>OZ025185.1:15903063-16240063 GCA_964019065.1 Catostylus mosaicus | reverse complement strand
CACGCTGCGAGTTGCTCCACTACACTGTATAATCGCTGTTACGTTATTCTATAAAGCCTGAAATACACGATCCGTTTTTGACTGACAGGCTTCAGTCTTCCTTCAAAACCTGACCATGTATTTCAGAAAAATTGATGCGTTAATTGCCTGAAAGTTGTGACTGCAGAAGGTGAACATGTTCAACTTTTTCAGGTTTTGGCTGATGAGATTTTCAGTCAACTCTTTTGTTCAAACTGGCGCAAACATAATCTTGTTTAGCAACGAACGATGCTATACTATCCACGCTACATTTGTGTCAAATGCGTTAGCTTTATTCATTTTAATTTTTCATTTTAATTTGAATATACTTTTCTTCTTTATTGCATAGAACTCAGAACTGCGCCCAGAATTTTTCTGTTTCAGTCACGCCCAACAACTCATCAAAGATTTCTGGTGTCATTCTTAAAAATTTTCGAAATGCCTTAACCAAAATGTTACCTAACTGGATTTCTTCCACCGTTTTTCGTCTTTTCCTTATAATCGAAGCGGCAGCCGATAGTGAAGCTACCGTCTAACGTTCCATCTCGTAAAGAGTGAAATACTCAGAACTGACGGTCAAATACTGATCGTGCATTTCAGGCTTTAAGATTCTTAAATCTATCTAATTTGCTTTGTCCCTCTGCCAAAACTCCTTATTTTTAACAGAACAAAAAGTCTGGAAAGAAGAAAACAAAAAATCTCTAACTGGCTCAATGTAAGTGCATATGAATGAAAATGTTTGGGAAGAAAGGTCTGTAGATGTGAACAAGGATTTGAAAGCATTTCACAAACAATTTGGAAGAAAAAATAACCTACTACCATGACAAAAAGGCGCTGGAAATATGTTGATAATAATGTAGAAATTTCATTTTACTTTTATATTCAATACATACAATTGAAACCTCGCTATTGCTAGGTAGCTTACAATTGGCTACTACGTTACAAAAAGAAAAATAAAAACGATTCTATGCAAAAAGAAGTTCTGAATCATTCCATTCTTTGCCTCTAGCGCAAATTAAAAAATATGTTGTCCTAATCGCTATGTTCGTTATTTTCTTTATTATGTATTGTTTGTGTTGTTCGTCAAACCCTACATCCTTAAGCATGTCAAGGAAGTCCTTTGAGTGAAGAGAGGAGATCCCTAAAGTGCTAACAGATAGGCTGATCAGTTTAATATCCTCGAATTTTTTACTTTGGGTTGTTACTGAATTTGCGTATTTATTTTTCTTACGTGAAAAACTTCTTAGAAGGTTGTTTTCAAAGCCGACAGTTTGTTCTAGCATGTACAGACATTTGTTAGAGATTGCAAGGAGAAGATCCGGACGTTGAGTATCTCCTGTAACCACCGAAGGAGTTACAGAACCAGGAAGACCTGCATAAAGAACGGAATCTGGAACTGACTTCATACTATTTGCAGTAAAATGAAGTACTGAATTGTGACGCCAAGAATAACGACCTTCAGATAGATACTTTGAACAGCCAGCTACAATATGAAGAAGAGATTATGGTTGTAGTCAAAAAGAGCAATCAGATGTCGAAGAAGGCTTTTCTTAGTGGGTAGAGTGGTATTCATATATCTGATCGTAAAACTGAATATAATTTATGGCAGGTTCTTTTGAGCAATGACTATACAGAATTAAGCTTAGGCATGGCTTGAGTGATAACTACTAAAGAAAGAGCCTTGTGATACAAGATGTGCCGTTAGCATCTCTGCTTGCTCAGAGCGAAAAGCTTTTAGGACTTTTTTAGTGTTTCGATATGAGTCATACTGTAATTTTCACCGTGGCTAGTGTCTCTCCAAAGAGTTTTAATATCATCATTTGGTGAAGATTTTAAAGCATTTCGTAAGGCAGTTTGACATTCACTAAATTGGATGGTGATCTGAGAAGAGTGTTCCCCCCGTCTACGGACGCAAGGCTTGGTGAGAAAGCATGGCCGCCATTGGTCTAGACTAAGCAGGAATATGTTGCTTGAACTCGAAAATTGTTTGTTTTGTGGCCCTTATAATGCAAAGTAAAGGTTTGTTTATCAGTAGCGACAGCTTGTTAATGCATGAATTTGCGAAATAGCGAAAATAGCGAAATTCCTTGAATGAAATTTCGACGAAGAGAGTACGCCACGGCCACTATGATGAGTGGTGTTTGAAAAGAGTCAGTGATGATAGATGTGTAACGATTCGTGCTTGATCGTTAGGGTTCTTTTATAGCGTTTAAGACAACGCTTAGGCCCAAAGGCCTAAGCCAGAAATACACAATATATCGTATTCTGTTTTTGTTTCTTATCTCAAATCAACAGTAAGACAAAATTATCATTAACAGGACATACATTATAATACTGTGAATGAACAATGCATTTACGTCACAAGACTTCTACACATTCACAATTCAATACAACAGCACGGAAATGACATTATCACAAGATTCAATACAACACGATACAATGGAGACACAGATACGATTGGAAACTTAAACGATTATCAACAGAAACTAAACACCAACGTTACACTCTCCCCTCCGTTATAAATACAAATCTGATTTCAGTAAGAATTGTCCGAGTAGTCCGATCATCAGAAACAAAATAAAAGTGTCCAAAGTGAATGAAGTCCCCGGGGGCACAAATCGGCAGGTGAAGGAAGTGCCTTCATCCAGTTTGCAGAGTATGGCCGATCTTGACAAGATCTTGGGTGCGCCAACAGTACCGCACCTCAGGGGCGGGTGCGCAAAAACCGTACAGAAATCGTCAGGTGCGCCACTACACTATGGGTACGACTGCACAAACATGAAAACTCCAAAATCTGAGGGGCGCCAAGGTGCGCTATCTTAGGCATTTAAGAATTTTCTTGGGTGTGCCACTGCTATGCTTTGCATTCTGGGCCTTCATCGACACCCGTTGGTTCCCGACTTCGACATCGCGTCTTTGAAAATGAAATCTGTAAAATTCTCCATTGCTGCAACCATCTCATCCATATGGCCAGCCCAACACGAACATGCTATAACGAGGTAATAAAATCACTATACGGCTATCGGCATTTTCAAACAAGAAAACTCTTGATTTTAACGTGGGTACTTGTTGTAAGTGAATGTTCGGCTTCGTCACGAAATGTTTATATCTTCAAAATAGTATCAATTACATCAGCCATGTAAATGTTGTAAAAAAGTTAAAACAGCAAAGCAAATCAAAGTTAATCACCAATCACCATTTATCCAGCGTAGTTCAAATCATCGCGCACTTCATTCATTTCTCGTGTTCTTCAAGTAATTCATCTCTCGATCCCTTTAATGCCAGAAAAACCAAAAGACACGAACAACAATAACTGTTCTATCCATGCTCTCTTCGACGCTATCCCACCTCTGTCACCAAATGTAGCGATTCGGGGTTCGCAGAGAAGGCTCAGAGAAAACTCAGAAAATATGCGTATTGCTCATAGATCTCAAATCCTAAAACTGGTTTACAATTCGAACATGCTTCACTACAGGAGGCACAGGAAGTCTCCTGCAGCTTACAACAATGAGATCATAACAGATGTGTGGAAATCTGATAAAGACTGTGGATTAACTGCTGTATTGCAACATATTGTGTCTAGCTGCAAATCTTACCTTGATTATGGCAGATATGCATGGCGCCATAATTCTGTTCTACTGGCTATAGACAAGTCTTTATCTTCATTACAACATTGCAATTAATTCGCTGATCTTCCCTCTTTACATCTCCATCTTTGATCACAGGTGAATCCCTTCGGCCCGACCTTGCCTTAAGTTCTCGTGATAAAAGACACTACTTGTTAGAACTGACAGTGGGGTTTGAAACAAACATCTTAATTAAGAACAGAAGAATATTAAGAATATAAATATTAAACAGTTCTTACTTGTAACAATGCCACCAGTTAGTGGATACAGAAAACCTGTCACAGCAATGACAATCGGAAGATATCTGCCAAATCTGTGACTTTGTAATGCTTTTAATGCAAATAGGGATGCTAAGCCATGCATCAAAACAGTTGTTGCTAAGCAGTAAAGAAAGATTTGATACCACATGTCTGCAAAATAGAACAAAATCTTAAATCCACATTGATATTTATTACTTATAATGATTCATGAAATGTTACTTATTCTACTCGTATTTTGTTTTATAAGCTAGAATGTTCCATTTATTTTCAACAAGCATTACACTTACAATTGACAGTACATAACAATTTTAGTTCAATCCTTTTGAAGACAGCAAACAAAATAGCATTACATATAGGAACAAACTGAGTAAAAAGGTCAAGAAGCCCAAAATTGTGAAGTATCAATTAGGTAACATGCAAGGAGAAGTCCAGGATGATTTTAAGTAAGGCTAAAAAGAAGGATTTTTAGGTGCTCAATTTTCCCGTCTTTCATTTGTATCAAAAAATTGTGCGTAATACCTAATTCTTAGGTCTTGCACAGTAAATAATAGTTAGATAGAACTACTGATCACCTTTGACGTCACAATAGAGGGATTAATTCTCAGGAACGAAAAAGGTCCGAGAATTCTCACGCAATCAAACACACCATTGCAAGGCAAATATCTCGAAACTGGTAATTCATTTAAATAAAATTTTTGCATGATGGCTTTTAGCACCGTCAAATACTGCATTTTGACTCATGTTGTAATTAGCCTGGACTTCTCCTTTAATGATAAATTGGACTTCTGAGGCAACAGATTCATTTTAAAAAAAGATGTTATGGAGAATAATTAACATCTGTTGGAAAAATGTGAATTTGAGCAAAATATTACATGAGAAAAAGAAATAAGAAATGGAGTGCTTTCTCAGGAGGGAAGGGGGGGTGGTTTATCTTGTATGGTCTTTTTCTATATTAAGAATATATTTATATATGAAATGTATGGTGCATGTACATACTGAGAAATATACACAGAAAAGACTTTCTAAAACTATTGATTCCCTGTTTGATCCATGCTAGAAAACACACCAGTACTTGCAGCTACACAACCATTGGCTACCTTTGAGTTGCAGCCAGGTTTTCTGGTACTTAAAATGTAAATGATTTGCTTGCAGCTTTCATGGTTTACCTAATTTCTGGGGTGCACTTCAATCTGCTGCAAATTGTCTTGTGTGTGCAGTTGTCATACTTTGCAGACTGGCCAGGGTGTAATGTTATTGTAATTTCACACCTTTGCATCCTTGTTTGATCAACATTAAAACATTTTCAAGTTTGCACATGCTACAAGTTTGTGTTGGTTAGTCTAGTTTGATCTTGACAGTTATAAGTTATTCATGGTGGGCTAAATTAGATCCAACAATCATATCCATAAAATAATTGTTCTTTTTAAAATTAGTGCATAAATTTACAAGATTCTTAATCATTTCATTTCATATATGTACTTTGTCACCTTTAAAACTAATAACTAAGTCCTAGAACAAGTTGAAATGCTATAATATAATACCTATACCATTAAAAACATCATTCTGTGCAACCAAACCTACACTTAGGTTGCAAAAGTATGGAAACGACAGCGAAGCAAAAATGACTGTGTTGCTGCCAACCAAAATGAACTAGGAAAATAAAACAATGATATATTGTGCAATGTCATTTTTACTCTTTCTGAAACCTTTACAAATCAAAATACATATCTTGTTTTACTCATTCATCAAAGATATTCTTTTCAAACTGTCCCATAAAATACAAAAATTTTGCATTTTGTTAAGTAACATTGTTTTCAGAAAGCAGGCATTGTATGCTCAGAAATTGATTAGCAAAATTAAAGGCTAGAAATATTTTGAAGTGCCTCTTATTCTTCGAACGTGGAACTAAAGGCTTTTGGTTTAGTCTTTTGAGTCTCATGATTTATGTTTTGCTTGATCAATAATTGGAAAAAAATTATGGAATTTTCATGGTTTGATATCCTACTATTTGCAGAGCCACTGCAGAAATGCAGCACAAGAAATTCCAAGTAACATCTCACAAATTTAAGCAAATGTGTCATACCATTTTGATATTCAATTTTCAATTGCAGCCTTGTTGCTTTAATTGACAACTGGATGCTCTGTATCAAATTAATCCAGAAGAAATTTGCAAAACTATTGGTTGTTTACTGTACGGTAAACTGCCAGCAAACCACAATAAATGGGCTTCTAGAGCGGAGAGTTTTTGAAGTCTTTGTCCCTTTGCGAACTCAAGGAAAATCAATATTTTGGGACCTTTTTAAGAATTTTCATACCACAGGCTTTGTGTACACAATTTTTTTAGACAGATATATCCCAGGAATAAATTGTTTCACTCATTTCTTTTTCACTGATGTAAGTGGCCTCGAGATTTTCCTTCTTCTGACCACCTCCGCGACTTCCTGCAATATGTTCTTTATTTTTAAATTATTGGCTTAAACTTTTAGCATGATGTTTTCTTTGGCTTTTGCTTGTGTCTCACCTAGCTTCAAAAATGGCGCAGAAAAATGAATTTTAATTTTCATTAGCACTTAAAGCGCCATACTTTTTATGAGTTAAAATTCGAATCGTTTCCATACTTTTGCAACGTAAGTTTAGGTCTGATCTAACAACAACCGTCTAGTCCTAGTTACAGTGGTCACCGTTTTCATGGCAAAGCTTACCCTTAAATGATACTAAAATGGTGTGTGGATCCTCCAATTTCATTTTCTTGAATTTGGAATTGGTGCGTTTTTCATTCCACTCTTTCCATATTATTTCATATATTCTCCACTATTACTGTTGCCACTGTCACATTCGCATAACTTTGTCAGGATTATTATTGGGATTACTAACAACAACAACAACAGCAACAACAGCAACAGTAACAGCAACAACAACAGCAATGACAACAACAATGACAACAGCAATGACAACAACAACAACAATGACAACACTGATCAGTGCTGATCACAAGAGATCAGTGCCACTGGATCGAGCAATTTATTGTTTTCGAACCCAACTTTTTGAAGCCAGATCGGCGCCATATTGGTAGGACCCAAACAAAGAACAACAGCGAACACGTGGAAAAGTATACTCGATAAAGTACAAGTATATCAAAAACATACGACCCAAAGGCTAAAAACCTGTTTAATAGCATTTGATAATCCATGCCGAGTGGCATGCCATTGACTCTTCACTAGGACCCGCAGCTTTATGGGTCCTAGTAAGATGGCCGCCATCGAAATTTTTTGGCTTCACTTTTCAAATAATAGAAGCTCGATCCATTTTCTTTTTGAGATCAGCGATGACAACACTGATCAGTACAATGACAAGAACCACGTTCAGATTTTGCAGATTGAAGCCCGCGAAATCCGATCGATGTGCGAAATTTGTACTGCAGCATAGCCGCCAAATCTTTGATTTGTTAAGAGCTCTGATCAGGTGTATTTTCTCCTTACCTAATTAGCCAATTACCATGCAAGATTCTGACAACAGATGCGCGCCACAGCTAAATTTAGACCCATTTGGGATGGGAGTAAAAGTATTGTGTGTTACTAATTAACGTAATTAGCGTATTTTGGAAAAGTACGTTTTTTTTATTTAGTGTTCAAACTACTAACTCTGTTCCTTCTATGTAGGTATACTTGCATTAACAGAACAGATCCTTTTTTGCCGCAGATTTCTTTAAGATTTTCGCGGGACCGTATATCGACTTTTAGCTCCATAGGGTAATCTATTAAAGACCCTGCGTGACGCATAAGAGCATGCCTTTCTATTATCATCAAGAGCATATTTGTCCAGATCTCTGCAGCTGAGTAATGGTCAGCACTACACAATGATGCCGAAAGAGAGGGGGGGCAAGGGGGTCACTGTTCAATCCAATAAATTCTTTTCAACAAGCATTGGTAGCAGTCTACCATCACCATACCTTTACAAGACACAAGTGTTGTTTGTTTTTTTCAAATTTTGCAGGATGTGGTTTTTTTGTAAAGTGCCCTTCAAAAAATGTCTACCCCATCCCCTGCGCCCCTCAATGCTTCCGGCATCCCTGGGACTACACTGAATAGTGAGGTTCCAATCTATAGAGGAGATGTCCAAAAGGAAACTAGGTTCATCGAAATTTTGAATCTGACGAGCCATAATTTGTTTATATTGTGTTGTCAATGCTTCGCGGAACTTCCGAACGCAGTAAGTCATATAATGTTTTCTTA
Source organism: Catostylus mosaicus (assembly GCA_964019065.1). Classification (NCBI taxonomy): domain Eukaryota; kingdom Metazoa; phylum Cnidaria; class Scyphozoa; order Rhizostomeae; family Catostylidae; genus Catostylus; species Catostylus mosaicus. The sequence continues at coordinate 16,231,927 of OZ025185.1, read as the reverse complement.
TTCTCATTCTCGTTAAAAATACTCTACCAGAGCCCGCAATAAAATTGAAATGTGATCAGTTAGAACTTCTCTCCTTTGAAATGAAGTCAAAAAATGCTAAATCTTTCTTTCTTCTTTGCTGGTACCGAAAACAAAGATGACAGACAAATTAATCTCACCATATTTCTCGATTTGAAAAAAGCGTTTGATACGGTTGATCACAGCATATTCTCAAAAAGCTACACTCGTACGGGATCAGAGATAAAGCAGGGGAATGGTTTGAATCTTATCTGGAAAACAGGGAGAAGTTTTGCTCTCTGAACAGTCGGAATTCAAAAACTAAGAAGGTCACATGTGGCATTCCACAAGGATCATGCTTAAACCCCCTTCTTTTTATAATCTATCTGAATGATTTTGAAAAATGCCTTAAATTCTCTCGGGCTAGCATCTCTGCTGATGATACAAATGTAATAATTACCTCAAAAAATGTTTCGAATTTGGTCGAGAGAGCACATCAAGATTAATCAAACATCGCTGATTGGCTGAGAATAAAGAATCTCAGCCCTAATCCTCAAAAAACTGAATTTATGGTAATAGGACATGCGCACAAAACTAGCAATCCTGATCTCTCAGAGATCCTATATCTAAATAACTCAGAATTAAAAAGGGTAAATAAAGCTAGATCTCTGGGGATCATAGTTGATGAGCTCATCCCTTAGCCTGGGATGAGCAGTTTAAGCGTACTATGAGCAAAATAAGTGCCGGTCTTTTGGCCTTAAAACGGCTTAAAAACGGTTTGAAATTGTTATGACACAAACGCAGCTTTGCAGTGTCTATTATGCACTAGTTGAGAGTCATCTACGATATGGTGACGTCATTTGGGTTAGCCTTTCAAAAACAAAGATTGGCAAATACCATGCAGTTTGGTTTTCATAATCACTGGGAATTTTCTTCACGTATCCTTCAACGTCCAAGTCATCTATAAAATGGCTGTAACTATCTTTCAACAATGCATTCTGTGAAATCCTAACTTCATCACTGTCTTTCCATGGAATGGGCATCTGGTAATGTCCTTCTTTAAAACCACTGAATCCTCTACTATCTTTAAGGCCTTTTTATCATTCACAGACATGGTCTTCTCTGTAGTATTTATCGGTTCATCAAACTCCCGATGGCAATATTGTATAAGCAGGCTTCTTGCATCGTCCTCGCAATGCTTTGGATGTGTAAAGAAACAATTGTTGCTCCCAATTCCTGGCCTTCCTGGGGGACCGTTTAAAGTCCAGCCAAACTTTGTTTTGATGGCAAATGGACCACCACATTTTGATCTTCTCACCTCATGAGGCTCTAAAGCTTCCGGAATGTCACTGCCGATTAACAGCTCCACTTTACAATTCACATTTCGTTGAGGCATGAATCGTGTTTGATTGTGCCGCAAAGTTTAAAGGAAAGTCTCTGAATGACAGAGTGCTTCAGGGACCGGATTTGACCAACTCATTAATTGGCGTCTTATGTCGCTTCAGACAGAAACAGGTAGCCATTGTGGCTAACATTCAAGCCATGTACCATCAAGTCCGAGTTGAACCAAAGGACACCGGCGCATTTCGTTTCCTTTGGTATCCAAATGGTGATGTCACAAAAGAACCAGATGACTATCAGATGCTTGTGCATTTGGTTGGTGGCATTTTGTTCTCATTTTGCGCAGATTATGCGCTAAAAAGGACAGCAATTGACACTGCAGGGTATTTTTGCAATGAGGTTGTAAGTACAGTGTAGAGAGACTTTAACGTCGATGATTTACTAAAATCCGTAGAAACCCCAAGAGAAGCGATAATGATGCAAAGCCAGTTAACGGAAATCCTGTTGCGCGGAGGATTTCACCTCACGAAGTGGAGCAGCAATTCTCGAGACCTTTTGAATGCTATACCAAAGGAGGGGCGTTCGAAGGAAATCAAAAGCATTGACATTCACGATGACAAACTGCCAACAGGACGTACGTTAGTAGTCGAGTGGGACACAGAATTAGACGTATTTCGGTTTACCATCAACATTAAAGAAAGACCCGCTACGAGAAGAAATACTCTGAGTACCATTGCTTCGATATTCGATCCTCTAGGGTTCCTTTCACCTTGTATTTTTCCAGCTAAGATCTTGCTGCAAGCATCATGTCATAAGATGGACTGGGACGAAGAAATAGCAGAAAAAGACCAAGTTAATTTGAAACAGTGGGTCACGGAATTGCCAAGAATAGCGAAGGAATTCAAGATTAAAAGGTGTATCAAGTCAAATGACGTTAAAGGAAATTGCATCAACGAAATTCATCATTTTGCTGATGCCTCAGAAAAGGGATACGGTACAATATCATACCTAAGATCAAAGAGTGATTGCGGAAAAATTGATTGTGCCTTTCTATTTGCAAAATCAAGAGTTGCACCCACAAAGAATATCTCCATACCAAGACTTGAGTTAACGGCAGCTACTCTCGCAGTTAAAATCGATTCAATGCTTCGGAGAGAAATGGAAATAGAGATCGATGATTCAATATTTTGGACGGACAGTACTAGTGTTTTATGCAACATAAACAACGAAGAGCGAAGATTCCAAACGTTTGTTGCTAATAGAGTTGCAATGATTCACGAGCGCTCTCATCCAAGGCAATGGCATTATATTGAATTGAAAGAAAACCCAGCTGATGACGTATCACGTGGCGTGACTGTTGATCGCAAGGTCCTGAGTTTTTGCGGAAGGCAGATGAGACATGGGCAAATCAGCAGAATAAGGTGCTCTCGATCTCACCAGATGACAAAGAAATAAAACGTACTATTCATGCGCGTGCGAAACAGGTGACCGAAGTAAACATGACTTCATTACTGTTCTCAAAGTTTTCTGAATGGTTCAAATTGAAATGAGCTGTGGCGTGGCTTATCAAGTACAAGAATTGGCTACGAAAGAAAAGTCAAGACAAAGAGTCACAAAGAAACCAGGAGATATATCGTAAATGGCTCAGTGTTCATGATATAATTGAAAGTGAACAGTCTATAATCAAATGTATACAACGTGAATGTTTTCAAGAAGAGCTTAGTGCTTTGAAAAAGGAGAAGGCAGTAAAGACGTCAAGCAATTTGCAATCGCTTGATCCAGTTTTTAAGGATGACCTGGTTTGCGTCGGCGGACGTCTGAAGCTTGCCTCTTACGAGTTTGACGTGACAAGAAACCCAGTAATTTTACCGAAATGCCTTCGTGTTAGCGATATCATTATCCACGGGCCATTTCGGACACGAGTATGTTCTTTCTTTAATTCGGGAGAAATATTGGATAATACGAGCAAGAATGCCAATTAGAAGGATTACGAGAGATTGCTTTGAATGCAAACGACGAAGAAGTGAGCCTATGAAACAGAAAATGTCGGACCTACCTGAAGACAGAGTCTCTCCAGGTAAGCCGCCCTTTCAGTTGTTGGTATTGACTATTTTGGACAATTTCTTGTTAAAAGAGGGAGAGCACAGGTAAAAAGATACGGAGTTGTCTCATCAAGTCTTTCATCAACGCATTTAAACATTTAATTGCCAGGCGTGGTAATCCAGATGTGATACGGTCCCACAATGGAACTGCGAGAAGCGATAAGAAAGTGGAACCAAGCCCAAAGTCATGAGTTTTTGTTCAGAAAAGAAATACATTGGATTCTTAATCCACCTGCAGCCTCCCACATGGGTAGTGTTTGGGAGAGAGTGGTACGTAGCATAAAAAGCGTGTTTTACGTGCTACTCAAGAATCAAAGCTTGGACGACGAAAGCCTTCAAACGTTAATGTGCGAAGTCGAGGCGATTCTAAACGCAACGCCGCAAACAAAAACGTCAGAAGATCCACGAGATTTGAAAGCGATTACACCAAACCATCTCTTGCTCCTTCGTTCAAATACAGCTCTGCCCTGCAATATTGTTGGAACAAATGCTCGGTATTGTCATCGTAGGTGGAAGCACGTTCAATTATTAGCTAATGCATTTTGGAAAAGATGGTTACGCGAGTATTTACTAACTTTGCAATTGAAACAGAAGTGGTACACAGCAAAAAGAAATCTGTCAAAGGACGATATCGTCATCGTTGCAGAAAATGCGCTACCGCGTAACTACTGGCCACTTGGGCGCGTTGTGTAAGTATTCGAAGGAAGGGATGAACTTGTAAGATCTGCAAGAATCAAAACTACAAAGGGTGAAGTTACACGACCAATCAGCAAGCTGTGTTTGTTGGAGGGCGATTTAAATTCACACGCTGTATAAAAAAGGAAACAATCGTCTGGTGATTTCTTGTTTGGGGCCGGAAAATGTTGCGCATGAATTCCGAACAAGCTTGACTGTTTGAATATTGTGTTGCTAAGGCAATATTCTTTGTGTTCGTTCGGTTACGAATTTGTATTATCCATTGTGTTTGTTTACGGCCGATTAGCACTTCACACCTGTAATTAAGTTGTTTGTCACGCGGCAGGGTGTGTTGGTTGGATTTTTTTGATTTAAGCTTTAGTTCGCATCTCGCTGAGTAAATACTGTTTATATAGTTTGTTAGATTCATGACCTAAGTTATTGGTGCTTTGGTAGGGTCATATTCATTCTTTTATTTCGTTGTACAAGCTACAGGGACATGCAGATTGTGAGAAGAGTATTATTTGTATCAATCGTACTTTTATGTATCTGCAATTCGTTATTTGCTATTCGTTGATTTTTGTTGTAATGCAGTAAGTTAATTATATTTATTTATTTACAGTAAACCATAAGCTGTGTAATAAGAGAAACGGTGAGTTCAAATTTCTGTAGCCTGTGAGTTACAAGGGTAGATGGCGATTATCCCTTTTTCATTGATAAATGACGAAACCTCATCTTTATGCAAGGGCAGACTATTAGTATTTCAGGATGCAATGACCATCCCTTTGGCAAATCTATTAAAAATTATGAGATACAGTTCGTGGAGTAGAAGAAAGAGAATGACCGCTATGCACAATGCGCGCGCCAGTTTGCAGAGTATGGCCGGTCTTGACAGGATCTTGGGTGCACCAACAGTCCCGCCTCTCAGGTGCGGGTGCGCTAAAACCGTACAGAAATCGCCACCTTTACTATGGGTACCACTGCACAAACATGAAAACTCCAAAATCTGAGGGGCGCCAAGGTGCGCTATCTTAGGCACTTAAGAATTATCTTGGGTGCGCCGTTGCCATACTCTGCATTCTGGTGCGCGCGTTAGTACAGCCTTCCTGCGCAACCATTTTGGATAATCTACAATCAACGGGGCATCGATGATTCCGCTAGCCTTTACGAGTTGATTATTGTTGTCAACAGTTCACTAATTTCTATTACAGGGGCGGATCCAGAGAAAATTCTGACTACCGCACAAATCTTCTTGTGGAGTTAGTTGCAATTTCATTTTTAAATAAGTAAATCATTTGAAATAGAAGTGGTTTTTGGATGTTCTGGGATCGGGATCAGATTCTTATCTTTAGCCTCGTTTGCGTAATGCGACCAATGGTGAGGCAGAATTGATCTAATCATGCACCCCAGGCCCCCCTCTCCTAATTTTTTCAAAGTGCAATCCACCCAATTTTTCTAAAAATCGTTATTAAACAATTAGGGTTTGGCGGCTGTATGTTTTCAGGGATTTTCCATCCATTGTCATAAATAATTCCACGTTCAGTTAAGATACTGTAGGTGTGAAACTGAACTGTGGGACCAAGTGAAGTTTCTACAGGGGTGGTGCTAGGATTTCCCCAACAATAAAGCTAAGTTCCCCAACTAGGGGGCTTCCTTAAAAAAGAAGGGCTAATGCTCCCCAACCCCCCTTTCTCGATTGAAAAAACTTTCGCAGCCATTCAAGGCATGGGCGGAGCCAACAGGGGATCGGGGGGCGGACGCCCCCCACAATTCCATTTAAGTTGGCCAATATTTTTAGTAAGCCGTCAAATTTTGGTTTCCTCAAACGCAAAATTTCTCTAAAGAGAACTTTGAGGGCTCGGAAATCTTTATTTCCCCCCCCCCCCCACAAATTCTCTTACCTTACCCTAGCTGCGCCCCTGACTTGATGGAAAGTGGTTTGCATATTGATTATTAAATGTGATAATCTAATATCAAAAACAAACAAATATGTTATGAATCAATAGGTTGTGGTAAATATTGTGCTATAAAAGCTTTTTATCTTGCTTTAATAACATACGATCATACCAAGTGAAAGCTTTCACCAACACATCCTCGACTAGGCCCACGATCAGAGGCGGATTCAGACAGGGGCGAAGGGTGCTTGAGCCCCGGTCAGATTTTCAACCATTGTAGAATATTATCATTATCATTTGACGGTTAATGACATAATTACTGGCGTACAAGTGTACATTGAGCTCAATAAGCTACCTACCCGCAGCCTCGTCCTGGATTATCCTCTGATAATCGCTGTTTCTCATTTGAAAAAATCTATTACGTAAGAAAATAGTGATAAACCGCGGACCATTACGGGTCTGGGTACAAAAGACAGCCTTGTGATTTCGCATTGTTCTACGTCATTTTATTCCGAGCCCCTGTGGCCTGTGTGTTATGTATGTGAGAAAAGCAATCTGTCCAATGAGATTCATTTTCACCGGGGCTCAACGTCATTTTCACCGGTGCTCGATGCAATTAACCAATAGGAGAGCGGGGCTGACCGGGGCTCGACGTCATTATGACGAAAAGGTCGATATCATAACAATGTCAATGTTCACCATATGATGTTCATACAGTGCAAAATGGCTGACATGAATCTGCTGCTCCATCAAATACGCGCCATCATAGAAAATAAAAATTTAGCAAAACAAGAAATTGCAAACAAATTGGAAAAAATTGGAGAAATGATAATAAATCAAATAAACAACATAAAGGCTAGAGGCCAAAAACGAATAATTGGAGACGATTTTGCTGCATTGCAATTGCCGAAGACTGAAATGACAAGGGCTCCTCCCGATTCCATGCCAGCAAGGTATTTATAAAATATCGTCCTCTTCTCTATGTTTTTGTTTTTGACGCATAACATTTTTAATTGAATAGGTTTGGGGATCAGCTCTCAAGGACGACCGATTATTTTAAGACCCCTCCTCCCTTTCCTCTGTCAGCCTTGAGTTTCAATATTTAGGTTCTTCCAGTGCATCTTGCAAAGATGGCAGCCTGGTGTTTAAGTGTGTTACGGGCTTGTAGCCTAAATTTTCACGACATAGGTTTTTTAGGCAACTCTCAGCATATAGAACAGCCTAGGCTAGGCCTACATGTATTACCGCCATTGGTAAATATTATTTCGCATAGGCACTTCCTGTATCCATGTTTTGAAATTTGGCATTATTACTTCCTAATTATTATTACCTAAAAATTGATGACAAACACTTGGGAAAATTTTGATGATGCTGCATATGATTTAAATCGATATCCCTTAAAATAAGTCGGAAAAATTCTACTTCATTTATATCAAATTTCTCAATAATTAATTAAATTATTGAGAAATTGGAATGAAAAAGAGCTTGTAAGAAATCATGTAGTGCTAGAATCTCACACATTCTTCCATTGTTTGCTTATTAACACTTTAGAGTGTTTTTGATATCAGCTTCTATTCATTCGCATACCTTTGATTTTTATTGTTTATTTGTGTGCACGTCATTTACGTCATTAACCTTGCTCTAGTTAATTGAGAAAACAATATGTTTCTGGAGTGAATGTGTTTGAAGTTTGTTTTACACCGATAAATTGCTTTGCACTTGCTTCTTTGCGCTGATGTTGATATCCAAATTAAAAAACCCTTTACAGACTTTGAGCAACCAATTCGCATGAAATTTAAATAATTTCGGTTCTAGGCATTTCCTGTGTTTTGATAAGGAAATGAGTGCACTACTGTCAACTGAGATGACATCAAAAACTAGGCGTTTGATGTTAGATAAAACTGATTGTTTAGATTTATGGAGTTCAATTTATAGTGTAGTGAAATGGTCATATCATGACCATATCAAAGGTATTGGATTAATTCAGTTATTCTCAATCAAATTTATTTGAAAAATGGGCGTGAAAATTTTTTACATGCTGTGACCACGCCCTGTGCCACACCCATCATGGAGCGACACAACTTGAGCCCCGGTCAGATTTTGACCTGGATCCGCCTCTGACGATCTTTCTACTTCCAACATGAGCAAATTTTCCAGTTTTAATCAGATGGTGAGACGAAAGCTGCCTAAACTGATCAATAGATCCAGCAATGATTTTACCCTTGACCTTCTTGAGAAGGTCTACTCTACTTTCAGGCAAAGACAATGCTTCCGCAAATGAAATTGGCACGAAGGTCAGAATGATTGTAATGCCACTCTAACTTGGATCAAGACAAAGACTATTGTGCGACATTTTCGTTCATTGTGCGACGTTACTCAATCTTTGTGTGATTGCTCATACCTTATTGTATAAATGTCAGTTTTATTGTAGTTTAAGGAATTCTATTGTGCGGCATTTCAAACTTTAAACAACGGAGGCGAAGTTTTGCTCAAAAGCACCGTCCTATTGTTTAAAGTTTGAGATGCCGCACAAACGAATCTGATGTCGCATAATAGATCCTGCGAGCAATACAATGGTCCGAAGACGCAGCACAAACGATTTTGACAGCTAGAGTAGGCTAGATTTTTCGCACAAAGACAAGATTGCTCGCACAATCGAAGCTATTGTCTGTCATCTACAATAAGACACTCCGTATTTAGCTTCATGAATCAATTGAAGTGAGGCTGGCATGGGGGTACAATGATGAAACCGGGGAACGGCTCGATGAATCGAAAGCAGAAAATGTAAGCAAGATTCAGAATTGTGACAGCCTTACGGGCGGCGTGGGCGGCGGTCTGGATCCGCCCCTGATTCTATCATATACAAGGATATGTCAAGTGGAGGGCAGAGTTCCCTATCTGGTTTAGATGTAGTTAGCAAGAAGGAAGAAAATTTTTAACCAATCAGCTTATCGTTTAAATTCCAACAAATAAATGAGAATACGAGTAAGACAATAGAGCATCAGAAGAAAATTGGTATTGATCTGAGGTGAAATGGACGACCAGATTTTGGGCCCGAGATGTGGGGAAAGGCACTCGTTTTGAAAAGTGTGGTTGCAATTGACATTGCCATTTTCCTGTGGATATTTTTTTGCATTTTCAGTGTGAGCGAAAATTTTTCTATTAAGTGGTTGCTTTTCTTTCAAAAATTTTTCCATGAACTTGAGGTATGATAGAGAAAAGTAGACACAATTTCCCAGGTCTTTTTGCCTCATCAGACAAATCACATTGGTGCAAAAGAGCCGATCATATTTTTTGTCAATGCATTTACTTTTTAGAAAAAGTAAATTATCAATTATCTAGTGATTTCGATATTTGAAGAGAAGTCCCAGATTACTGATTGACCTTTAGTTTATTGGCTCACCATAATGCTCATTTTTCTCCCAATGCGTAATTAACAGATGAAACCAAAATACTAGCCAAGATAATTAATTTGTCATTCTTTTCCCACTTTTAAGCCGATGTACCTGTCCTACTTTAGTATTAAAACCGATTAAGTCGATAAAGCCTAAGGTATGAAAAAATATGATTTGAGTTTAGTATTAAATTTTGAAATTAGTAGTTAAAAGGAAAGGATTGAGCCAGATACACTCCCAGAGACTGCCAATTGATCCGATAACCAAGAAAAAGGCGAACAACTCTGAAACGAGACTAACAAATTGTCATCATACACATAAAACCCACATTAGATACATATCAATCTACTATAGTAAATGAGCGGAAGGGAGGTGGGAGAAATGCGAAACGTGAATCGTTTAACATGCATGTAACTAATCACTCAGTTAATCCCCAGGAGACTAACATTCAATTCACTACGGAAATTCATAAGCAAGAAAGCAGGAATTATCCAATAAAAAAGCAGTATGTCTAGTACTTCTTTCATGTCATTCCTCAGGTGGTCGTGGTACATAAATATAAGGCATTCTCCTTGAAATTATCTCTTGAAGTAACTGCGGTTGAAGGGTTGCCACTGGTCAGCGTCTTCATTGGAAAATACGCAGGCACTATTCAATTCAATAAAAACGCTTTGAATTTGTATGAAGACCATCTATAACCAGTAACAGAGGGAGAAAACATCTCGATTATATGGGATTTTCAGATTCATACTGAGAGACCTAATTCAGGGGCGGATCCGGTGCAGATGCACCCATTCAACTTTCATTAATTTTATGATTTCATAATCAAAATGAATATAAACAATTTTTTGATCCGGAATTAAAAGAATTATCTTTTTTGTTAAATTCTACTCTCCAAATTACTTCTCTCAATAATATTCTCGCGGGCGACAACGAACGTTGTGTCGCAGTTGATTGAAGTCGTAGTTGTGGAGGAGCTCTGCTACAAAAACAACACTTACGATCAGTTGATTGCTCAAAACTTTCAAGGCTTGCACCGAAATCAATCAAATTTCATTGACAGTTTTATTGTTTTGCTATAAGTGTTTATGCGAATGCAACGCTCCCCAGTCCTTTTAGCTGACTACGGCCTTAGTAGGACAAAAGAAACATACGGGATGCACCATTCGAGTGGGTGCAACCCAAAGGTCACTATTGCGAAATCTGATAAAAGTTGTTTGTTATGATCACTGACCTGGAATTAACAGGGCGGCAGAAACAGACACCAACTTAGGCCTACTGTTGAAGCAAGTTCTATTTTCACAAATTGTCAACGCAAAAGAAAAGTGTCTTAGATTATTGTTAAAAATTTTTTGGGAAAAGTTAAAAATAAGACTTTACAAAGAAAGTGTCCTATTTGATTTTGAAACATTTTCGATCACCGATAGTGAAAATCCCGTAAATTTGATTCGGAGAATATACAGCGAATCATGGGCAAAAAAACTATATTCAGGTATTTTGCATAACGGAGAAGTTATTAAGAAAACATACAGTACATATTTAAAAGCACTTACCTTTTGCAATTTACGTTTTTTCAAAGGAGAAATTTCCTGCACGTTTAATGGGCATGAGCTTAAAGCTGTTTCAATCATTGCGGTGCAATGCTGCACCTTGAACCACTTGGACCTTTGGCACCAGCGCTTGGCCGAAGAAAGTCTCTCTTAACTGGATTTGTAAGCTCTCTTTTGAGCAAGATTTGTAAGTAACCACGCCTCTTTGTCTCTCAGAGCTTAAAAATTTTCTGCATCCGCCCCTGAGACCTATACAGGAAATCACCAATACATTGTTATCAAAGACAAAAGGAACAATACATGTTTCTTTACTGACATAAGTGTACATCCAAACAATAATGTTATTGGAAAGTATTTGAAAACATGAAGTTGAGAAGCTGTGATATCAAAAGACAAAAACAAGTCTGATAGTTGTTCATGCATTTGACCCCATAAAGAAGGGCACACAAGTATTTATTGAGAAATTTTCAGGCTCCCCAATACTCCAAGAAATATAAAAAAGTCTTGAATAGTACAGCACATGAACTAAAATGAGCTCTCACACTTTGACTTATTTGTTCTACGTTTTATATTGTATCTTATCTTATTTCATTTCATTTCTTGTTTTTACGAACTTTGTCACCTTACTTTCAATCACACTAGGTAACTAGTAGTAGCCCGGCGATTGATTGTAATATAGCTTGGAAAAGAAAATACAAATAAAAATGATAATGATAAGTCATCAAAATAAATGGATTGGGTTGTACGGAGAAATGGTTTGAAAACGTGGCAAAAGGAGCAGTAGAAAATGAGGTAGTTGAATTGCTTTGAGATATCACTTTGCAGTGTAACAATGTAATAGAAGCAAGAAAACCAAATATTTTTATAGTAGACAAGAAGGAAGAAAAAGAAGCAATTTGCAACCTAATTGCAGGATACCCAATTCATGCACAGAAGGAATTAAAAACCGGCATGAAAACAGGTATGAATATTACCAAGATCTAGTCGCAGAGGGAAATGTTACAATGGCAATGAGGGAAATCATAATACATAATGAAAGATTAGTAAAAGCCACTCGGCCAGATATTATTGTAAAAGACTACTAGAAAAAGATCGTTACTTGATATGATAGTGGCTTTTAATAGAAACCTTTCACATCAGATAAACCTAGATAGAGAACTACAGAAGATGTGACATTTGAAAGCGACATTATACCATCATCATTATCATCAGCATCATCATCATAATCATCATCATCATCATCATCAAATCATCATTATCATCATCATCATCATCATCATAATCATCATGATCATCATCATCAGCATCATCATCATAATCATCATCATGATCATCATAATCATCGTCATCATCATTAAAGCACTTCAGATTTGCCCTCCTTCATGTTAATAATTAGTTTGTTTTCCTTTAGCCATTTTGAGATCAAATCCATATCCACTGTAAAGTTTGACTGGATACTTTTCGAGTCCTTATAAACAACATATATAACTGTATCATCCGCATGTTTTACCATTGAGAGTGCCTTGAAACATCGGTGATGTCGTGAAACAATATGATGAACAATAAAGGACCATGTATTGATCCTTGTGGAACTCCAGTGTACAATTTTTGATCATCGGAGACTTGGACGCAGGCCATGGCCTCCCCTGAAAAAAATTTGTCGGATAATTTCGATGCTTGTCGGAAATTCTTAAGGTTATATTTGTGAAATTTAAAAAATATTTTTTCCACAAATATTCTGTGCTGTAGGAAGTTCATCTCTTGTTATAAGTGTAAAACTAGATGTGACAGTTTGCAACATCAAAGTCAGCGGTGTCGTGGCTGGGGGAAGGCCCATTGGAAAATTTCGTCATTTTCTTTCTTTTGTTGGGAAAACCATGAATTAATTGATTCAATTTTTTTCATCGTTCGTGTTCAATTTTCCGCCATGATTCACAAAAAATCAAACAAGAAAGTGTGCAAGAAGAGAGGGGCATCCAAAGAGTCCATCGCCCGCAAAGGGTTTCAACCACTAGATGGTGGTTGCACCAAAAAGCATTTGAGAATATGTGTTTTGCAAGCTCAGAGAACTTGTTTAACTGCTTGTTATATATGTTACAGTAGTGCCAGTAGTCAAACGAGAACGGTCACTGATGCTGTAATCTTGAAAACAAGTTTACATCTTTTGAAACCATATAGACAGCACATGTTTTCCGGAAGATTTTCGCCATCACCGACCCTGTTTCAAATATTCTTCAGTCAGAGCAAATCGATCTGTTGATTGCGGTAAGATTAGTCGAGACGGCAGAGGGGCGGTTACCTCGAAGGCGAAGTGGTTATACGAAAGTATTGGCTGAAACAAAGGAGTCAGTAGCAGGCACAAATAGTGCAGCAAGATTTTCCAGCAAAACGTGTCAAGAGAAGGAAGAAGGCGAGTGATGAGCTCTCCAATTAGAAAAGTGAAGAGAATCCAACCGCAAAATACTGACGGAAAACGTGCATCTAGTCAATTGATAAAGTCTTATCATCAATAAAGACACGATTCTCTAGTCATAAAGCCATACTTTGTGAATTTGCGTTGCTCGATCCAGAACAATTCTGCTAGATTATCACAACTGATGGCCTACCAGATGATGCATTCCATAATGTGGTAAGAGAAGAATATGTCTTTCGAGGTGAAGATGAAAGGAGAGAGCACTTTTAGCAGAAATGGAAAGAAAAGATAGGGACTTTGCGAGGGAGCACTTCATCACAGCATTAAAATTTATTGAAGAAAATCTTCATAGGATTTTTGTCACTCTTCCTATAGGCTCAACCAAATCACAGTGAAGGAACACTCTCAAAAATGAAAATTGTTATGAATTGTTTCCGGTCAACAATGGGACTGGATCATTTAATTTCCCTTATTCTGTTAAGCGTTAAGAAAAGTATTTCGAAATCATTAAATTTTGATGAGGTATATGATGTTTTTGTAAAAACACAATTGCTGAGAAAGTAGTTAGTACTCTGAATTCAAATGTTACAAGACTTAATTTCTCTATCGAGTCGACAATCTTTAGATTTGTAATGAAGTATTCTGGCTTCCTCATTTTCTTCTTCTTTCAGTACATCATAAGATTCTTCATTGACTGTTATGATACCTTGAGAAACAAGACATTATAAGAGGGTTCACTGCTATTGGCTTTGTCGGAAAAATTGTCGCGTCGTCGGAAAATTTGAACCATTGGCCCCCCCAAAAATTGTGATCCCACGGCGCCACTGGCTTGAAGTATTCTTGGAATAGATGCATAAAGTATAAAAATTGGTTCTTGGGGAAGTTCATCCTACATGTGAAAGACTCAGGTCATCATTTCATCCCAATTCAGCTAGAATTTTATGTGTCTCCGAAAGTTTTCATTTATGTTCAAATCGGGGCTTTGAACAGGGCATGAAAGAACTTTAATATCCTTCTGATGGAAAATTTTTAGTACTTTTCATTGTGTGTATCGAAGCATTGTCTTGTTGAAGTAAGTATGGTCTGTTTTTGTAATCATAAATCCTTTCAATGCTGTGTTACGACACAGGGTACCCACCAATAGAGGACCTGCATGACGATTGCATCATACTATGTCATGTGTATTTATTTTTGTTAATGTCGCAATGATTGTTTTAAGTTTGAATAAAAGGTATATAAAGGGATGTTTTGGAACTATAAATTAGTTTAGCCATTCGATTGCCGAGCTGTATTTTGCCGTAAGTTTGTCGAACTAGGAGATTAGATTGTTAGCTGTTACTGAAATTATATTTGCCGTGTCTCAAAATTCATTGCCGTCAACTCAGGAGAATTTTGGAATAAAGAATTAAAGTGTTGTCGTTTTTGTTGTCTATTACTTTGAACGAACTCCCATCTGTAAGACCCCGTTTCAAGAGCAGTTTTACAGCTGTCCGCAAGATTTTTTCCCAGAAGAGAGACATACTTTTGCAATTCAAATTGCTATCAATTTGCCCGTACCACTAGGCCCAATTCCACTCCAAGAAAATTGCACAAAGATTATTTTTTAAATTTGCTTAAAGTAGTAACAAGCTTTGAGATTTTTAGAATCGTAGCATGGCTGCTGCTAATTTTCCAACCGATTTCACAAAAAGATAATCCATTTTCACACAAATATCGAGCATCAACACTTTCTTAAAAAGTCAATTCTCTCATTTTTTCAATCGGCCATCGTTTACCTTGTCAAACAGTTTGAGAAAATTAAGAGTAAGATTTTGCCATTGTTGTTTGTTGAAAAGGCATCAGCAAATATACCGATATTTTCCCGCCAAGATTACTACCCTATTTTCAAAATGGCAGCTTCTATAGTGTTTCGAACTTTCTTCTTGCAATATAAGTTGCAAAAAATCCCGCCATTTCGAACCAGGGTAGTGGCAGTGGCGTAGCTAAAGAGGGGGCAGAGGGGGCAACGGCCCTCCTACCAAGCTTACGTGAAAGTTTTTTTCAGAAAATTTGTCCAAATTTCTACAAGACAGTTTTTCGAATTATTGAGTTATATTTTAAGGTTTCGCCCCTGCACCAGAAAAACGTAACTACGCCACTGGGCGGTACACTCTTTTTGCAAGGGAAGTGGTAACCACAATATCCAATGCACGCAATTAGTAAAAATATATGTTTTACTTTTTTCGATGTTGTTCTACCATTTTGTTGATCTTTTTGTTCGTAAACCTAATACTGCAGGATATATATGGAAACGATGATATTAAAACTTTGAATGCATCAGAACGAGTAATCCTGCCCAACGAATTACATCTTCCTACTACAGTCGACTCCGGTTAGTCACTTCGGTTACAGTCATACTCCGGATATAATCACAATTCTGCTGTTTCCCAAATTTAACTCTGGTCAAACCTATATAAACGAACTCCGCTTATAGTCACTCCGCTTTTTGTCACACTCCGCTTATAATCACTAATTTTTCTCTCCTCAAACAGCAAAATACTCTTCTTACAGTCACATTTGAGAAAACATTGCTGAAATCACGTAATAATTAATTTTGCAAAAGAATTTGCTCATTCGTCTCATTTACTTCTGTGTGTATTTCAATAATTTACACAGCGAGACCAATAACAATCCATTACAAACATCGGCCCAATTTTTACAGGAAGATGCTATTTATCTATTTTTGACAGATGAACGCAATATCGCATTTTTCATGAACCTCCTAGGACTTCCTTTTGACGGTTAGAACTTTTGCCCCTTTAGCCCCTCTCCATAGCTTGCTTACACTTTCCTGAAGCTACATTCATTTTAGGATCGTCTATACCTGATTGTATAATTTTCCCTTTTGGTAAGGCATCGAGATTTAATATGAATGAAATATTCCCAAATGAAATAGATTTGCGTTTGATAACCACTCTGTGTTGAAACGCCATTGGTCCATTCCTGTCCTTAAATTTACATAACAATGCATTTCTCCAAACATTACGAAACAAATAACCATAAAGTTGAGTTGAAACAAAATGGTGTTTCACTTGCTGTCAAAGAGTTTGAAGTTAAATCTGTATGAAGCTTTTTGAAAACAATTATCTGCAAGGTTTGTAACGCGCTATTGCACACACAAATCTTAAATCAATTTTCATTCGAATCTGACCTTCCTATAGGTGAAAATATAATGCCACATAGGTTTAGTTAAACCGTGGTTGCAAACTGTTTGGGCCTAAGTTTACTTGTCAGTTCAGTTCAGTTTTTCAATTTAAAATTCCGCCACATACAATATTCATGTTACAACTACAACTAAGGTGCAAAAAACAAAGGAGATTAAAAACATTAAACTAGAGGAAAATAATTGTATGTAGAAGAATTTCTTACAGGAGGAGCTTCGCAACGGGTGTGAGTCGTGGCGATGTGCAAAACCTTCCACATATATCTTTAAACGTTTTCAAACTCTTACCTAAAGAAAGCATGAATTTAAACCTGTGAAATTAAAATTATTTGAACTGCTCTATGATGTTTTAATGGGCCCATTTGCACCAATCGTGTAGTTTAGTAGTATTTATTGATATAGGGAGGCTTAGAAATTTGATTCTTCTCCGAATACATTGATTTTCTGAAACCCATAAGTGACCAAGAGTCATGGGCACCCAATTCATGCTACAATACATGCCCATCAGCAGATGTTCCAACCTTTGCAGCAGCAAAACTGGTAGATATCGCGAGCACAGCGAGCGAAAAATTGGAGTTGGGGGTCTGGGGGACGCTCTGAGTCTGGGGGAAGCATGCATATATTATGCCATATTTTCTTTTTCATTTGGAATTTTCTTCAAAAGCGGGAGAATTTCAAAATCACTGGGAGACTGGAAGACGACCTCTGAAACCAGGATTCTCTCGGTCATACCGGGAGGGTTGGAACATACGCATCAGGCCATTTGTACTTTTTGATGAGAATACAACTTCCATCATTAAATAAGTATTAATATTAAATTTGCATGAACTGTATGCGCCAGTCTTTATTTTGAGTGGTAAATTAATCTTTCAAAGCAGCGGTGATGTCAACTCATTCCACTCTCATTAAAGTCAAGATGTCTTAATCCTGCATTTTTCCAGAATTAGTTGTTACAAATTTCCATCCAAATATCAATTAAGGTCTGGAACAACCTTTTCTTTGCATCAGGGTAAATCAATAATTAAATAACTTCAAGTAAGCAGCTATTTTTAGAATGTGTGTTTGCACCTAAAACTGCCATTTTATGTGAAACTTTCTTGTGGTATAGAATTTCTATAAAGCACATACTGATTTTGCTTTGAATATTACCATCCTTATCTTAAAAAATCTTTTTGAACAAATTATCATCTTGTCCCCATTAATCTTCTTAGAACAGGGCTTAACCGAAAGCAGAGAACTAAATATTTGCTAGTTTCATCTTGGAATGTTTCCTTTGTTTGTCATACTTTTTGTTGTTGCTCGGATGCTTGTTTATCATTGCTTTAACATTTGGCCAACTATTTCTTTGAATAATACAATCTGAAACTCAATTTCAATGAAAAATTTTAGAAAGCAGTAGAGCAGTGTTTTATTATTTTTGCATTTCCATTTTAGAATATTTGTTGCAACAAGGGGAAAATCCTAATTCAGCTTCGATCACCATTTTTAGGGCCTACTTGACTTTAAAATTCACTACCTTCATTTTTCTTTTTATTGAGCATGACTATCTTGTTTGCTTAATTGCATGCCTGTTCAAACATTGTCAATAATTTTTTCATGGGAGTCATTCTTTGTCTGTAGTTGTAATCCTGGTAGTTGCTTTTGACCACAGCTGCAATCAAATTGTGTTATTTGAAAGTATGTCTCATATCATTATCATTTTCTAAAGTGGTGCCAATTTTATTTTCTTCCCACAATATTCACTCCAATTTTCTTTGTTATGGTTACAAATATTTCATAAAATGAGATTAAGCTATTTGAGATTTTTCACAGTGTGATTCTATCAGAATTGTTTACAAATTTTCTGTTTTGTCCTTTCTGACTTGAATTTTTGTTGCCTCATCTATGTGTTCATGATTGTTTCCATCATACTTTCTCTAAATTTTTCAAAGTACTTTCTGACTGAATGAAAAAATCTTTTGTTCTAGTTGATGTCTGAAGGTGCCAATTTTGATTGGTGTTTTTAAGTGGTTCCATTTTTAAATGTTATATTGATTTTTCACAGGGAAACATGTACAATAGCGACCCCACAATAAATCTGAACATGCCAATTGTTCCTGCCCCGTTGCCCAAAATACCACCTGTATCTGAGTTTTCAAATGCAAGTACTTCATTTACCAATTGCACAGGTAATGTGGTGGTTGAGAAACATGTTTGGACAAAGGAGGAAGGCGAAATGCTGCTTGATTTGTATGATGCAAATAGAGATCAGTTCAAGAACCCAGGAGTGCGTAAAATCGGAGTTTGGGCTGACATTGCAAAAACAATCAATATAAAATTTGGCAGTGAATTTTCTGCAGAGCAATGTCATCAAAAATTAAGAAATTTTAAAAATGATTTTCACAAAGTTATGATGTTAGAAAAGAAGGACTGTAGACATTTTGAAAGGTTGCACAGAATTTTCCTACAGAGTGCTGTAAAGCCAACACAAAGCCCAGCTGCATTAAAGCGAAAACTAACGCAACTTGCTGGCTCAAAACCAGTTAATACTGCCATGCCACCTAATCAGAAAAAAAGGTGTGTTTCCTTCCCAAACTTCAGACCACGAACAATTCTTCCAAAACCAAGCCAAAATAAAGACAAGATCAGCACATTTACAAACTGTTCCATTGAAAAAAGCTCATTTCAGAGTAGCAAATCATCTAACACTCCACATTTTCAAGGATTGAAGCAATATCCTAGTTCTGTTTCATATGTTGATCAAAGTTTGACACCTTCATCATCTGCAATATATTCTGTTGTTTCACTTTCACACCATGGCCCAGCTATTCCAATTGTATCACAAGCAAAATCACAAAATACACCAGGAAAATCACCATCTTCTTGTGCTTCATTGTGTGATAATCCTATTTATTCTGGGATGTTTAAAGATACACCAACAATGATCAACTGCACTAAAGTAAACAGTTCCATGCAAGCCAATAGTAAAATGGGCAGGAATGTGACAAATGCACCTTCACTTGAGATAATACTTGATAAAGGTGACATTGAGAAAATTACTGAAAACGGAGAATCTGAAAATGAAGATGCCGGATTGCCTGTTCCAGTTTATTATTACAGCAGCAAAAATCCAAATAATGTAATGACTGAGTCAAATGAAGATCTACTTGTAGAATGCGCCTTGCCTAACAACGAGAGTTCGAACAAAACAGTAACTCAGAAAGATGTTCCCGATAAGAATTGCAATAGAACTACTTTAGGCTTTATAAAAGCATTGTTTGATAAAAAAGATAGTAACAAGAGCAGAGACTCTCGTAGTAAAGATGAAGCTAAGGCACAAGTAAGTGAAAGCAATCAGAGTTGTAGACAAGGCTCAATAGAACATGCATCTAAAAGCGATATATCAAGACTTATTGAGACCTTAGACAATTGGCGAAATGAAAGTATCGAAAGAGAAGAAGCAAGGGTTTTCAGAGAAAAGGAAAGAGACAAGCGCAACGAAGAAATGCACAGAGAAAATTTGAAACTAACGTCACGCTTTGTAGACCTTTTTGAAGCGTTGTTATTAAAGATTAATTCTTCGACTGAATAAAAAAAATAATCCTATACTTAACGTGTATATACATTTATTGTCAAGATATCACTTAGTTTTTAAACTGATATATCAAATATACCATGTTTGAACCATGATGCATTTAACCATGGAAAGTCGATAAAAGTGCGTTGTTTGAAATTATTTATTGGTCGAGTATTACTAGTTCTGAAAGTCAACTTGTGTTTGAGATGTTTGGCAGAATGCCTCTTGGAAATAAGAAATGCAGGTTTTGACAGGATTTTACCTCGGATATCGCCCTAGGTTCTCATATCGCTACTTAACTTCCTAACATTCTAAATATTGTGCCCATTAGATAGCTATATAATTTATACATTTATTCATATAGAAAAAGAGATTTAATCACGAACAACTCGATTCTGTATGTATTATTAAATCAAGCCTCTATCAACAACACGAGTTTAACAACAATCTGAATATTGTACGAAGCTTAATAAACCATGTGATATGTAATATGAAAATTTGATTGGTTAATGTCGCCGTCATACTTCTCGTACAATCATAATTGGTTTTGGTTCTTTGATGCCAGTTGTCTGAATCTTAGCTAAAACAAGAAATGCAGTGCTTTTTAGATGCAACCGGACTAATTCAAGTTTAAATCATGAGAATAAATCAGTTTTGCGTCAATTCCATCATGTATTTATGAGAAAGACCCTTATTTCTGTAAACTGCTTGTTTATTAAGGATAGCGATTACTATTACCTTGTATTGATTACCACGATACGAGAGGATCTTATGTTATACCCATCATACACCCATTTTTAGTGATAAAAGTTCCCTCTCAGATACTTCTGTTTGAAGGAAGTGTAGGCATGTTTTAGGTCTCCGGCCATTTTTATCACCCATGGATGGTGAACTACGCAAAAGAAAGAATGGAATCAGGTATCAAGCCGTATATTATTTTTAAAAATACTTTCACCACTTCAATATTATGATAAAGATCCTCCATCTTTTCGCATTTTTTTTAGTTAAATAAGTTTTTCGTGCTCTCCAATTCCATTGGCGTCTACCAGTGTCTATTAATGATTAAAATAAAAAAATAAGATCGTAACGGAAGATGAAGAATTCGTACCCAAAAAGCAAGCATCTATCTTTTCTATCTTCGTTTAAATCTGCAAGATCAATCAGTATATTTAATCAGGGCCGCCGAGAGAGAGGGGCAGAGGGGGCAGTTTGCCCCAGAGCCTCTGGGTACAGGGGGCCTCATCGACTTATATCAAAATATATATCTATAGCCTTTTTAGATGTATTCAAGGAACCTCCCAATAGAAGCAGCCCACAAGGTTCTATTAGTGCCTTCAAATTCAGCTCCCTTAGATGTACTTGCTTTTTGTCCCTTCTGCTCCCTTCGATCACAGACACAAGGAATCCCATTTTGCAGTTTTGCCCCTGGGCCTGGGAGGGGCACAGGGTGCAGTTTTTCCCAGGGCCCAGGAGGCCTCATCAACTGATATCAGAATTTTCAGTTATAGATCCTTTACATGTATTCAAAGAGCCTCCAAATAGGAGCAGCCAAGAAGATTCCAAGTGTGCTTCCATATTCAGTTCCCCAGATTCCCTTGCTTTCTGCCCTTTCTGCTTGGTTCGATCACAGACACCAGAAGCCTCACTTTGCAAATTTGCCCCTGGGCCCCGAAAACCTCTTGGCAGCCCTGCATTTAATAGGCGTTCCTATTGCATAAAATTCAGACGATGGTGAAATCGCTTTTTCGCCATTAATTTGCAAATGATTCATAGTTGGTGATTCAAGGTCTTCTTTCTGTAGTTATCGGTTGGCCGATTTCTTTCTCGTTACAATTGATGTATTGTATATCACTTTCAAAATAACTCATTAAATAATTTAGAAGTATTAAGGTTTAAGATGTAATTCTAATTTATATTTAGTTATACATTAAATGCGCTAAGAAAGGACTCTAGTGAAACTATTTATGAGCAGCCCATTGGCAGGAAGATTAAGTTGGTAAGTTAAATAGAGCATGCACTGTAGTAGAAAAACCTGTCAGAATTTGTTTTTTGTTCTTTGACTAATTTCTTTTAACTTAAGTCGCTAATAAAGTTGCCGATAAGTAACTAAATTGTTTGAGGTAATGCTCTCTTAAAAATGTTCATTATTATAATTTTTCAAATTGCAATAGTTTCGAACAGCAATACTTGCAAAATGGCATATCGTATGAAACACTTAATTATTCGTAAGAAACTATTACAGTAAATTCTTCTTTTCATTCGCCTTACATTAAAAACTGCATGTTTGAAAAATTTAACCAAAAAATAACTAAATAAATCATTTAATTACTGACAAAAACAATTTTTGGGGTTAAACTAAACTGTGGATGGAACGCGCAAAACTCACTTCTTTTTAGATTTGAATTTTCCAGGTTTTTTCTTCGTATTACCTAAAACAGATCTAAATGAAATGCATTATGATTAGAAAATTGAAAATTTGCGGAAAGTAACATTTTTGTAGACATGGAGGGGAATTATCAAAATTTAATCTAGGACACAAAATAAATCTATTTGTAATTATCAAAATTAAACTTGTCGAATTAAATATGGTCAATTAAAACCAACATCAAACCTTGATCGAATTTCCTTCAGAGATTTTTTGCTTGAATCTGTTAATTCTTTTTCAAATCCACGATCTCTTTTCTCAGTTTTTCTCATTTTCAATTGTCCTGTATAAACATTTATCCAAATAATTTAATAACTTAATGACAGTTCAGATACAGATGTATGCATTGTAAAGCGTGATCAATACGTTAAGGTCTTGCTTAAGTGCAGCGAGAAATCTAATAAATTCCTAACTGTCAACGTCCAGGTTAAAATCTAAAATATCTGATAAGTTGCAGCTCTTAAGAAAAATAAAAGCATCATTACAAAAATTCATAGAAATTACTACAACTAGTGGGATGTGAAAAAACCCGCGATAATTGTTATCAATTTTATGGCTGTGTCTAGGATGTGTATCGTTCAATTGGTCTGTGTCAACTAAAAACGCACTTCAAAATTTTTGTTGCTACCATACATTTGATAATAAATAAAAGAATTCACTTTTTTCAGGTCTTTTTGAATTTTCTGTTTCGCTGCAAGCTCTCATCCGTTTGAGTTTTCCTTCTCTTTTTGTGACCCTCTTTAAATACTCTTGCTCTTTTGATTCTAATATGTCCTTGCCTGTCTTCTTCTGGAGATAAAAATAGAATTCCTTTTTTACACAACGATATAGTACACAACAATAAGCACAACACGCACGAATTCTGTCATTAAATAACTCAAAAATATATATTGCTGTTTCTTAAAAATTTGATACAATTCATTGAATTTCATATAATAATTTGCATTTTGAGAGAATTTTTCAATGCTTAATGGCCATATTAATACGAATGAATTGCATCATGTTGAGAAGTCGCATAAGAAAAAATTAATACTATATTAATTACTTACATTCATACTTATATACCATCGAAGTTGTATTATCATTCACTAAACGACTGAATGGAATCCATTTAAGCATAGTTATTTAATCATACCAAAATATCAAATTAATTAACTTGAAGCTATATTTCTAACTATATCTATTATACCTGTGGTTTTATTTCCTTCTTCGCTGATTCAGCTCTTGACTCTAGGACATAAATTCATGGCTTGTTTAAATGACAAGAAATATGCAAATTTGTAGTTGCAAAACTAATGAAAAATGTGTATAATAATAGTGATGATTCTACATAAACAATAAAGGCGAAAAAGATCAAACTAAGAAAATCAGGCTGCAAGATCAAACTACCCAAGGCGTAAAAAAACAAAGTATCCGCTGGAGATTGAAACAATTTAAACATTAAACTTGAAAAGAAAAACATTCTTACTTAATTGTTGTTTGTACCATTATTGTTAATATTGTAAATTATTTACTTTCATAGGCCCTGATTTCTAATCCTTAATAACATGGTTTGATTTGTACTTTATTTTTAGTTTTTTTTTCATGCTTCGCAATGATTAAACGGCATTCCTTAAATAGTAAATTCACAATAGTCAACTTGCACCTTTTTTGATCCATGATTTTGGAGGCCGGCTAAGAATTTCTTCGTGATGAATTATCATATTTCTTGCTTTAGTCATTTCCATTTCGGATATTCTCATCTGTGAAAGAAAATAGTCAAAAGAATTGATTTTCACCATAATGCATCTCCACGTCAATGAATCAAGTAACAATGAGGCAAATTTTACAATCAATAAAAAATATTCCTTCTTATTGACTGTGGTGTTGTGGTGGCTAGCAAACTTTTTTTTCTGCTTCTTCCTAACATAAAAGACATCATCACTTCATGGCCAAACGAAAATTTTTATTTATACCTGCTTATCATTTTCTTCTTCTTTCAAAATATCTGCTACATCCTTCTCTAAATCTTTAACTTTCTTTTTGAAAAGTTCAATTATGTCTATGAAAAAACATGATCAGATAAGAAACTATTTAATTCGCTAAATACACTAAGAATGTGTTGAAACATGACCAGAAATTTGGTCAACAATTCTGGTGCTCGTGCTAAACACCAAAGAGTTATTTAATTATTTTTCAGTTCAGTTTCATGTATAAATAATTCCAGTACATACAATTTAATAGTAAACAACAAAACTACAAGGAAATAAAACGAAGAGATTTATACAATGATACAATTATAAAATATAAAAGTGGAGAAAAATTGCATGGAGGGAATTTAAATAACCTTTCAAGTAAAAACCTTGGTAGGCCTTGTCAACAGTAAAATAGTTATTCAAACAGCAACAAAAACAAATGAGCATAAAAACAAAATGGCCTAAAACGAGTAATGCTGTTGTTGTAGGTTATTCTAAAATGTTTGTAGTCACGTGTTTTCCTTTAAAACCGAAAAGGATGTGCATCTTTTTGAAAGATTGCTCGAACAACATTATTAATATAACGTATAATAGAATTCCATAAAAAGAGCATGATATGTATTTGATAGGCGAGATAACATTCATGGATGAGGTACCTGGTGATAAAATTCGATGCTTGACTGGCACATTCGTAGTTTTGCAAGCCAGTTTAAGATTCTTTCTTTCCTTCTCACCAACTAACGTGATTGATCTGAATAAAGAGTGTTCTCTAAATATAGCTAAAAGGTTTTCTTGCACTTTAGAGAATAGTTATGTGTAACAACATGTTGCAAAGCATATTTTTGTTAGATTTCTCAATACTAAGGTTATTAGCTGTCATACGAGCATAAAGCTACGGAATTCTTCAGAAATTTGATCTTTGTCAAGAGTATCAATTTCACTGCTTCTAAATGCATGTGAGTATCCAATTAACGCTCTGCTCTACGTTTACCACAAATGTTGTTCAATCAAATATTTTCAGACGTGTAGAGAAGCATGCTTGATATCCTGCAGTGCAATATTTCAAGGGATTCAGGATGGAAACCAAAATGGGTCAGTTTCCTGCAAAATGCGATGGGACCTAATTCCTTCTAAACAGTTACATTCAACAACTCTTAGAACAATGTCGTTTAGCCCCTTTAGCCACTTTAGTCGTTTAAAGCACTTAAGCAACATTATGCGCTTTAGTCTTTTCATGCTTTTCATCTTTTGCTTTCTTTCAACATAAGAAGCACCGCAAGGTCCTCTAAAAGTTTTATTCTAAAATATCTTTCAGCAAAGTTTAGATTTAGAAGCCATATAACTTTTTAACTTAAAATGTCATAAAAAAAGTTCTGCAGAAAAGAGCTTCCTTCTATCAAGTTTTTCTTAAGTGCTTTAATAATTGGCATATAATGAAGGCACATGCGTTGAATTAAGAATTAAGAAGAATGTAAAAAGTTTCGGTGAATTTTAGGTGCTCTTTTTCAAAATGGATATCGATTGCGAGAAGTAGATATAGATTTCCATCAGTGGTATTCCCTTGAATAGAGAACATTGACTTTCAATACAGGATACTGACTATAATTGGCAGAAATTGACTCTGTTAAGTAGAGACCAATTGTGATAAAATGATCAGAGTGATACAAGGCTATTGACTGTGATGTATGATTTACGAAATGCAGGAAGCTTGCCTGGCATAGGCAACAGAGAGAGATTCTGTTTGCTTGAGAAAATAGTTGAACCTGCCCACCACATTTGTAGACTGAAGCAGCAATAAAAATTAATCATTGCAAAATTTTTTCCCAATGAAGAAAATATTATTCATTGAAAAGAAGGAATTCAAACCTGCCAAATTTTCCGGCTCTTGCTGTTCTGCCGACCCGATGGATATAACTCTTAAATGAAGTAGGCATATTGAAACTAATAACCTTAAAAAAACATGAATGTATTAGAAAACATATTATTAATGTTCAAGGGATTCTTTACAATAATTAATAATTTGATACGCATTTTCCTAGTAACTGGTTAAAATAAAAGAGTGTTAAAAATCAAAAATTCTATGCCTTGGAAGAAGATGACAGTTGTCATCAATGCCACATGTGACAACCATAGGAAGTAGATGGGAATGTCTACACATTTGGCGTTTCCATTTTCGATGCTAAAAGGGTCACAAGGCTGTGTAAAAGTGTTCAGAATTATATGAAGAAAAGGTTTAGCAAGAATAACTGCTCCAAATATTCATACAATCTTTATTGAGTTAGAATTTCTCGTTGCGTGGTATGTTTCCAAGGCAATGGAAATATAACCTATTGGCTTCAAAACTGGCTTCATTACAATTTACAAAGATGCAGTTTATTAAGCTAAAATTTACAAATTTGAGATGTATAAACATGTAAGTTACAAACCGTCAATACTCCTGAAATGTCTAAACCTCTTGCAGCCAAATCTGTTGCAACCAAAACATCGATTTGACCGCTTTTAAACATGTCTAATGCTTCAAGACGCTAAATGTTTATGAAAAAAAAATAAAAAATTAATGATTCAGAAGCCATTACCAATAAATCGCAGAATACCCAACAAACTGCTAAAGATTGCCGCAATAATTATAAAGGATTATGAACCAGTTTTCCTTCTGGAGATTTAGTCCTTAAATGGCTATCATTTTAAGCATTCAAAGGGTTTGCAATAAGGCTACTTATTATCATTTAAGATTTCAACGTCCAGAAAGAGAAATCATTTTAGGGTAAAACTTCCAATAATATTTGAGGTGACGAAGTTATAAGCTGTGATTAAAAAGAATCGAAAATGTCTCAGGGGCCACGATATCTTAAAATATGAAAAAAATACATCCAATTAGAAATTCAGAGCAGCATGCGCTATAGCATGGTTGAAACATTTAAACTACTGATGCTTTGTGTGGGAGTAACTGTGCAAAAATGCAAAACAGGATGCAAGTGATTGCTACAAATTACTTTTTGATTTGTCCTATCTTCAGTCCATATAGAGACCTCAGATTTTAAACCACTAATTTGTGCTCTAACATACATAAACCGAAAATTCGTCTGATTGTCTCATGCACATATGATAGAAATAAGGACCATATTCTATATCAATATTGGTGTTGCACAACATATAATAATCAACGACAAACAAATGTTGCATTACATTCAATTAGTCCACTCCACTGTTATATTTAGCCTTGTCAGTGTAAATGTAATTACACTAGATTGGCTCGTTAGCAATACATGCACAAACGTAGCTTTAATTATGTCAAGAACCGCAATTGGGGAAAAATTTTGCATCATGTAATACTTTTTAGGATAGTTCAAATTTTGATACAAAAGTAATGCTGTCCAAATTTCGATTTACAAATGATATCGTACCGAATTTTGGATAGGCCATAGTGGATAAGTCATTGTAATGAGCGTTCAATAGGAAAATTCTGCGGAACACGCGAAACCTGGAATGTTTGTATTGATCAGATGGTTTCTTCAGTGTCAAATCAATGCATCAATAGTTGAAGAATGGGAGAAATCTGCGAATTTCTTATGTGAAAAAACAGAAATATTGAAAAGGTTTATGACACATTGAATTCATTTCATGATAGCCAAAAACTAATGATGGAGGGCTTGGCCCAGTAAGTGAACTGTTTGATTTCACTGGGCTAATTGAAGGTAGCTATATCAAGTATCAATAAGTCAATGATAATAATACTTGGAAATTAGATATACCTGAGCTTGATTCAAATCTCCATGAAGCTCGCCAGCTTTTAATCCAAACAGGCCCAAAATAATTCGAAGATGGTGGGCAAGTTTCTTTGTTTGACAGAAAACAAGGCAATGCTTATTGAATGAGCGACAGCATAGAGCTAGAAACAGACCAGAATATGCATGAATTAAGCACAGCTCTAAAATGACTATTATCACTCATCAAAAAGAGTATGGCATTGGATTTATAGCATTGAACATGAGATAATGCATATGAAACAAACAAGGATTGCATAAATTATCTTATTGACGTAATCGTGACATTTTACTTAGAGAGGAGATTGCTGCATTAGTTTGGATTGATTAACTAAACATCGCTTGAAAGTATGCAAGCATTTTATAATGAATGCGGTTTAAGCTTGAAACCTTCCATCGTCTACAAATAAAAATTCGGATTCAACAAGTAATTTTCGCAAATATCATATTGCAAGATCATTTAGTGACTGATGCCTTGTAAAAATAAATAATATGTTTATATGAAAAAAGTTTTAAATGAAAAACAATAACCAGTAACGATAGCCAATCGATCGTTTTCCCTGTTGGCACGAATCCTCACAAATTCTTGTTGTAGACACGATGCTACGTCAGTATTTTGATCAATGAAAATTCGAACTGGATGATTCAATGACAATGATACTAATTCTTCGACCTGAAAACCAAACGGAAAATTTACAATGAAAAGGAATAAAACAAACAACCTACAACAATATTTAATTCACTTCTCAAAGCGTAGATTACTGCATTTTCACCAAAATATATGCAATGTCAAGCCTTGAAATTTTGGCCGATACTACACTTGATCTCAAGAGTAGCCCGAGCGCTATAAAAGAAATGGAGCGCTTCTTTTCGCCCTATTTACTTGGCCCTGCTAAATTGTTTCGAAGCCATACATAGGCACAGGAATTTGA
The DNA here is from genome assembly GCA_964019065.1 of Catostylus mosaicus. NCBI lineage: Eukaryota > Metazoa > Cnidaria > Scyphozoa > Rhizostomeae > Catostylidae > Catostylus > Catostylus mosaicus. The sequence goes on along the minus strand of OZ025185.1, from coordinate 16,202,725 downwards.
AAAATAGACCAAATCAAACAACGTTTTATCACCAAGCACAAACAATAGAGCTTATAATATTCCATTTGGTTAATGCACCATACAACGCTCTTAAGATGCGATTTTCCAAAAGAGCTATGAAACTCAGCTCCGTGTGTAAACAATCTTCCTCCTAAATTTCTCACCATATTGCGCATGCTCATGATATGCATAATTTGAATCATTCGCAACATCTCCTCAACTTTGATATCTTCGTATCCCAAACAAACTAATCAATTGGGCTAATTCACAGAAAAAGGGCAAGAAACAAATGATTGAAGTAATAATATTAACCATGCCTATGACTATTTGGTGCTTGTTAGGATGTACAACAAGCTACTCTGCAATGTAAAAATTGGTAGGTAGGCATTGAATTTAGCCACATCAGCACAAACTAATAGTTTGCGGTTTTGTGCTTATCGAGGCATATACATTTCGTTCATTCATTGATGTACATTTGTGTTAATCTTGCGAAAAAGGTAGGAGAACAGCAGGGAACGTCATGTGTGCCCCAATACAATGTGTTATATGCAACATTAAACGATTTATATACCAAAACAATGAACTAAACCTACTTTATCTGTCATAGTGGCAGAAAATAACATCGTTTGTCTTCCTTTTTGGCATTGTTTAATTATCTCCTTCATTTGTTCTTCAAAATGCTCTTCTAACATTCTGTTAAAATATTAAAACAATTGCTTTCTATCACATTTTTATTTTCAAAATTAGAGTTATTGAATCTAATCACGTCCAAATCATTATAATAACACTAAATTCTTCTATTCATAACTCAAATATTTTGGAAGAAAAATAATTTTTCTTCACGTCTATATTTATATGGATGCCAATTTACGTGAAGCACAATTCGTCTCACCTATCAGCTTCATCTAAAACCAGTATTTCAATATTTTGTAAACCAAATGATGGGGTATTTTGAAGATGATCTACCAAGCGACCAGGAGTTGCAATTATGATATCAGGGTCTTTTCGTAAGGCCGCTTCTTGGTCTTTCATCCTTAATCCACCTAATTTTTAAAATATTAAAAACAAAAATAAATGATTTATTTATTAACTGGCAAGATTTAAAAAATTGTTGAAAAGCTTTCCTTCCGTCGGTAACAAAAATACTTTTAGACCATACTGAAAAGGGCCAATAGCAGGTCAAAGTCATGCCACAAAAATTTTATGATGTTCTTAAGTTAAGCATAGCAATTTTGAATCTACCAAGTCAGTGAATAACAGTTGAAATGAAGTTAATGATATTTTAGTTAATGAGAGGCCATCAATATTGCAATTCATGTAAATATATTTATGTTGTAGTTAATAAATGGGTATAAATATTGCAGCCAAAGTAAAAATATCAGAACATGTTCAAGTTATAAATTAAGGAATATACACAATGTGAAGATACCAATATTATTTTTGACTATATTTACGATATTAGAGATAAAATTGAGATATAGATATTATGATACATAAAATATTTATAGTATAAGTCAATAAAAGGTTCTGATACCATAGGTACAGTTAAAGCGAAGATATTAAGATGAATAAAAGTGGAGTTATTAGTATCATAGTTACACCAATTAACTTCTTGCTACGAAAATCGTAACTTGAAAGAAAATAAATGAAAATGAAAAGAACAAACCCGCAATTAGGCAAATTTGAAGATCCAAATGTCTTGCAAGTGAACGGCTAACTGAATGGACCTGCAAATAGCAAAGTAGTGGATTATCACAATGTTCCAAGTTCATTGCAGTTCATTTTCATTTCAAAAACCTTAATGCACAGTGGCACATCAGATATTAGGAGTACTTTTAGGGAGCTCGACAGAAGTAACGTTACTTGTATGCTTACAAGTTATGCTTCTTGCCTTTGTACAGTATTTTGTTTATCTAACGATTTAATTTTAGTGTTTGCTTAGTTAGGTTCTAGTGCTATATTTTTACATTTGAATTTGTAGTTTCATTGTGCATATAGACTTTATAAACATATAGGCATTATATAGACTTAGGCCATCAGTTGCCTTGCTGGGAAGTAGAGTCCTTGAAATTTATTCTCGTCTGCCACGAAAATACCGAAATCTTTGTATGATAGATAGATTAACCTTGAATACATGCCCTAGACTACAATGTTTCAGCTGAAATTAAGATTTCTTACATTTAGGTATGGGCATTGCTTCCCCTTTATTTTAAAAATTTGACATAAAAAAACCTCAAAGAATCCGATAAAATAGTAGCAGATATCATTGAACCATCGAGTTTACAAATAGAAAACTGTTTCAACTACGAATTGAGTACATGAACCATTTTAGAAAATTGTTTGAAAGAACTTGTTGCAGATTTCGTCTTAAACAGGGGAATCGCTCCACCGAATGCAGATGTATTATGCCTTTTACTGATTCTCATTAAAGATACAAGCAAGTGGGTATCGGTAAAAATAAAAAACAACAGATTCTATTAGAGCGTCAATCGCAAATAATCGTATGGCAAATTATTAGCAGGGTACAATAAATGTTTTCTCATTTTAATTTCAATGCTTTATAGGAGGGTAGTTCTTCAGCAAAGCTGATTTTCAAGAGGCCCTCCGCTTAAAAGAGTTTATAATTTATCTGCAATAATACATAAAATACCCAATCACAATTTTCTATAAAACATTTAAATTTCTGGACTAATTGCAATGCAATAAATACAAGCAATAGTAAAATAATAGTAGATGCCATTTACATATACAAAATGAAGATGTTATTTAAAGCTTTGGACAAAGCGGCAGCGCACATGAGCCATGTAAGAATCAATCAAAACAAAAAGGAGCAAATTTGATAAAACAACATTGCTGCTCAAAAATTAAAAACTTAAAATTGCATCCATCTGTTGAATAAGCATGACAATTAAAATACCTGGACAGCTAATTCTCTGGTTGGAACAAGAACTAAAACTCTAGAAACTGGCACTTGCTTTGGTCTGAACAATAATCGTTCCAAAATCGGCAACATAAATGAAGCAGTTTTACCTTCAATACAAATTTATTCCAAAATATCAAACAATCACAAGTTAATTAATCTAATGTAAATATAAAAAAACAACCTGAAAGGAATGTACCACAAGAAAATCTCAATAACTTTAATAAAGGTGTATTCAAAAATTGATATCCGCAAGAATTGCCTGACTCCACAACTGTTACCATCTGGTTGCCAAGGTGTACATTCATATTCAGTTAATTTCAAGCTCCTCTTTAAGCATGCTTGCGCGAAGGGCACCAAGCGCAGCATTTCGAGCATCAGTTGTTTTTCCGTTATAAATTGACCCGATTCTGCGAATTTAACTTCCAATAAAACAAAACTGTATGTGCAAATGCACCGATAATGTGACGAACAGATGGATGATCACGTGCTAATAAAAGAGAAAAAAACCGCCTTTTTGAAAATATTTATAAGCCGATGTTTGGAAGCAAAAGTTATAAATCACTTCAGATAACTCATAATCCTGACTCAAGTAAATCCTTGGTATTAAAAATCTAGGACTAAATTATTTCATTTCTATCTATTGAAAATTCAAACAATGTTTACCTGTCCCAGTCGCTGCACAAGCGCAGATATCCTTTCCCAAGAGAGCAATTGGTATTGTATTGCATTGTATTGCAGTTGGTTGTTGGAAACCCAATTCATTAACAGCCTTTAAAGAATTGCAAACAAATAGAATATATTTTTATTAAGCAAGCCTTTAAAATTACATGGAAAGCTTTTCATTTTAACCATTTGTTTCTTACCAAGAGTCCAAAAAATAAGAGTAATAATTGATTGATTGAAAAGCCAATCGCGCGCTTCTTCCTCTCCTCATCTGGTCTTCATATTTCCGTTAATTTTTCAATCATTATTAAATGTTTTCACACTCATGAGAAATGTCGGCAGAAAACCCGTTACAGCATACTTAACTATCTTTCCGCGTTTTCTTGCAATTTAAAAATGATTCAAATAAATAAGTAGGAAAACTAAATTGATGTTAAAAAATAATATAATTCATTAGCTAATATCTCCTACTTACTAATCTGCACAATATGCAAACGAGGTAGGCGAACAATGGAACAATACATAGACAATGGCGTGTGCGATCAAGCGTTTGTAAATCGAACTCCACCTAGACGAATGCTGAAACTTTACCATACCTTCTTCTCGAGGTCGACTTTGTTCTTAAACAATGCTACTTCCTTAATCTAAAATTCCTTTCCACTTATCACTACAATTATAAATCAACATTACAGTCTCCTAACTTCACAACAACAACAACTTTATGAAGTTTCTTTAAAGCAGCTTACTGTCACCGCAACCACCTTTTATATTGCACATAAAAGTTCAGCCTTATGTCAACATAAATCTTAATTCATAGCTTACCTTCAATATAGGTCTTGATAAATTCAGTCTGGCAAAGGTTTCATATGCAACTTGCGGAGGTGGCCGTTCAAAGAAATTGTCATCATCTTCGCTATCATTCTCAATATAAAGAGTCAGAATACTAATTTATACAGATCAAAGTAGTAATATCCAGAAAACCATTCCATATTGATGGAACAGAATAAGAGAATGAGTTTGAAATCAAGAATTGGAAGTTTTCTGGGAGTACCTACTTCACATTAATCAGTGGATTTAAAAACCATTTGATTGATAAACACTTTACAAGATAAAACTATCTAACTTCAATAGATTGATACTATTTGGAAAGAGTGGCTTAAAATTTGATATTTTCAACATACTTCATCTGAAAATTCTTGTTCTTGTAAACCTTCAGATTTCAATACTGCAAACGTTTCTTCATTTGCTGCAATTATGATTAAAATGTTTCAAATTAAAATGTAGTTTTAATCTCAAAAGTTTTATAAGAATATAAAATAGACTTTATCCTGCACCTTTGATCAAGAACCAAATTCTACACGTAGCAAAAATGCATTCTGTTCTTAGATGGACAGAATTAGTCTTGGATAGATATATATGAAATTTGATAGCAATACAAAGGCTGGGGTAAGCCTGCATGTTAAAAATCATCAGAAAACTATTATTGACAATAAAATAAAATTCACAAACTTGGATTTTTCGTATTATTATGTACATCTAATTGCTGAAAATCATCTAATGCAACATTTTCTATTGTTTCTCCCATCGATGTTGCCTATTAACACAGTATATGAAAAAATTGTGAAAATTGTGGTTCCTTGTGGGTCTGCACAATTATAAAATGATATTTCATGAAGACCTGATTTCAAAATTGTTCATTACGATACGATCAAAAAATAAATGTTGGCTTTCGAGACATTAGTTGGGAAGCGAAGTCTTACAATAAATCACAGAGCAAGGAAGATGAAAAAAGATCATCATTTGTGTTCGTTTTTCTTGATTTTCATTACGAGTCCAGATGTGACAAAACAAAGGTGAGTTAAGAAATAATCAGACCACAATTATGACGGATCAATTCCAGGATCCATCATCAGCACATGGGTATAATGTGAATAAAGTATTTAAAAGGTAATAACATAAAAGGACAAAAGCCTGCAAGGGACATGAAGTAAGCAGAAATAGACCATAAAAGGTAAGACAGAGGCCATAATGAGGAAAATTAAAGATATGCTTGCAGGGCATGAAATATACACAAAATAACAACATGAGGTAAATAAAAGTGAGAATGATGAGAGAGAATTGAAAGCAATGCAAATTAGGGGGAGAATATGAGAAAACAAAGAAAACAAAGAAGGGAAGAAATGTAAATTGAATAGTTAATTAGTTTATCCTTAAATCTGAAGGGAAGAAATGAGGTTAGGGGAGGTGAAAATAATGTCAAGTTTAAAATTTAGGGTAACATTTCTTAATTGATTTCATAAGCCTAGTTTTAACCTGTAAGCTATAAGAACCTAAGAAGGGAAGACAAAACATAAGGGTGGTCCTATCATCAGATCTCCTAAGGGGTCTCTTACCAAAAGTCGGTTCCAGGAACACCTGAATGACCTTGTCCAAGAGGAACCCAGGAAAGCAGTTTTCATGTCAAATCTTCTTTTACAAATTAATACATTATGAAATATAATGTACCATGAGCAAATATGAAAGGCATGATAAACTAAAACAAATGTTTCTTAATAAAATTTTACTGTAGCATTCAAGTCTTGAAGCAGAATTTATGGTCATTTAGAATTTAACAATGCCTGACAAACTTGAGAAAATAAAAATAAAATGCGAATAACAAAACTTGAACAAAACATTTTATTAATCTATGTACCTTTTCTCTTTTTCTAATAATTTTGTCTTCAAGAGACATAGATGACTTCTATAACAAAACAGAGAACATTATTTTACTAAGTTTAACAATCATTATCTACAAAATATTGAATTAGACATAAGATGTAGGGAAAAGATTCTCATGTCAGTTCAAAAGCTTCAATGTTGTTCTTAATAAATCTTGAAACATAAAATATCAGAATATATCTCTGCTGCAAACTGAATTATTTTATTTTCTCAGTTTCTTTCATATGCTAGTTTATATATTCAGGGCTCAGTCCTGCAGCAATGATATAAAGAGTTAATGAGAACCACATTGGATCAAGTTGGGAAAAAAGTGCTGTCTTTTAATAAAAAAAATTCTAGTTAATGTAGTACTAACACCCTGCATAGTTTTGGCCATGCAGAACAAACCCTACTGGAAGTTTATTGAAATAAGAAAGGGAAATTAAGGTACTACAACTCAATGTTACATTAAAGATATCAAGAGCTAATAACAAACACATAAGATTGTGTTGAGTACTAGCATAGAAATCATGAAAGAGATAGTTGTGTAAAAAACAATTCTAAACAATGTGATAACAATGAAGACAATATTTTCTCAGGTATGAAAAACAGCATACCGTAATGCTTCAATTAAAAGCCCCCCTTCTTTTCGATGCCCAATCAAATAAATCTTCAATAAAGGCCCCCATCAAATAAAAGCACCCTCAAATACATCCCCCCTGCATGGTAGCAAAGATGCACAGATCGTGTATAGTCGATGGTAGCAGAGATGATATGATTTCCTGTCTTAAAGAAGGCAAAAAGTGAGCTGATGTCAGAAAACCCTACATGAAAACCCATTTGAAGTGATGGAAGAAGATTTGATATAACCAATGTTTTAGAACATAGTGTCCAAGAAGATATAAAATACTCAATAAACACCCCCTCTTTTAAACACCCCCTTCGAACAGATGCCTCCTAAAATATCAGAAAAGTTAATAAATGCCCTGGGCCTTTAACCGAAGCATTACGGTATATTAAGCAATCCCAGCTGTGCACGAATGAAGTTAAATAGATTCATTTTTGTGAGAACCTTGGCCTTGATATTGGCTGGCAAATGCATTATGTTTTAGAATGTTAAATTTAATTTCGTGCATTTAGTATTCAGCATTTCCAACAAAGAGCTATATTCTAACTTGTTCAAAGAGAATTCATAATATGCCTAAAAATGTCAAAAAACGAATTAACATAAATCAATTGCATTAACATAAATAGCAGCCAAACAAATGGAAAATGCTATATACAGGGTTATCTAAAGGTTATTAACATCTATTATTTTGCAGATGTTAATTTTGCTAAAAATAAAAATTACTTTTTAAGTCATACATACCCATCCTTTAGCAGAATCTTGGATATGTTTTTGAATTTTCCAACTGCTTTCATTTATGCCATTTTCATCTATAAAGTCAAAATCTTCATTGAAAGCTTGCCCAGCTTTTACTTTCAGTTTCTTTTTCTGTTTACTCTAAAAAAAACAACAGAGTGAAGTGACTTCAAAAAATTGGCACAAATTCCAATAAAGGTCTTAAGCTGCTTTATTCATTGATTTTCACCATTTGCTCAATGTCAGATGACAAATCCTTTTATAGATCAATTGGTAAAGTGTAAATAAATCTAGCCAGAAATCTATAAGTGATCACCCAAACAAATCTGTAAAAATAATGAACTGTGATAAAACACAGCAAGATCTAAAGAATTTTCATCATATTTGCATATCAAATTTTGATAACATGCAGATTGTTTAATTCAAGAAGCATATAAGTGCAGCCACACAGCATCTGCTGTCAACCTAAGCACCCCCAAACAGCCAAGGTAAGCCCAGCCCCAGAAATGACATACCACCAAACATGGCACCCCTAGCTAAAACTTAAAATGTACCCAGGCCCAACCTTATCCTAATGGCCAGCAAATTACATAAAGACCAAGTACAAAGGAGAAGCCCAACTAGCCATAAGAGTCTCCCTGTTAAGCAGTCAGAACTATCTCATTTTAGGTGCCCATGTTTCCCTCTCTTCCAATCTTTAAAGATTTTAAACTTTTGAAACTTTCTGAACTCTAAATTTTTGGTTTTGATTCTGTTATCAAAACTTCACCTAGTGCTTTCATAACTTTTTTCCATTCATCTGTTCATCAATATTCCAAAAGAAAGTCCAGCCAGGGTGATTTATATGTGTCCAGGAAAAAAGTCTTCAATATGGTTGAAAGTCAATATGTTATCTTGGTGCTTAACTTTGGAATACATTACCTTTGGACCACCGAAATACTCCTTCCAAAGTATTGTTCAAAGCAAAACTGAAAATTTACTTGCTACAAAAGGTCGACCAATAAATCTACACTGCCTCAATTTTTACTGATGTGAGAAGAAAATCAATATGTGATTATTTGAATTCATCTTAATTCAACTGTGATAATATCTTGGGATGAGGGGGGGGGGTTCTCTCCTCCATTAGTCTACCTATTGAGAGAGCTCCTTCTTTTAAGTAATTCCCTGCTTCGAATTTGTATATTCTAATAATTTTCTGTAATAGTGTTTTAATTTTCTGTAAAATTATAAGAATCAAACAAAAGATCAAGAAACTAATCCTTATTAGCATACATTTTACCAATCTAAGAGATGATAGTTTTACCTAGCAAAAAGTTTAATGGAAAGGTGTGAGCAGAAGGGAGCCTGGCTGCGACTCAAATGGTTGCGATGCTGCGAGTGCTGGTGTGTTTTCAGCCTGGGTGCGCTGCTATGAAATGATACGATAGCTTTAAGTCGAGATTACCTCTGTTGTATTTTCATCACCACTATCCTCATACATTTCAATTTCATCATCTGAGTCAATCGTCGTGATTCTCTTTGCTGCCGCCATTTTCCTTCGTTTCACGTGTAATGGTTGACGTTTTCCACCTTCACCGCATTTCCACCTTCATGGCGTCAAAAGACTGGACACCAGATCAACTAATGACGTCATTTGATGCTCATTTGTTTTGGTTACCAAGTACGCTCTACACGTGACAGAAAATGGAGAAACCAAAGTGGCAATAAACGCTGATTTTTGTAGAAGAAGTGCACTTTTTATGAAGCATGGCAAAGAATTTTAGATCAAGAAAGATAAATGTGAAAGGTTTTGGCAGCAGTTTCAATATCTTTATTTTCATTCCATTAACAAAGGAAAAGTTTGCAATTGATGATATTCAACTGAACACAAAAGTTATCGAGATAAAGAAACGACTAGAGTTGTTAACGGGAATACCAATGAATTTGCAGCGTTTGTTCTATTTAGATAAAGAAGATTTAGTTGATGACTCTGATTTACGGAGTAACGATGTAGTCATGTCAGCTATTTTGAATCTGCATATTTGGAGCAGGTGGCAAAAGGTTGTATTCAACAGCTTTATTGGAAATGAAACTGAAATTTTGAAAACAAAAGAAGCCAATGTTGATGGCAAGTTTAATGTCAGTGGAGAATTTTATCAAAACTTGTTAAACATCTCATTATTTGTTTCTGCTAACAAAGGAAGAAGAGAACTGATGGAAACTTTGATAAATAAAGGAGCCAATGTCAATTGGGCAACAAATTTAGGAAGAACAGCATTACATGCAGCGGCTGCTAGGGGACAAATAAAATGCATTGATTTATTACTAGAACATGGTGCAAATGCTGACCTCATTGATTTTGTAGGAAAAACTCCTGCCATGGTTGCAAATGACTATGGACACAGAGCTAGTGAAAAACAACTATTTTTGTTCCAATGGCAAAAGAGGGCTGATTGTTTGACTTTGGATCAGAATACGGTTAATTTGATGATGCATCAGCAATTTGATTCAGGCTATTGCACTTGGTTAAAAGGAAAAGCTCAGCAAATTTACATGTGCAATACACTGCCATCTGGAGAATTTGTTGGTACTTCAATTGATGCACCAAAACAAAAATCAAAGGTTAAACATGAATTTCAGGAAATTAGTGGTGAAGATAGCAGTATAGAAGCGAAAGAGCATAGTTATAGTATGATTCAAAATTATTAAATTATTTGATTTATTGAGTTAAACATGTATTACTCCATTATCTTCCATTTTTAAATTTTCCACCACAACAAAGCTCCTTTTCATTCATATTTGCATGGCCCTCAGGTAAATAACTATCAGACATCTCACATTATTACAAAACATGCAAAATCTTTTATTTTCTCATCAGGTTTGTCACTGCCAAGGCTATCAGATTCTCCAATGAGGTAGAATATTTACTCTGATTTATCATTAGAAAATAATGTTGTGCTATATTAACAGCAGATGATAATTCTGCATTGAGCAACAATCTAAATCTGCCTGAAACTAGTTGCTGGTTACATTCCAATGCTAGTTTCATCAATTAGCTAAGGATGTTTTTGTCATTAAATTATAAATGAGCTTACATTTAGAGAGAGGAAATAGATAATAACTGTGGTGATAGTGAAATGTGGAAAGAGAAAACTATTTTGGTAAAGATGGAACAACTAGTTCTTAAAACAATGGAAATGTTAATTTTCAGTCGCTAGAAAAAGACAGCATACATAGCATGTTTGACAGATTCTTTTCCTGAAAATGGAAGAAAAAATGGCTGTAATATTGATGCCATGCCTTATGAGTTAGTTTTTGATAACTCTTATGAAAAATTCGGTCAACTGCAATCCCAGAATAAAGACAAGGATAAACTTATATATGAAAATAGTATGTAAAATTAAAGAGACATGAGTCAATATCAACATCTGCATTTTCATTGCCCCAGAAAACAAGGCTTTGAATTGAGTGCTGGAAAGGCAGTTTAAAGATAATTTTCTAAAAATTTGTGGCACAAGTATCAAATGTCATCCAATTCTAATGTCCTTTTATATTATATCTAAGTTGGTGCCCAACTCTACTATTTAGCCTCAGTCTGTTATTTATTTGTTATTGTTTTAAATCTAAACCTGTCCAATTGATTTACACTGAAGTCTTGGTACAACAAATCAAAGAAAAGAAAGCTACCAGCATTGGCTAACAAGAAAAAAAACAGAAGCCAGGACCAAGCTAACAGCAGATCAGAATGATGAGAGAGGCAATGGAAGAAGTGGAAAGTACAACGAAAAAGAACAAAAGTCTCGTCTGAAACGATCAGTGAAAAAATCACCAATGCCAACAGAAAAGTTAAAAAAGAAAGTTGAAGTTTATAATGATTTTGATGATTTTGTACCTGTTTTTGAACAAGGCTGTCTACGGAATATGGAACCACAATACTAATAACTGCATTCAATCACATGACAATTTTTTTAAATAAAAATAGTCATATTTCATTGCAATTCTTGTAAATCATAATTGGCAGTGTATTTGTTCCTAGTAGTCACACATGTAGCAGCAATGTTCCAGATCTCTCTTTCCCTTTGAAAGTATCGTGTTAGTTACTGATGTTGGTGATCATGATTCTGAACATATTTCAAACTTCATCAAGACAGAGGTCTTCTTTTGGAATGTGTCCTGCTGCCATGGCAAATGATTTTCATACTTTTTTGTCTGTTGACCTCTAGGTCTCTAATCAGCTGTTTCTTTCTCAAGAACCAACCTCCCAAATAGTAAGCCTTTCATTTTATACGGTCAAAGAAGTAAGAGCGTAGCCTTTGGCTGAAGTGCTTCAGTCAAAACCCTGATCAAATTGAAAAGCTGACCTTAGTTTAGGGGTAATAAGACTTTTAGCAGCATGATTGCATAATCACCAATTACCTTCATGTGCAACTAATTGGCAGTCTATTTTTAGGCTACCAACACCTTGAAGTGACGCATTGTTCAGCGTGATACTCTCAAATTTTTAACTCAAAGAATAACAGAATTGGTCAAACAATGAGAAAGTGACCAATATTTATGTAAGTTTTTAGCTATTTTCTGAATGGCCATTTCTACTGCCATTTTACAGTTAGCATATGTCATGTACGCATCCTCAACAATACCCCTTATCAAGTCATTTTAACTATAATTTAATTGATTTAAATGTATAAATATGTCATGACATTGCTGTTTTCAGAAATGAACCCTATTATGTACTCAATTTGAGTGATTAAACATAAAAGATAATAAGATGTTGCATTACATGAAAATTGATCCTTAAGAACTTTACATACAAACTTGTTCACTTAAATTTCATCAGATATTTATTGTCTAATTTGGGCAAAAATTTTCAAGTCACAAAGTGAAGCCTACAAATTGCTGGTTTTGGGGAAGTAACATCAGAAACTATCAACTCTTGTCCATCTTGTAAACCAAGATCTAGAAAGTAAAATGAACTCATCTACAGTTTTGCAAGTTATCTGCTTTTTAATCAATAGTCAAGGACTATCAAATTTATGAAATTTATTTGATTACCCTTCTGAAATGTAGCAATAAAAAGCAATTTCATTTGGCTTACTTTGTTCTTCTATGCAGTCTCTAGATGAATTATATATTTAAGGCAAAATGTGACAACCATAGTGTTATTATTTGTCTCATATGGTACTCCTGGGATACATCTTTAATCTTAATTATCGCTCTATGCTCACCATTAGTAAGTAACAATTAGTATACCTTTCAATCTCGTTTTAAGATTTGTTCTGGTAGCTGCTTCTATTGAAGGAATATTCTACAATAAACAAAACCAAAAGAAATCATAAACAATGTCATGCAAATACTCTCATCAGCTTGACATCTTGAAAGAATTTGCAATAATTTATGCCTAAAGTTGTTTTTTAAATTAAATCATACTTTAAGGAAGCCTTAAATTCCCCTAGTAATCTGAACTTGCAAGTTTTATAACTGGCCCTGTTTCCATAGGGCTGCTTCTCAACTTTCACAATGCCTAAAAATCTTCTATATGTTTTCATTTAAATACCCTCTCTTCACCTTGCTTGCTGATTGACCACCTTTCACAAGCATACAGAAGGGCACTCCTAAGTGGAGAAATGACAATCAAAGAAAATGTTGATCCTTCATTATAGCTCCTCTATTAGCACTGTTATTCCTTTGCAAAGGTTATTTATTATATTTCTCCAACGTGTGCCAAAGTTTTATTTTTGGCTTTGATAATCCTTCATCAATACCTTTTAGAAAGTTAATACTTCAATAAGAATATATTTTGCAGTGGCGATTTGCTCCACAGTTCTTGGTTCTTAGCCCTGCTTAACTCTCACTGAGGGCGTCTTATATTATAGGTGTAAATATTTTTAATTATTTCAAGCAGTACCTTCGAAGCAGGGTTTGTAGTTGTTTCTTTGTGGACTACAGAGTTTTTTCCACAAAAGCATATGCCTTTGTAGTATCATTTCTTGTATTTCATCTGTCTGGCTTTTGAGCCATTCATTTCTCGCCTCGTTCTATACATTTCTTACACTTAAATAGCAATTCTATACTACGAAAAATAAAAATTACTGAGCTACTTTATATTCTTCTAATTACAACTATCACCACAAAACTCTTATACTTTCGGCATTAGCCAATAGTTTCTTGATATATCTTCATTTTCCTACCCATTCCTACCCCGTTTTTATATTGCGTTGGTAAACGCATCATAGGGAGCCTGAGCATCTTGGTCCAATAGCAGAAGTGGTGCAAATCTTCCAACAAGTTCTTTCTGATATTTTTATACTATTTCTGATGCTTTAGATTCTCAAGGTCAAGCAAATTCTATTAATTTTTTTTCTTGCTTACTTTTAAATATTTTTTGCTGTTTATTCCTGTTGTAATCTTCTTGAGATGAAAATGAAGTTGTTTTAGTTGGGTTCTTGCTTTCTGGAGAGTGCAATGTACTTCTTCTAGATATGTTTTGGTTGAACAATGCTTCTTTGCAAAATCGAGCATTTAATGTCATTTATCACACCCGATCTAAAGATCCTAACCGTTTTCTTAAGTATCTTTCCCAATCTTTGCATTCCTATCTCCTTGAACGAGTTAACTTGGTATTGCTTGTAGTAATTATTATATTTTTCATAAAAACCATCTAGTTCTTCATTGAAACAATCTAACATTCTTGAGTGTCAACACAAACCTGAAGAGCAGACAAATTATATGGCTTCCATCAACGTCCGATTATGGCTATCCTTTCACTAACTGGTATATTTTCCATAACTGAGCTTTCGATATTCTTATTAAATAAGAGGCCAACTCCATAAATATTGTGACCATTCACCGTCATTACCTCACCAACCAATATTGCATCTCATCTGCTATGCGCAAAATGTGCGTCTTTAGGTGGTCCATCTCATGAGCAAGTACTCCCATGTTGCCATTCTCGCTTTTTGTTCTCCTATTCGAAGCTCCAATGATTATTTCAATTTTGGCAACATTTTTTTTTTTTTTTTTGTCTCGAGTAGCACAATTTAGGAACCATAAGATAGCTCGAGCCCCGACCGATCCGATATTGGATTAATTTTTTTTTCTATTTCCATGGGTTTTTTCAATCGATACAAATACGATTGGTGGGGCCCTCCTTTTCAAACCGCTTAAACCGCATATAAGTGGTGTGCTCAGCCTTTGTCTATGGAAGGTCTTCTGCCCGGCTACTATGCCATCCAAACTAGTCAATGAAGGTCAATACACACGCCCTGGAGAGGCATCATGCATCCTGATGCCGACGTCTTTACCGTAAACTTGGCTCGGGAGGCTTAGGGTTGGTCTTCCTTTGCTTTGAGAAGATTCTAGCATTACGGAAGGGAGAAGGTATCAAGATTCCTCTACCACCTAAGCCGGTCCTGTGCCGTACCAAACATCACTTTACAATTTGTAAAAACAATTAACCATCATTTGCTAATCCGAAGGGAATCTTCTCATCATGCCAGCGAATCTTTACCAATTCCAAGAATTTTTATAAGACGCTACTTAACACGCGAAAAAGAAAGAAAAATTATTTTATAACGGATCATCAATTACTAAGTTCTTAACTAAGTAGCAAAATTTTCGTTTAAAAACGTGACAACCATTTTGCTACTGTGTCAACTAGCAACATGCAATTAAAGGTCTTACCTGCATGTATAAAGTTTTATTTTTTCCATTTATAATTGTCGTGACACCTGGTGCTTTCATCTGCCTGATAAATAAAATTCGTTTTCGTGAGACGCCTATCGCAGAATTTGAAATTTGGAAACAATTTTGACGTAGCTGCTTGAGTTCATTATCTCTTTATTTTGAAAAAAGAGAAAAAAGGGAATTATAACTTGACGCCATAACTGACCAGAACAAAAAACAAAAAGAGGCTTATCTACATACGTCCTGGCATTTTCAGAAAGATGATCGATAAATTCTTGCAGCAATGAATCTTCACTCATCTTTACAGAAAAAGGTGTTTGACTGCAAGCAGGACAATCGTCCTAAAATACAAATTTATCAACTAGTTGAGTCATCATTCAAAAATGTAAGAATGCAATAGAAAGCCAAAAGCATTAGCAGTGCATTAAGTGTGTGTCAAAAGAACAAAAAGACAATAATCAAATAAAAGGCATTGCTGCTAATGAAACAACCGTTTAAAAAAAGGTTGTAACTTCCTCATTGATTTTCATTAGATACCATCTTCAGAAACATGATTCAGTAACTGAAAAAATATTAAGAAATTAAAAAAAAGATGCATTAGATCCGGTCTTGTACAGAAAAAGACCTGGGTGAAGCGCGAGAGCCTAAAGTGCACCTAAAATTAGCAATGGAGAATGACTGAAGAGCAAAAATAAAGATGAAATCGTTGTTATAACAAGGCAAATATTTAGCTATCTTAATAAATTATTAACATATCATTATTATGATCATATTATGCCAAACTGCATCATTTAACTTGATGTAACAAGAAATACAATAGCAACCTTTCTCTCTGTTTGAAATGTATATGTGTAAATCCCTTGAGTATCATTAAACACCATGTAATTGTTCATTAGAGGGTAACAGCTGAAAAGAAAGGCAAAATGGGGTCATTCAATTAGTACGAACTCACCAAAATGGCCACAAATCGATCTTGCATCATGTTGTTATTCATTATTATAAAATGGTATCATTTTAACCTGTATGAGGGGTCCTTGCAAAGTTTCTGATACATTTTCAAATATCGGCATTCTGTATTTCAAAGATAAACGGCCTTGGTTATGATCATTGATTCCATGCTGCAAATCTAATAATTCTCTGAAGAAAAAATATTCTGCCCCCGGTGGGTCTACTCTCATTGTCAAGAGTAAGCACCCATGTCTAAGGCTCTATAAAATTGATCCATTTCTCTGATTTTTAACTCAAATTTTACCCCCCCTTTTTCTCTATACCAAGGAAAATGCTGTATTTAATACGATGAGTTGGGCCTAAAAAATCCCTTTTCTTAAAGCTTTTTTTTTAAAAAACACCCTTTTTTCCAATTTCTATGTCCTTGGTTTGAGATTAAATTAAATTCCTTTCTCAGAGATTTTAAAGATCGGGTGCTTACACTTGGCAATAGGAGTTGACCCACTGAGATTCTGCTTCCACAGCTTTCGTGGATTGATAAGATGATATCCTCTTGCAAATGAAAATATTGCAGGATACACGTAAAAATGTGTCAACCCCCTCCCCATTCTATGCAATTGTACGCTTTTGCTTGAGCCCCCATTCCCCCTGTGCGTACGCACTAATTGAATGTCCCCCATTGATAAGATTAAATGATCTACCATGAACATCTTTCAATAGCATCTCTCAATCCCTTTATTTCACCTTGGTATTAATTCTCCATGTCTAATGTAAAGGAGGATAATCCTCATCCAATCCAATGCTGACAAGAGGTTTGAGTTGATTATTTGCAAACAGATGCAATCAAAATGCTTCCTTCTTTGATTAATCAAGCTGCTGGTCCGCCTTGGAATCACTGTCGGATGAAAAAATTCAAAAATGGACCTGGCCAAGGTCGTGACTCTTATGAATTTTATAAACCAGTTCTGAGTATCTCACCTTGTAGCTAATTTGAATACTTCATTAGCGCAAACAGCTGTAAAAATATTCAAACAGAGAGTTATTTGCATGTGAGATTTGTTATTGATTTTAGATATTTTTGCTTTTATTGTCTTAAGACTACATTTGCTTTTGTTCGGTCTCCCTGAAGTCGATCCAATGAAATGTGGGATATCAAATTATAATTTGGGCACTATACAAAGAGCATAGATGTATCCAATATCAACGAATCTCACTTAACTAAATCTCATACCAAAATAGTGCGTCTGGTCAAAACACACATCACGATTGCAATGATAAGGTAGACTTCATAGTAAGAAAGGAGTGATAATGACATTGAAACTTTGATCAATAGCCACCTACTCACCCCTCACTCGCTTTAAGAGTCCAGCTTAATAAAAAACGGCTCAGCTCCAAGAGCATCAGCAGAAAGCAAGTCCGATTAAAAGATTAGCGTTATTCAGCAGCTTGCATATTCATGCAAACACAAAATTTCACTTGTGATTTAACAGTGCAAACAAATATTGAAAACCATTAAAAGAAACATTGAAAACATAATGAACTGCACTGACCAGCAATTACGGCGTTTGTTGATGCAACAGCTGGTATAATATTCTTAATTACTCCTGCAAGAGACAAATTACTTCAAACTTAATTCGCTAGTTTGTTAGAGAAAGGTGACCCGAAAACTTCCTTTAACTTGACATACTTTCCTTTGCCAATTAAAAACAACTTGTTATTCAGATTGTAATGAAGTGATGTATGTAGTATAGTCTATAATATACTGTCTTATCGTGTCCCGAGAAACGGGCCGCAGGCATGGGAAACCAAAATGGCTACCAGCTAGCCACGTATTTGGGTGTTCATATACTTCGCCTCAACGATACTATATATATATATACCCCAATTAGCAGCCTATTTAAACTTAGTTCACACACTTTCAGATTTTTGTGCTATCACATCATTGTATATTTGCAGTGGTGCAGTAAATCCCAACAAAAAATTTACTGAAGCTAATCATATTACTCATTCTGTATTGCAACAATGAATTAAATGCGCATAAACATAAAATGATTTATATTCATGAAATGATTCAATAAAATAACAAGACATTAATTCAAGATTTTTACCTTGAGTTAAACGATACGTAACTCCTTGGATATTGTAATGATTTGCTCTTTCAATTGATTGTTTGAAAATCCAGTCAATATGTACTGGATCATCTCCATCTATTCCAACATCTTGTAAATTAAAAAAATTGTGATCAAATGCTTTTAAAGTTTTATCTCACCTCATCAACACATCTCATCTCAGCTTATACATAATATACGAACATAACATAAGTTGATCCATAATAACTACGTGAAATTGGAGGCAAAAAGCGAAGAAAAAACTTGATCTTCGACACAATGATGCTTAGGTTTTCTTCAGAGTTTCTTTGAAACCGTAAAAAATACAACTACAACACATTGAATTTGAATGATATTTTATGACGTCAATTTGAAGTGGCATGACCTGTTTTGAACAGATGACATAGGTTAAATGTTAAAAGAATTTTCTCACAGTTCGAATGACTGCCATTACGAAATGGTCTTCCACAAAATGAACGACATTTTAAACACCCAAGCTAGATATGGCATTGTGTGAGGCATTTAACTAAGACGAGTCTTTCATTCCTCATACCAAACATCTCCGGATATAACTCCCCTAACGCATCATTTTCAGGGTTAAAACATCAATCAATGTGATTGGTGATAGCAAGGCAGCCAGTGCTAACCCTTTTCCACCCGGATTTATTTTCATTTATCTGTTCAAACTTATACAAATCTACGCTTTCTAGGGGGTAGCATAGTCAAATAACTTAGCTGAAAGCGTAAACTATTTAAGACAACTGCCATCAGATCA
The DNA here is from genome assembly GCA_964019065.1 of Catostylus mosaicus. Lineage (NCBI taxonomy): Eukaryota > Metazoa > Cnidaria > Scyphozoa > Rhizostomeae > Catostylidae > Catostylus > Catostylus mosaicus. Next base: position 16,183,586 of record OZ025185.1, on the reverse strand, counting down.
CAAACAATATTTTGTACTCAGCCCCCAGGAAATTATTTTTATTTATACGTATTTGTATTTGTATTTGGGCCATATGGCCCGTCCAGGAATGAAAGGGCTAATGACATGGCTGCGATGTTTTTGATATTAGCCTCCGTAAAGTGAGCCTTTGTACAAATACAATTTTAAAAAAGTCATAAAGATCATCAACGTTCCAGACGAGTGAAAAACTGCAAATACATCCTAGGCATTGGCAAAGGTAGACAGATCTGGCGCTCGTAGTTATCAACCAGTGTACCAAACCTCCATACTACTAAATTCCCTATCATCTAAAAACACTTCTTCAAATCTCGTATCAGGGAAAAAGAGCAACAGTTCGAACTGGCTATGGATTAATGGACTGGTTTTATATCGAGCAAGGTAACAGACAAGGCTATATTTTGTCACCATTTCTTCTTCAATATTTACTCCAAAGCTATAATTGTTGAGGCACTGGAAGGTTTTGCTAATTTGAGATATGCTGATGATGCATAATTATCAGGAAATGCAAATGGATTTCAAGAACTATTGCACAAAACTCAGGTGGCAAGCAAAGGTCGGGGAATAAAATTATATGATAAGACATAATAACCAAGAACAGCAACCAGAATTTTGAAATAGCAGTAGGAGAGAAATAAGGAAATAAGAACAAAGGAGATAAGGAGACGAATATCCATCGCCATCGAAGGACAAGCCTATCAGATGAAAGACGCAAATTAGACTGCTGAGATGAATTAAATTTCCTTATAGTAAAATATGGATATAAATGCTGCGCAGTAAAAAAGATTACCAGAACTAGAATATAGTTATTCGCTATATGGGCTTACAGATGGAACAACAGAAACTCAAATTTATAGAGCACAAAACAAGCACAGAGCAAATGAACGATTAATTAACAGGGATGGTATCCGGAAAATAATAAAGAGGAAGAAGAGAAACCAGATTGATCAATACAATAAACGATAGGCTAGGACTGGCTATGACCAAGGCAATAACTGCAGCCGAATAGGATATTGTTACAATTAAAAGCGGTCTCACTTCAATCATGTACTATTCCAACTGAAATGCTTTCCTTAATGCTTACAAATCAGGTTGCTTTAGACTTTCTATCCAATGATAAAGAACTAAAATTCACTCAAAGATCATGCCAAAATTTGGATCGGGGTTGAAGTTGTAAGGTTTTCATTCTTTTTGTTAATCATCACATGAAGTAAAATGATGGTGATGATTAAACCAATATATTTAAATATATATATAAAAAATCGCAGTTACCACCAAATGGTTTATCTTGTTGCCATTGAATTACACGAACATATTCAATACAATGCTCAGGAAGTCTGGGTGTGTTTGCAATTGTACACATTGGAAAAGTAACCTGTTGAAATAAGTTATATGACGACTTTCACCTTCTTTTTGAATGAGATTTGTAGGTAATTTTTACGAGAAAACAAGAACAAACGATTTAAATGAACAGAATTAAATGATAAAGTATGCCTTTATACAAATATAAATGCGCATACCTGTGGAGGGAATAAATCAAGATTACATTCGATACACGCAGTAATTCCTGGAATGATTACCCTTGCGTTTCCTTTAAAACCTAAAAGTTATAAAAATGCAAGGTTGAATTAGATAAAAAAATATTAGGACCGAATGTAATATCGAAAGAAGGATCGAATGGGAACTAAAGAAATAAAGTAAAAAAATACAATGCACTGTAAATTTTAAGAAATTGTTACTTAATTTTTTTTGCCTTCAATAATTCAAATGGCTTGCCCATAATCATTGTAGCCTTAATATTTCTATTTGACATACACAGGTTTTATATCTTGCTATATATTCTTCTTTTATTGCTATAAGAGTCCAAAAAGTTTAATTGTTGTACACATTATTTACTAAATATTGCATCAAAATTATAAAAACTACATATACCTTCAGTCCCACCATCAACTAATGGAATTACACCACCAACAACATTACCGTCTTCGTCATATTGCAATAAACTGTGCTAAAACCAAGAAATTCACGATGAAGAAATAAACTAATCCACATGAAAAAGAAAACGTGAAAAACCAGAACAAAGGAAATGCATGATAAAAACCAGGTGTGGCATTATGATTAAGAAGACTACAGCCTGGTTACATGTTTATCATTTGTGAGGTTTTCGTGGCTCTTTTATCTAAATATCCACATTATTGATATTCAATCTGCAATTATGAAAATTCAAAAGCAAAAAAAATAAATCATATTAGAAGTGAATATGAGCACAAAAAATTAATAAATAAAGCTGACATAACCATACGTAAAAATAAAATCACAAATGGTTTACAGGGCCTTAAATACCCGGAGGCGCAAACGTTGATACAGTAAAGTAAAAATTGATGTTCACGGCACCTTTTCCTTATAAAATATTGGATGCCATTTACATTTTGAAAAGTTCATCATATGGCATTGACTAGTTATGTAATTAGATTGCGAGTTACCTTAACACAACGGTGTGAATTAGAGATTCTACAACCAAAAAACGAAAAGATTAGACCAATACGAAAAACCAATGAACAATTGAAAAACATACCAACATTCCATTGATCCATCTCCTAGCAACAATTGAATCCAAACCACAAACAACTATATTGAAACCTTCAAATAGATCCAAACACACTATCATTAGAATTTGGAAGTAGTTAAATTCACATTTGAATGGTTTGAAACAATCTTACACAAATCACTCTTAAGGGTATTACAAATTTTTGTCACAGTTCGATCGCCGCGATGTATTTCGAAAATTGATTTGAAATGAATAGAAACCTTCCTAGATGCTGTTTGAAGGATTCGGCAATTTACTGAAAAAAATTGTTAAGGAAATACCAAAAAGGACAGCAATAAAAAACACTAGAAGCATGAAAATGTTTGCGGATATAACAATTGTTGTAAATAGCAAATGATGCAAAATAATGAAAAGGAACCGACCTGCATAAAATGATTCGTCTTTGTCTTGTATTTTGTTATAATGACTGCAATTCAATAAAGGAAAATAAGTAATCAATTATAATGTTAAAAATTAAATATGAAACAATGCTTTAAACCTGGATGTGAATATAAAAAACGGAACATGATACTTTTTAAAAATTAAGTTCGTGATAATATCAATATAATTATTACTATTATCAAAAAAAATATTTTAGCAGTACTAAAGCTTCACTGAACTGCTATTTTCAAAGCCTTTTCTGCTTAAAAAAGCAATGATATTTAAAATCTACAGGTTAAAATGTCACAGACTTTTTTCATGGGATCTCGACAAAACGATTTATTTAAAAACCCTTGATTTCAACAATAGAGGAAACCAATGCTTTTCATTTATAAAAGATTGATCAAACTTTGATGCGTCATTGTTAAAATGTTTCATTTTCATCGAAAAGATACGGGATAACATTGCATCCTTGCACTCGTTTATTGATAAATTCTGCAGCAACAACAGCTTTTGGTCTGTTAACATCTTTGGGTCTTGAAATAAAAAGAGTAAATAAGAAAAACATAAGGAATGCAGCAACAATAAATAATAACTACCAAGTAATATATGCGCAGATAAATAAAATAGCAATGCTATTGAGATGTACCAAGAATGACCGAGACATGTACTTGGTTATAAATGAGAGCACAGTGAAATTTCCAGAACAATGCCACGTCTCGTTGATTATTTGCATGTTTAACTCCCATAAAACGTGCTCTTTCAAAATCAAACCACACTAGAAAATGTAACAACCAGTTCATAATTGAATTATAATCTAACCATTACATTACAGCATAGGATGATTACCTGTCCTTGACTGTATTACAACATTTTGGCAAGAAAATCAATAATTAATTGGAAATGAGATTTCTAGAACTATGCAATGTCTTCCTGGTGATGTGCATTAAAAACCCCTAAAAAATCTGCTTATTTTTTGCAAATAGAATAATTACCTTAACTACGCCACAACATTTTGCCACCCAAATCGATAATCGACAATGGTAATAAGATTTCTAGAACTATGCAACGTTTTCCTGATGATTTGCATGCTAAACCCCCAAAATGTGCTTATTTTTTCAACTAGAATAATTGTCTGAAAGTTGCCACAACATTTTGAATCTTTCAACGCTTAGACACTTGCGTCTCTGCGCATGTCGTTTTCTGAGTAGGACGTGGTTTTGGTTTCGCTCTCGTTCAATTAAAATTTTAATAAAACTGAATTCGTTTTTTGACTTTTTCATGTAATCCGAGAGCAGCCACCGACGGGCGTTTATTTGTGTTTTGAGTTTGGTACTTTTGCTGAGATGGATTCCATGCATAGGCTCCGAGGTGCTGTAAGTATCATACTGAGTACCCTATTTTTCATGGTGGTAACTAGCCGAGTTCTCTTTCTGTTTAGAACAAGAAAATTTAAACAAATTAAAAAATTCATTCGAAGATGACAAAAAACTCTTATTTTAACTTTTATCTTATCCTGAAACTGGTCAGTTTGATTAACCAATCATTCAATCGCACAATCATCATCATCCCTCTTTTAGTAAGTCACACTCACCTGTTTTTTTTAAATAAATTTGGTAGCTTTTATTTAGAAGATTGTTGGTGGTGCTGAATGAAATGCTAAGAGTCAGTGGAAAAAGCTTATATTTTCATATTTTCGGTCCACAACTGTCTACTTATTCCAATTAAGCTTATTGTTAGTACCCATTCCATTTCAATTCAAATTCTTTAGCCTTTCAGCATAGTTACTAATTTTCAAGGGGCCCTCCATCTAAAATAATTTATATGCTTGCTTATTCCTCAATTAAAAAAATCCTGCAAACATTTTTATCTAGAGCTGCTGGCAGAAAAGTACTTTTCATTAGGCTAAATTATGCTAAATTCCTATGTTTTGTGCAATTATTACGTTTATTATTACAATGATTTTAATTGTTGAAAATTATTGGAAAGGATTCATAATTCATAGAAAAATAGTGAGATATGGCATCAGATAAAAGTGAAAGTTATGGGGCAGATGGCTTAAGAGTATCATATGAATCATTCTCAACAAAATGGAAGAGTGATTAATTCTCTTCATATGCAGTGTTTTTCTCTTTGTATGTTGATAAAAAATTATTTTAATGCTAGCTACTTCTACTTTCTATTCTACCAACTTGGCATTTACATGGAAATGACAAAGAACAATTACCTAAAGAGGAATTGGCGATTCAAATTAGACAAATCAATTGTATCCATATCAATAACTTCGACTTTTACAAAGCCCATAAGAGCCTAAAATCACAAAAGAAGTCAGTTACAATAGCCAACTAAGGACATTGTATGCTGATCATGTCCTCAACCATTTTATTTTAAACAAATACATTTAAGTGGCAAAAAGGTTGAGCAAAAACATCTTAAAATGTATTTAAATGTAATATAGATATGTATTCACTTACCAAGTCTTTGAGAAGCTCACATCCCAAACCACCAGCTCCAATGACCAAAACTCTTGCATTTTCTTGGAAAAACTTGAAATTCTTTTGAGCAAAATTAAGTAAATAACATGAAAAACTTTTGCAAGTACTAATGGTGAATGTATTTGATGTTTAATATTTATGATTAGAGGAAACTGATGATCATAATTTGTGATGCATGATGTGGTTGATAAAATGTAACACAGACCTAAAAATTAAGTTGAATCTATCCAATCAATTTTTTAAAGAATGACAAATGAAAAATTAGACATTAAATTAGTGTGTAGAAAATGAAGCTAAAGAGCCAATGGAAACATTGGAATACATACACTGTAATATGGAGATATGGAATTCAATACATTGTAATAGTCAAACAGGTTGTTTAAATTGCATGCTGGATTAACTGTTGACCTATTCTTTGAAATTTTAATAATGCTTAAAATCTAGACAGCAGTTACCTAAACAAGTAAAAAGATAAATATTGAATGAATATTGAAAATAATATAATATCTTGATGATACATATAAGTAGAGTAAAATCTCTACAACTATGAAAGATTATCAACCAATCAAAAGCAAAACAAATCCATTCAATATCATATTATGAATTGAAACAAAAAACTTTACAGTGTCAGCTGCTTCAAAATCTGGATCTGCAAGGGGGCCAGGGCGTTCTACTGTTGTTTGAACAAACATCCACCGTTTAGCCATGATTTGTTCAGGTGTATATGATGTTCCAGTTGACATGCTAGAGATGGATAGGAACAATATGTGATGCATAGTAAGGAATAACACTAGAGAATAATGGTAAAGCAAAAGCCCATCACCAACAACTTGAACAGGGGTAATTCCAGCTAACTTTCAAAAGAAATTGTGCATTTGTAATGAAGTTGTGGAGTAGCATACTAGAAATACTAAAGCATACTAAAGTGAATCAATTGATATTCTGTCTACTTTCATTAACATTTTTAATCATTTTCTTTGTTATTGATCTGCTAAAGGATTTCCTTAAACCTACATACTTCAATCAGTATAGTAGATTAGAATTTCCTTTTAGTTGTTGGAAAAATCACTGATAACTGCCTGTGCAATGAATGTATATGCTAATTTGTACTATTGCAATTCACCCTGCAAGAATCTCCCTTTCAATGGGTAAGCAGTAACAGGTCAGCAGAGCATGACAGAACTCCATGATATTTTGCCCAAGCAAGGTCATGGGGTGCAAGGCGTGTACACCTGAATCTCTTGAGTATACTACACAGATTTCATAACAATTCCTTATGTTGACTGCGTTGAGGTCCTTGAAGGAAGATCATAAGTAGTATGACTCTGCAGGCGAACTCTTATTGAACCCATGCTCATACCATCCATGGGTACAGATCTAATTTTTGAGCTCCACTTTAATCTACTGGAAATTGCCTAGGCATGCTGTTCCTAGTTCCAAAGTGGAAATAGAAATCTGATTCAGTTTCTAATACGCTTTCTTTTTATGTAAAGTATTGCAACAAACAACTTCAAACAAATGATAGGATTCTTCTTAAATGGACAAAAACTATTGGCTGCAGGTAGACCCATTAATTTCTTGGGATTTCCTTAGCACTTCAGTTTTGGATGTTGGTAAGTGTAAATAATTCTTTCAAAGGGTCTTAGCATGGAAATGTTGCATAAAGAGCTGTTTATTATGGATCATAAAAAGGGCCTGGTCACCAAATGGGCATGGTCATTAAAGGGAGTGATTTTCAAAGGGCATGGCTAAAAAATTGCCCCTTCCCCCCACTCAAAAAGTTCAATTTCTGCCACTGCTTAGGACCACTGAAACTAAATAACCCCGATGATAACTTTAGATAAGCAGAAACCCTGTGTGTATCCTATCACTATCCTACTCCTTTGCATGAAAAATCTCTCTAGTCCGGTGTCGGTCTTGAAATTATATGATCATCATCATAGCAATAGAGTTGTAAGCTGATTTATCATATAGGCCCAAGCATCAAATGGACAAACAAGGTTTTAAGACACCCAAAATAACCCAACAAAGTATTGTCCAAGCTGTTATGCTGCATGCCTCCTTACTACCTATAGATAACGCAATCAAATAAAAGGTCAGAGAAAAGCTCGCAAGGACCAAGCGCAAGTCTTGTTAATAATCTTATATACAGCCTGGCTTTCAATGTGCAATTAAAAAGACTTTCTCCAGCCCATGACTTCTAACTGAATTTTGAAATAAAATGCAACAAATAATTCTTACCCGTCAAATAAGTTACGCTACTATCACAACTGTTCTGGGTGTCTAAACATCACAAAACTTCTCCAACCATCTATGCCTCGTTCTGAAAACGCATGCTCTACACAGTGGGCCTATCGCAGAGCGCTTCAGTGTACCACAGACAAAAGGAGGAGTATGTTCGTGTATGTTTGTGCTCATCAAGATATCTATTTGGGATTCACATACTATTATCGTGTTCATATATAATCATTGAATCTCAGGGGAAAATTGTATATTAAGTCGAGCGCTGACTAAACTCAGCTTGCAAACGAACTAGACGGTGAATCAAAGGAACTGAAAATGATAATACCAATAAGATGTTTCACTTGTGGAAAGGTGATTGGAAATAAATGGGAATCATATCTTGGCTTATTACAAGCTGAATACTCTGAAGGTGAAGCTCTCGATGCACTTGGGCTGAAAAGATATTGCTGTCGTAGAATGCTGCTTGCTCATGTGGACTTAATTGAGAAATTGTTGAATTATGCCCCACTTGAAAAATAGGAAACTGAGATTCGTCAACTGATGTGATGAAAAACAACATTTATGTGACAAAATATTTATAAATTAGTTGTTCTGCAGTCTATTTTCTCCACCATATTGTCCTTTGAATTAGATGATGTTATTAATATCACTTAAAACAGGGCACCTTTCTAGCATCTAAAGAGCATCTGTAGACAATTATTTTCAATATAGAAAGATGTGTAAGATATGTTTTAATGTGTCTATTCTGCCTGTACTGTAAATATAAATTTTTCTGTTTCAGTCTCACTTAAAAAAATTTTGTCTCGAAATAGTTAAAGTGAAAAATAAGAGCAGCTGAGGCTTGGGAAAATGGAATGCATGCAGATGGAATTCACCATTGACAGATGGATAGAAGTTGCCTATAACTTCAAAAATCAAAGCAATGCTTCTGAGGTGTATCAAGAATGAGCAAGACATTTTACCTATCTATCTGTCTGCCTGCCTATCTATCTATCTATAAAGTATGTGTTAAGGTTAGTACATTTACAAGCTATCAAATTTTGCATCAACTAAGGCAGGGCCTTGTGTGTGCTTAAAAACTGCTTTGCTACGACGTAAAAAATTGATATTTGGTTGTTAAAAAATGTTTTTGGGACATCAATCAAGTCATTTTGGATTCTGTACAAGAGGATTGCCTTTGATTCGAAACTTCTTTCAGCTAGTGTTTCCCAAGCTGGTTCATTTATCATGACAGATTACTTCAGAGCAGAAAATATGCTTTAGGATTTTGAACGAGAGGCTTGTTAATAGAAAATGTTGATAGTTGCTAGCACTTGATCTGTCTCCTTTTTAAATAGAGGGGTTACATTTGCCTTTTTCCAGTCTTTGGGAGTGGCACCTTGGTCAATGGAGTTTTGATAGATCTTTCAAAGGGTAGGGGCTATGAGTAGTGCATACCCTTTCAAAAGTTGGGCAGGGATCTCATCCAGGCCCGATGCTTTATGTATATCACGTTTATTTATCTGCTTCAATACTCAATCCTTGAACATGCAAATGATGGTAAACTTTGAGTGACGTCTACTACTATATCAGCAAAACTTTTTTCCTTGTTTCTTATTGAATACAGATTCAAATTGTCTTTCAATGTGTTTGCCTTAGATGTACTATCAGTGTATGTTAGACCATCAGCCCTCAGTGCTGAAACTCCTAAGGCATCACACTTCTTTCTTTTGATGAACGACCAGAACTTTTTTGGTTTCGTATTATGTCAGGAAAAATTATGCTACCTACATGGCTGTTGAAAGCCTTCTTACACTCGATTTAAGTTACTTTTCTAACTGTTTGTAACGGTATCGATCTTTAGCTCTGTTGAATTGCTGTTGATTTCTTTTCGCAAGTTTTTTTGATGGCATTATTGATCATGGTTGATCAAAACAAGATGAGGACAATTTCGTTGGAATATTTCTTCAATAATGTCTTTGCAATTGGATTTTAAAAACTCCCACGTGATTTCAACTGGAATTGACGAATTGAAAACCTGATTGAAATGCCGTTCATAAACCTGAACATGTATTATTTTTATTTCAATTTTATTTCATTTATTTTTTATTTATTTTAAAATTCTTTACGTAGGGATACTATTCAGTTTGGAATGACTGTTTTGCAATGTACCGTGCAACTGAAAATGAAAATAACCTGTTACATTACAATAATTATCCAAACCTATACATATATGAAATATTTATTAATTAAAACTTGAATAGAAAAAATGCAAAAAATGAAAGCCGGCTTTCCTTGAATAGTTTCAGTTATTAGATTTGAGTTTTGCTTTAAATGACTGGATGGAGGGAGCTAACTCGATATCAGAATGGAGTATGTTCCATGTATCAACACCGCGGAAAGCAAAGGTGTCTTGACCATAAGATTTTCTCATTCAAGGTATAACTAGGTCGCATTTCGCATTTCGTAAGACTTGATTGTGAACATCTGATCATCGGAAGAAGATCTGACAAAATTTGTCGTGAACAAGTCCATTCAGAGATTTACATAAAATGGTAGATGTTTCCCTTTAAAGAAGCCTATCAACTGAGAGGCGGCCTAATCTTTGCAACAATAGAACAGCCGATGAATCAAAAAGGCTGTCCGTGACAATTCTTGCAGCTCTGTTCTGCATTTTTTGCACGTTATTAAGTTTAGTTTCGCCACCGCATCCCCTTACTATACAACAATGGCTGAGGTGGGGTTCAAAGATACTTAAATACACGTTCCTAACCGTCTCTTCTTGCACAAATTGTTTGGCATGATCTTACCTGTATTTTAGCCTTAAGAACCATAAATCTCAGAGCAAGGACAACGAAAAAATATCCTAATTTATTTTCGTTTTCATGAATTCATATACATATATATCAAAGTAGGTAAGAATTGGAGAGGGAAAATAATAAGATGAAGGCAATAACATAGAACAGTAAAATGCATGCATGAAGGACAAATATACATGGAATAACCATATAAGGTAATGAAAAAGAGTGGATGATGAGAGACGATTACTTTTCTCACTCCGGTTATTACCTATTATGGTCTATTTGTGTTTATTTCATGTTCCTTGCAGGCTTTTGCCCATTTTTCGTTAACCCTTTGTTGCTACCCTTTGGGTAATCGAATCACGTTATACCCATGTGCTGATGATGGATCCTGGAATTGATCCGAAACGTTCCTAATTATGGTCTCGCCTCAAGTTTAAGTTAAGAATTTTCATTCCGATTATGTCTCAATTCAATTCTAATTCTCAGTTCAATTCTGTTTATGTCACAAGTTTTTCTCCAGCTTTGTCACATTTGGACTCGTCTTTGTTTTATCTAAGGCTGCGTTATACAATCAAGAAATTCATATAAATTAACAGAAATTATGATCTTTTTTGTCGTCATCCTTGCTCTGAGATTTATCGCAAGATTCAAACAAAAGCAAAAGAACCAGTTAAGAGTCCCTCATGTTAAAGGTCCCTCATTTTATGATGATTTATGATGAAACAGGACTCAAATTGTTCTTTTTTTGTTTTGTTAGATGCTTCTTCAGTGAGATAGCACAAACTGTTTTTCCTATTGTATTCATTTGTTTTCCAAGACATTACCATGTAAACAAAATCTAATCAGACCATATGATATAATATCATCAGAGCTCAAGAACCATTTCATATGAGATATTGCAGCTGCATCGTTTTAGAAGTGAACTAAACTAAACTGAACTAAACTAGCAAAAATAAAAAATAACGATTATCATACAAATCTCATGAAAATCAAAGCATAACCAGTTCTCAACTTCGTGGTAGTTTATCAAAATAAGATAATATTATAAAGTAATATTAACAGCATTGGCTCCATTATCAGTATTGTCAGAGAGAGTAATCTAAGGCATTCCTGCTGGAGAATATTCAAGATATTCAAACAAAGATACAAATTCGATTTTCTTTGAGGACGTTCATTTATCCATAAGGTCTCATTTCACAATTATCGTTGTTAATATTTCCTAATTGATATAGTTTTTTCAGAGTGTTAACATAAAAAAAATCTACAAACTTTTTCATTGCCGTTTAAAGTTTGATCATCTGTTGTGAAGAGGTGCTTTCCCTTTAAAATTTGACTTATTCGTTTTTCTCTTTCGATTCATTTGTCTCTTCATAGGATATTCCATATTCATTCACTCTTGTCTTATCAACTGGATATAACCTGAAACGTATATTTTTATTATAATTAATTAGACTGTATTATGAAGTGTCTCTCGCCTAAATAAAAAGGTGACTTTGAAGATACAACATGCATTCATTATTCATATTATAGGTTGCATATATAAGATGGGTATTCTTTACTGTCAATAGTTACAAGTTATTGACAGCAGTAAAACACTATTCTACAAAAAACATGTAACAAAATGTCTTCTTGAGCCCACTGTCCAATCTCCTCTACAAAATCATGCTGTTGACAAGGTGTTTAAAAATAGCTATACAACATAACGCAACTACCCCCAGATAGTGTAATGTTTGATATAAAACTGAAAATGGCTATTTGATAAAATATGATGCAAATCTTACATTTTGATGCATTTTTTGAATAAGGTCAAACAAGTAATAGAAAAGGAACATACCATCTTTGATATAAATAAATGACAAATACAATATCATCTCTGAAACACGCCAATCTGTGTGCAGTTGGCATCGTAATAATAAATGCAAAAATATCATCAATGAAGGTGTTGAATGCCTAGGAAAAAAGAATCTTGATTCATACGTTTAAAATTTCAAGATTAATGGTCGATGAAATTTGGTGAAAATCTAAATTAGATATTATAACCTTGAAATTTTCGTTTGTTTAAGAAAACTTTATGATTAGTGTTGAACTGGCAGCTACAATTCAAAATCAAACTCTTCATCATCCACAAATGAATTTAATTTGACCCTTTTGATTTTAATTTCTTTATATGCAGGATTGTATGCCATTTTATATGATGTACGACAAGAGCCATCTAATTATGGAAAATGATGGAACTGAACGGATAACTGGGAATAACATGAGCTATAACTCATGTTTTGTGACTCAGAATAACAGTGTGGTCTTATAGAAATTACCTTGTACATAAATGCTCTCCAAGGTAAATGAGCAACTGATTTCATCTGCAAAAAACATGGAAAATATAGTTTTGAAGAATTAATCAGAGCATGATTAAAATTTACTCAACACAACAATTTTAATCGATAAAAGTTTCAATTGCAGAAAAAGAAAATAGACAGTAATTTTGCAAGAATATATTACAAGAAAGAGATAATGACATGCATTTGGACAATTTTTTTAGATTGCAGAATGCTGCAGAACGTTGAAGCAAAAGGTTTTCCTAGAATGCCACTCGTTTATAATGGCAAACCTCTCTAAATGATTAGCAAAAATAAATTTAAAAACCTTGTAGTTGACGAATAATTGTGGTAACATAAACAGGAACCCAAAGGCGTAGACACCTACAAAAGAGAAAATGCTTACACAAAAAACCATAACAGAAAAAGAAAAAGAAAGTTAGCAAAGATCCAGTGGTTACATTATAAAACGTAAAAGTCATTGTCAAGGGCATTGAGCAGTCTTTTGCCAAAATCAATTTTGAGGGCGGCTGCTCTAAACTGTGTCTAAGCTTACTTTCTAACAATGGCATCAGGGCATTGAAAACAATAAAATTCTATGTCTTAGGTATAAGATAAAAGGAATGCGAAGCAGAAAAAAAACCTTTCTTAAAATCGTGGAAAAAAATTATCAGATAACTCACCATTTACAAGTGCACCAATGACCCATGAATACCAGCTAGAAAGAATGAAATTATCAGAATCTGATGTGAAACCAATGATGAGATAATGAACCAATAAAAATTGAGAAAATAAGCATTATCTAGAGAAACCGGCCGGTACAATTAAAGCCGCATTTTAGCGAGACACTGCAGATCCATACTATAGGTGAAAGTATTTCACTCTAACAAAACAAAGGAACAGGTTTTCTACATCATTTTGCTACAGAGAAGCATTCTCTGACATTTCTTGCTATGGAGCAAATTCTTCACGTTACACTCCCTGCATTTATGCGACATTAAATTTCACTAAAGGTTGATGGCTAATATATTTCTTAATTTTTTTAGTATGTTACTTAATTTTATCAATTCTTATCCCTACAGGAATGGTCTATAAGGTTTTTTCATCATCCGAAAAACATCTTCAATGACTTCAAAAAGTATTGACCTGGGTTAAGTAGCAACTGAGAAAGCATGCTTACCGAATAATTCTATATACATTCTCTAAGTCGATATAAATATGCAAAGAAAGGGTCCCAAACATGAGCCACTTGGAATGCCATTAATCATTCGCATATAAAAAGGAAGTACCTTTTATGTGGATGATAGACCAATGAATAAACAGCACCACAGATCAACAATGGATACAGCAAATATGATAAATACTTCATCGCCTACAAGGATGAAAGGTTTTTTATAAATCATATACAATCAAAGACGCAATCTTTGAAAGATTTTACGAGAATGGGACGCCTAAAAACAGTTTACAAAAAGCAGAAGCATAATTCACTGGATCGAAAGTACTTTTATCTCATACACTCTGGATATGAATATAAAAACGTCAGTTAATGAACAATAGGTGAAAAAATATTTACATCCAAATACGCTCTAAAATAAACGCAGGGTGAAAAAATATATACATCCAAATACGAAATAAAAACCACAAAAGAATGGAATAGAATTACTGCTTGAGTACTTTTTATGACCAATGGGCATGCTTGGCAAATGTGCAAAATATTTTTACAAAAGAATGTTTGTCCCTGTCTGTGACGCAGGCTAATTTATAACAGCATCTTGTAGAGTGTCCTGCCTTGATGCCACGATGAGTATACTTACTCTCCAAAATAGTTCTTTATGTAAGAAAATATTATTTGGGGGGCGGGTGCAAGTTTTCAAGAATCAAGATGACTGTTTTATTTTTTAGCAGTGCTTCTCTATGCCAAAACAAATATGGTGTCCTGCACAAGATCGGTATGAAAAAGCGTACACTTCGATATTTTTCAATAAAAAACACTAAGAATTAAAAAGGTGGAGGCATAGCCTGTTTCTATAGACTACGTCAGCCTACAGCGTGAAAAAAAAACCGCATTTAATGTGTTTGTGCGGCTTTCCTATATTGATGGGCATTGCAAATCAAAGGCACTATTAGAATGCACAGGGCATTTTCTGGGAATCTTAAATCAATAATCATAAATGTTTTTGAATGAACACTAACTTCACTGTCATAGTTTTCAGTTTCTTGCTCTGATGTAGATTTCTCGCCAAACTGAAAGAATAGGAAGGAAAGACCAAGATAAACACGACAGGTAAATGCGAGTTAAACAACTATATCAAATTATATCAGTGTATTAATTTTTTTAATGCTAATGCAGAAGGCGAGCCATTAATGCTAAAATCTAAGCGGTATTTCTTTCGCCCTGGACCCTGTAAAAGTAGCTTGCCCGCTTGCTGCAGAACATACAATTTATTACGGACCTAGTTGCACGTGCCCCCTCCTAGCGTCGGAGTTTCAGAAAATCTCGGACATTTGAGATCTGTTCGGCTTTTGATATTTGTTGTTGATTGTGTTGAGTTCTTTACTATAATTTACTGGTTATGGAAGGGCCATGATTCTTGCTGCGATGCAAATTTAGACACTTGGTTCACATGATTTATGTAAAAAAATCAGAGCACAAAGACCAACGGTTAACTTACAGTAACGACAGAAACAAAGTGGTCTTCAAACTTTTTTGCTTGAGTCTACAGAAGAGATTTTTTTTGTTTGACCTCAATTGAAGATATTTAATGCAACTAGCCTTCTTGTGTCAACTTAAGTTTTTGCTACAAGTTACAAAACTTTCCAATTACTTCCGGGTGTTGGCCGGCTTTATATATTGGAATCGCCCAAGGAGAAATTTTAATTTGGTAAATACACCAATACCGCATGACGCTGTAACGAAAAGAAACAATGTTTTTATAACATGTTAACAAAGATAAAATTTACCTTGAAGCTTGGAATAATGCCTCCAGAAAAAGACACTTCTACCTTCAATGCTTTTTTTACTTTCCAAAACTATTAAAGGCGAAGATAATCGTCAAAATGGATTTTAACTATACAACAATGACTGTAAAATTTCACTAAAAACTTGGCGCTTTATTGCATTTTAATTCCAGAAGGACTAACAAGATGCAACAAAGGCAATTTCCAGCTATATTAGAACCTAGATGAATTTCTACTGTGTGCTTTTAACTGACCAGATTGATTAACGGACAAAATTGCGTTTATAACGGGGCGACAAGTGGCTTTGAACTTACCTCAATAAGTGCGCCAATGCCAGTGGGAACCAATACAAGTAAACTGGTCTTTTCATCCATCAAATAAAGGAATATGATAGCCGTGCTGCAACATCTCCATAAAACTGTAAAAAGGATTGACATTTAATAAATTTATATACATCAAGAATCATTTTTTGTTTATATAAAGTGGGTCACTTAAAAAGACAGAATTTCAACACAGCAATAACAATTGCTTTTTAAGACAAATGACCTTTGGATTGGTCTGAGCTTTGTCTGAGGCATTAAAGAACGCTATGATTGATATCACCAATTTCATCAGAAAAATTGCCATAATTATAAAGCAAAGGCCGACAGTCATGTATGCTAAACGTCGTCTCTCATAGCTATCAAAATCAGGTACAAAAAACAGATTTCTTTGAAAGATACATGCCCAATTTCAAGGCTAAACGAGAGTAAAAAGCAAAACTTGCCAACTCTAAAAGAAAGTCCTTCCATTGATTTTTTATTCTTCCAGAAATAGATGTCGTTCTTAAATGCCAAGAAATCAAATAGAAGCTGCAAATGGGTTAATAAATACTGAATAAGAGCAATGGGTAATAGAAACCTTTTCAATAGAAGGCAGCATGAAAAAATGCAAGCAGTAATGAGAAAACGACAGTAACGATCGTGATATGATATGGAATGGAATGGTATGGTATGGTATGGTGTGGTATGATTTGGTATGGTATGGTATGGTTTGGTATGGTATGGTATGGTATGGTATGGTATGGTATGGTATGGTATGGTATGGTATGGTATGGTATGGTATGATATGGTATGATATGGTATGGTATGGTATGGTATGGTATGGTATGGTATGGTATGGTATGGTATGGTATGGTATGGTATGGTATGGTATGGTATGGTGTGGTATGGTATGGTATGGTGTGGTATGTTATTGCTACAGAGTAGTATTCAGCACGCTTGAAATGGATCATGTATGTTGAAGTTTTAATGTAAAGTTTCCACTTACATGAAGAACAGATACACAAAATGTAAGTCCAAGAAAATAAAGGTTAGTATCGGAAAAAATCTCTTTCAATTCGTTAACATCCTTATCAGTAAAACCTGAAAATAAAGGCAGCAGTGTTAGCTTTTACAACACACGATTTTCCAAAACAACAAAATAATCATGTTATTCATGTTTTTATTCTACTCTACGATCATCAACCTTATGAAACTCCTAAGAAATGTTTGCTATGTGATTCTAAGATCATCTGGAGCTGAAAAGCAAACTACAAAACGATTGAGAGTGAAAATTATATTGTTGATTAACATTACCTGATGATTGGCATTCAAACAGTAGACTTTCCTATTGTGCGCGTTCTAAGGGTCTGTTTCATTTTTGTCCAGCTCTTCGGTACTCAGGTGGTACTCAAAGCTTGGTCTTTATAACTAGAGGTCCTCCACAATGCAATTTTATCGTATCGGTGTCATTCAGGGGCGGCTGGCAACGGTACTAGTGGTACTAGTCTAGTATCATTCTATGTTCAATTCAAAACTTAGAGAATCTAATATTGATTTCGTTTTATCATTTTAATGGCGAAATCCAAAGACAGAGAAACCAGAAAAAAGGTTTTATTTCAAAACATCTGGAAATCTAGGCAAAGAGGTGCTTTGTGGTGCTGCAACAGTAAGCAGATAAATGGTTATTTCTCAGAAAAAAGGTTTGCTCAGTACCAAACATATCAGAGAAAAGGGTCGTTTTTATACTTATAATCTCAGAGAAAAGGTTACCTCCAGAACATTCCTGGACAAGCATGCTTACATTTTTAACCAGGAGTGGCCACGCCGGGAGACAATCATTACCATTGCAGTAATCTCAATAAGCTTCACACTGGTCTCGAAAAAATGGGGCGCCTTAACACTTGTAATGTTCGTTGAGGGTTTTCCTTTTCTGCGGTTATACCAGGATATGGCCGTTTAAATCTTGAAAAAAGACTTCGTTGAAAAAGGTTTGGACCATGTTCAAAAATCGTTTTGAAAATCGTGATAGTGACACCATGTACCGCTCATTTCTATGGAGTAGAAGTTAAAAATATCTATTTTTGCTCACAATGCTTAGTTATAGGGGACTTGCCAAAGGTTAGGGATTATTTAACTGACTTTGCAAAATTATTTGCTTCGTCTTTTTTCTTTCCTTTAATTTGAGACGTCAAGGCGAAAAAAATGATCTCGTCACTAAAATCTTATTTCTAGTACTGCCCACAGAAGGGGCGCGTATGGAGGGCAAAAAGCCGCTACGGAATAAGCATACAGCAAGTTTCATACCCTAGCATGAACCGCTAGCCCTTTATCCCCGAGATAGACGTTAGGAAATTTAGAAATCCGGATTTTACTTCAGAACGTTTTCCAAGAAAGATATGCGCTGGTTTTTTAAAGAAAAATAACGAATGATAAGAAGAACAAATGAAGAAGGGAACGATAATAAGGAGCGAGGAAGATTACGTCTTGATGAAGCGGATGTATTTGCAGAGAATGATGTACAGGACATTGAGATTTAAGTTGAAGTTTTCAATGAGGAAAAGGCTACATTTCTATATTTATTGAAGGTTGTCAGAAGAGCTTCATTGAAAGATGCATTCAAACAAGTCATGCATTTGTTGAAAGTGGCGATTGTTACACTACTGACAATTTGTTTCCAAATAAGAATAGACGATTATATTTCTGTTTAAAATTTCAAATACTTAAGAGGTTATATTCAGGGGCTTAGATCCTGTCCCTGACAACCAATTAGGTTTTTATCTACCATTATATTATAATTACCGTTTATATCAGTTGCCAGCCGCCCCTGGTGTCATTCCAATACTTGAATTGATGGAAACTCACCAAATTCTTTCATCTTAATGATTGAGTTTTCAACGCTCATCCAAAGTCGCAGTCTTCCAATTGAAACTGGTTTATATTCAATGCTTACTTCTACATTTTTAGTTGTTTTGTTCACAATCTAAAAAGAAGGAAACATTATGAGCATCTTTATGCAAGTAAAAATATTATGTCAGGCTCAATCTACTTGTTCTACATCTCATAAAATGCTAGACACTAAATTTCATATATGCAGTCGTGCAATAAGCAAATCTTGCAAACAAGATGCATCATGAGGAACCAAATCCAGCCATATCCGAACAGAGGGCAATAAAGACAAAATTTACGACAATTCCCGACAAAATTTCCGACACTTGACTGCAAAACAATAGATCTATTGTTTAAAGAACAATAACTTATTGTTTAATCTATTATTAAAATCAGGTCAAATTTCCGATGAAATGGTGCGCTCTGCCCCCCCCCCCCGACCCCCCACTGGCTTGAGGAATAACGAGTTGTCTGCAGTAATAATGGAAATCAAGGGAATTATTGACAGATGATAATTGATCGCTGAAACCTGAGCATGTCCTGAAATTGAAACCTGAGAAACGTAGGGTGCAATAAGACGAGGCCTTAGAAGGACAATGACAAAAGGGGAAGCATAACAAATTAATTCCAATGAGGCAATGAGAATTGCTGTTGTTGGTCATGATAACAGTCTTTGCCTCTTCAAATCTAAGACTAGCTTGAAGAAAATTTCAGAAATTCTTTATAACAGTCTTTGCCTCTTCAAATCTAAGACTAGCTTAAAGAAAATTTCAGAAATTCTTTATAACAGTCTTTGCCTCTTCAAATCTAAGACTAGCTTGAAGAAAATTTCAGAAATTCTTTATAACAGTCTTTGCCTCTTCAAATCTAAGACTAGCTTAAAGAAAATTTCAGAAATTCTTTATAACAGTCTTTGCCTCTTCAAATCTAAGACTAGCTTAAGGAAAATTTCAGAAATTCTTTATACACTTGGTAGTCAGAATATTGATTTTCAAGGAAGCTGTGAGCACATCAGCATAAAACAAGACATATTAATCAATCAGGAAGTTTTTGAGACCAGTTCTAACATTATTCTACTGCCAGCATCATAATAAATCAAATCCTTCACAAACCTTGAGGTGTCTGTGAGTTGCACTTAGAGTATCAAAATGCACAATTGGCAAGTAGGATCCATCTGATGCCACTCTAAAAGAAGAGAGTTTGTTTAGTTGCATGGGAAAGCAAAACATAATCTTCCATGGTGAAAACACTTTTTTTATGTCTGACAAATCTTAAAGTACGAATTAATGATCAAACAACACATGGGAAGAAATAACAGATGTCGATTAGAAGTATTGGAGAACTGGCACATTTTTGTATCCCTTGGGTCTGGACTGCTTTATGTACAGGAAATACCCCGGATAAGTCGAGCACCGGATAAGTCGAATAAGTCGATAAGTCGAACAAATTTCTAACTCCTTTTAACCCATAACTCCGCTTAAATCGACCAAAATCAGTGAATTCGAAGAGAAGAGAATCAGGAAAAAGTGCTAAAAGCATTTTTGTTATCATCAATTTCTCTCAACAGCTAATTTTTGCAAATTTGCCATTGCTACCCTTTTCCAGATGACCAACGGTCGTCTCTCCAAGCTTTACACAAACCGCAAATCTATCGAGGTGATTTGGTGGTTCTGGCACGGCTTATGATTCTTGTCCAAGAGACGGTGTACATATTTTTTTGTATACATGACACCCTTTGATACATGAACTGCAACCACGGAACAATCTGGAAGTGGGGGGGGGGCTAAAATCGCGCGAAAGGAAAAAATGGGGGTCTGAGGGCTTTTGCCCAGAAAAGATTTCAAATGGTGCCCTCTTTAGAAGAAAGGAAATGGCTATTTAGGAAGCCATACTCTCATGTGCATTATGTTAGTGTTGAAAATTCCCAGTAAAAGTATAAACGAAGCAGACCACGTGAATATGTTGAAGAAAGAATTGTAAATTTTTGAAAAACACCTTACAGTTTTAGGCTGTTCTAACGCAATAAATCTTCCAAAATTGAGTTGCCTGTTGTCTTTAGCGACAGATGCATTGGCAGTATTCATCAAATGAAGGCATTTGATATCTTTGAAAATAATTTTCTTCCTTTGAGAAAAGTGAGGGGACTATAGCCTTCCCGGCCCCCTTATCCGCGGTTCTTGTATGAATCGATCAACAAAATGGCAGACATAGCCTCTTATAAATTTTTCTGTGAAAAAATCAAGAGGAAAATACCACCTTGAAAAAACGTTGCATTTTGATTGAATTTGAAAAATGTTGGGTAGATATGAATTTGTGTCATTTTTTGGAGCATTTAAAAACAAAATTCTCCTTCCAGGTATGTGTACCTTAATAAGTCAAAGCCTCGATAAGTCGATCAAATTTTTCTTGCCCTTGGGAGACTTATTGAGGCTCAACTGTACATTATGAATACAGGGGTGGTACCAGGATTTGCCTGATGGGAGGGCTAGGTTCCCTAACAGGGGGGGGGGCTATATGAGAGAACTGGTATCTTTGGTATCTTTCTGAGCTGAAGAGCAAGGGGGCTAATGCTCCCTGACAAGGAGCTACAGCCCCCTGCCCCCTCTTGCACCACCCTTATATTAATATCAAAAATGATCCTTGAATGTTTAGCAGACATATTCAGCTGTCTTTCTATTCTTTTTTCTCACAATATATTCTGACAGTTTACCAAAAGAAAAAATCAAAATTTTCTTTGATTGCAAACTTACTGTATTGCACTGTATATCTCTCCAGGAAGTGCCATACGGTCAAAAGAAATATCATCACTCATAACATGTAATACAATCTTTGACTGTAAATGAGTTATGGGTACTGTAGAATGCTGCAACATAAAAAAAATGACTTTAACACACAGTTAACTAGAGAGAAAGAATCTCAATTTTCAGTTATAAAGGGCAGAAGAAGAAATACTGTTTGTAGGAGGGCAATGGCATGGTATGATGTGCCATTGTCAAATGCTCATGAGGACATCATGTTCTTACTCTTAGAATAGGCTCATGTATACCTCACCTGAATCTTTGAGTCACTCAATAAATTAAAGACTTGATTTTGTGGTATTGCATATTCTGTTAACTTGAATCTAAGTCTTGCTGCTGTACCACTTTCAAATGGTGATTTTGACAATAGGTGTACAAACACATATGCAAACAATGTCCCATTTAATCTTGCCTTTCTTGGTATTGTGATGTTTACTAATCTGAAATAGAATGAGGTACCTTATAACTCTAACTAAAACCTTTCCTCAAACTACAATAAATTTTTTCTCGATTTATCACCTTCTCCGTTGAATTCTAATGTATATGTTCACTTTTAGTTTTGCACAAATATAACCTTGAAACTACATACAGCTATGATTTTCGCTTTGAGTTTTTCTTTACCCTCTGATCAGGAACAATAATCTACAGCAGAATTTTGATAATCTGGCACAGAATTTGGTATTAAATAAAAGAACTATTAGGATATGAGACCAAGAACTAGCTAAGCAACAACTTCAAAGTTAAAAAAAATAACATTTCATGCACCCATTTTTATTTTTCAAGCTTTTGTATGGTTATAAGAATATCTATTTATAAGTATTCCTATGTGTGTAGATTCTGATTGGAAGAAATGAGGAGTACTAAGGTAGCAAAGGTTGGCCTCAGGAGCATCATGGGTAGGAACTAAAAGGAGGAGCAGAAATCAATGATATTTAGACGAAGGATAATGCATGCACAGTGTATTTAAAGCATCTACCTGCCATGTATAAGAGGCCATGAATAACTGTTTGATGGTACATCAAATCACAAGGTACATCAAATATCTTTAATTACAGTAATTCGGAAGAGATCATTTTTGCAGACTCAAGTAACACAAAGTTTGAAGACTACTTTGTTTCTGCTGATATTTTAAGTTAACTGTTAATCTTTGTGCTGTACATAGCAGATTTGTTGCATAAATCATGTAAACGAAGTATCTCCATTTGCATTGCAACAAAAATCATGACCCTGCCCTTGTAAAAAGCCTTACAGTATAAGTCCATATTGAAAGCCTAACCGAAGTTGAAGCAAATGGGGGGGGGGGGGGGGAAGCAGCAATGATAGATCTAAAAATAATCTGGTGTTCAATAAAATAGATTTAACAATAATCCATTGTTTTGTAAACAATGAATCATTTGTTTTAATGAATTTTCCGAAATTTTGTCCAAAATTTTGTTTTTTTTGCCCCACGTTTGGAAATGCCTGAATTCAGCCCTGAGCTGAACGGATCTGAAATTTCTGAAATTTTCAGACACTCCAGCACTAGGAGGGCACATGCTCCCCTGCTCCCCAAGCCACAAAGCTTCTGTTTGGCCACAAGGCTAATAAATGTTTATGATAAAGTCATGATATAACAAACTCTTTTTGGTAATGCAAGATGTTGTTGCTCTTCCAAATAAGATCTAAATCACTTAGTGATGTAGCTCTACCATGATGACTTGTGTAAACAGAAATCTGTCATAAAAAATGAAATTAATATTGAATTTTCCTCCAAATTACTGAATCTCTCCAAAATAATCAAAAATACATCTTTCTCAGTGTTACTTATTACCTATTTATGTCAAAAGACTTGAAATTTGATCCAAAAATCCATAATTGGCAGACACATTTTGCAGAAAAATACCAGATAGAGATCCCTAAGTAATGACTTGCCACCGAAACCCAACATTACAAATTTAATACCTTTGTGTATTCTACTTCCAGATTTACTGTGAATTTTTTAACACAACACAAAGGTAAAAATTAAGAACAATTACCCTAACCCAAAAAAGTGGCTTTACTAATGAAACCTTAAATGTGTCAATATTTCATATCAACTTTTGAATGATGAATGGCTACAAGCAAGCAAAGCAAGAAATTTCATTTGTTAACCCAGGCTAAGGCCGGGTTGGAAAATATGCCTGTTTTTGCCTACGCGTAGTTGCGACCAACAAAAATTTTTCCGCTGCGACGTGCGAGCAAAGCCAATTTCGCGCCGACATGCGACAAAATCACAGGTGTTGCTAGCAAAACCAAGCCAATATTTAATGAGCTTCGTGTTTTTTTACCCCTTTTCCTTCTTATTAGTACTTCACTCAAGTTGAACCAGCACCCCATATTGTTTAGGGGAGAAACGCCTATATTGTACTACCTCCTGTAACAAAAAAGGTGCGACCAAATGTGGGGGGCAGTGCGACACATTGACATCAAAGTAAAGTGTAGCTGCGAGCACATGCAAGTTTTCCAGCCAGGGGCTAAGGTAGGTTTCTGGGACATTAGTGTTAGTTGATGTAGGCCTGGAACTATGTGCCAAAAGAACTTATCAATATGTACTCATGTGGCTTCCTTGGATATGTTTGAAAAAAATCATTAGATTTTGAAAATTTGTTCTGTGGTCACCTTCATTGGTTATTAAACAAGCTGAATACTAAGCCAAAAGGGGCTCTCCTACAAATAAAATAACTAGGTAAATTGCGTTGCAATCTAGTCACATTAAGTCACATCCTAAAATAGGTAAAATTTAAAGATTCTTTAATCCTGCCTTAATGAACAAATTGTATCATCCAAAATAACTGCTCAGCTTAGCAAAACAAATATATAAATACCATCATCAACTCTTCTCCTTTTCCACTCAGACTGTACTTTGGTCTTAAACATCTATTATTATCACCTTGACAATTCGGTGGATTGAACAAAATATATATTACGTATAAGGAATTAATAACGTATATAAAAAATAACAGTAAAATCAAATTAGTTAAATTAAACTTTGCCATTTTCTAATCGTAACTGTATTGAAACCGATCTTGTCCTTGTTCAATTCGGTACCCTCTTCCATCTGCCTCGTTTCCAATACATTACCTTTCGTTGGAGGCTGTAACTCCAATACACAATTTTAGTGTCTGATAAGCACCCCCGTATATAGGTAAATTTCACGATAACCCCCATCCACGTTGCTTATTAACACCCACTTTTCCCCCTCTTTTAACTTTTGAAAAACAGCCATAGTCAAAACATCTTTCATTATTCATCGATTAGTTTACGGCAGCTTCATTCTGTATGCTTGCAGGTTAAGTATTCTGCATGTTGAACACTGAAAAGCAAACATGCCTGTCATCACTTTGGCAAGAACTAGGGAAATAGCCGGCGAGTACTGACACCACAGGCAATGCATCTTGACCTATATCGAATGATGAGCATTTGAAGAAGATATTGTCGCAATAAATGAAATGATTCGAACAATTATATTTTGTTTTCATTTCTTGTTGTCACCAACATTGATTTTCCAATTCGTCGAGATCCTATCATGTTCGGGGGGGGGGGGGGGTGAACGAAGTTTTGAAAAGTAAGATCTCAGTTAGAACATGTTGAGCTTTAAAATTTTCTTATTTTTGAAACCTGATTATTTTCATAATGTGATTTTTAGTATTCAACATTACTTGGAACTGTTTGTTTCATGTTTCAATCTCAAATGTTTGACAGTAGCAAGCGTCACTTATTACAGTAAGCGAGGACCATCATCTGTCAGAAAAAGGGTGCTTTCTGAGTAAATTGGGCGTTGTTAAACTCCCCTCGCCTTACATGCCCCCCCCACTTTGTGGCTGGCGCCACCAATGTCAGTTACCACCCCTCCAGTTCCATATCCATTTAAACACGAACTGAGGGATGCACCCCTTTCTATTAGCACTCCAAATTGAAAAGATTAGCTGCTTTACGCGATCCATTTCTATTAGAGACATTAGAAAGTAAACCTTCAATGACCGAATAATCGCCTGGAGCAGTTATTCAAAAATTCAATCCAGACCGCTGACACTTTGGGGGGGGGGGCGAGGGGGTGATGGCTCCCAATAATTTGGAAGACAATAGTCTCTTGTTCTATGTAGAACAATAGAAATTTGTGATGTCATCTATTCAAAACAATAGGCTTGCCCCCCCCCCAATATTTTGCCAAGTTTCCACCACTGCAGACCTTATTCGAGAGGGGTGGTTAACAATCATTCGACCCAAATGAAAGGAAAATGTCAACAAGTGCCACTTTATAAATTTTGAACAAATTTGACTTGAATAATACTGTTTATATTACACTTTATCTACTTGATCCTCCTTATCTTCACCATGCATGGTCAAAATCTGCAGTGAGAAATTCGGGTAACGCAACTAACCAGGGTTCGCCCCGAGTTCGACCCACTTTAAACTGACTCTGTATCGGAGGTAGGTTCGCCCCTATTTCGCCCCTGTTTAGTTGTTATCAACGTAATGTAAACGCAACATGGTTCACTCCGGGTTAAACTAACTCGTGTTCCCCCCTGGGTTAGATTGTATAGTGTAAACAGGGCTTCAGAAAAGTATATTCACATTTTGAATT
The DNA here is from genome assembly GCA_964019065.1 of Catostylus mosaicus. NCBI lineage: Eukaryota > Metazoa > Cnidaria > Scyphozoa > Rhizostomeae > Catostylidae > Catostylus > Catostylus mosaicus. Next base: position 16,157,216 of record OZ025185.1, on the reverse strand, counting down.
AGATAAATACCCCCTGTCTCCGCTTTTCTGATGAAAATGTAAAAATATGGTAATGCAGCTTCTTAAAAAAATTAGGACATGAGTAAAGTAGGTCCTTATCAAGTTTCGTTTCTAAGTTCAAAGAACATTCGGTCTTTCCAAACCTTTTAAAACAGTATCATTGTGTTTGAAATAGCGTTTCCCAAATTCTGAAGGGCATCGATGGAACTTTTAATAATGAATATAATTAAGTTAAAAAAAAAACAAGAAAGAGAGCCAATAAAGCCCATATGTTCCCTTATCTGTCGCCATAGTAAGAATTACCAAAAGTTTAAAAGATTGAAAGAGCAAAGAATTCATAGTACATCCGGTCCAACAAACTAAATCAGATTAGGAGTCTAATTATCTAAAGTAGAGAAGGACTGAAGGTTCTCCAAAAGACCATTTTTCCCTTTTTCTTTTGAAAGATATATTATTTTTGCCTTTTTTCAAATTAAAAGGCAGAGAGTTCAAAGATTTGTTACCTTCAACTGTGAGAAAATTACTATTAAAATTTATAGAAATCATTTGCAGAGAAAAGTCAAGGGAAGAAGGCTGTATTGTGAAAGTACTTTGTTTTTTAAAAGTTCATATTCTAGAGTAAGAGACTGAAGAGACTGAAACAATGAACTTTTTGTCTATCATTTTGAATCTCCAAAAGAAGCCATTAATAGAAACCCGAGTGGTACTTACTTAGGCTGATGATCAGTTGCCATATTCTCAGTGCAGTTACTTATTCTGTAATTCGTAATTCGATTTGATAGAATTATATTACAATTAATTTATTAATAGTATTAATAATTTGATAGAACTATTATCATATTATCCCCATACAGTATTACCTGAGGGGAAAGAATAATTTTGAGCAATCCAATTTTGATATCCCCACGAGCAACTTCCAAATTAGAACGCATGAACTTTAAGATTTTCTTTGAAAAATCTAGTTTAAAATTATGATTATAATTAATAGGAGTCCTCCAACTCACCTTTCCTTTTTTGCGGAGGTACTATATTTTGAATTGTCTTTGAAAGAGTGCTCCTAAAGGTTCACTTAAAAATGTAGACACACATATTTGAAATTGTCTGTTTTACCCATTGATTGTAAAGGTACCAATTAAAAATTTGGAAAAAGAAATGGAGAGCACGATTTAAACATCCACGTAAAGTGACAAGATACCCAGGCAAATAGCATTTCAAAAAGGAATAAAGCTTTCATGATTTCCCAAGAGACCCAATACCTTGAATATTTTAGAAAACCCTCTTACTGCTACATTGATACTATCAATTTTTTTACCTCACTAGCAAAGAAATTATTCATTCCTACCGCGGATTTGTGTAAAAAGGGCCAAAATCTGCCTGAATTTGAGACCAGTCCTTTTGTAAATTGGTGGTAAAAGAAATGCTTTTAATGCTTTAAAGGTAAGAACATGCCAATTTAAAGAGATTTTGAAAATATCCATAACATCTCCGACTTTTCGAGTTTTGCTTATTATCATGGCATTACGTCTAAAGCTCCAGAACTTTATGAATATGGCAGCTGCGAACTTTCCCAGACCCTTGGGATTCCCTCAGCATTCTCTTTACCCTTTTCCTATTCTTTTTTTCATGTTCATTCTATCTATATTTGTTCTTTATTTTGTCACATTCCGTAGCCTTAACAATCATGTCACGTTAATGAAAATATGCTTGAGCACTTGTATGCAATGACGGAATTTAACATAACTAAAATTCAAAAAATCCAAACATTCCTGGTGACAAAGGCTAAAGAATGATTTGATCTTCAAGCACTTAGGAATATTTTAGATTTGGCGATCCGCAGGGACCTCAAGCTTTCTATATTTGTATTAAACATCTTGCATCAAGTAAAGAAATAGTGCTACACAATTATGCAGATTATTACATTCAAGGTGTGTCGTTAAAATGTAACCTCTAGACTGGAAAAGGATTTACGAGCACAAATTTATTGACCTTACATCTTGTTGAGCCATTCATGTTATTATGAATCTTTCAAGTTGACAAAAATAAACAAGGCCTTCTCAGCTTACTTCATCTTCATACTAGTAATAATAGTTATCTAATGTAATATGCAGTTTAATAAGTATCTCTATTTACAATATATCAATAACTAAACATGAAACAATTGCAAAAGATAGTTGCAAAGCTTGAATTGAAAGTTGCACTTTCAATACAATTTAAGTACTTAATAACAAACATTGGCTACAGAAAATGATCCACAATACGCAATCATAACAAAAAATTACTAGATGCACTTTCAGTATTTATTCATAGGTCTAACATATTCTTGCTAAAAGTAATGAGAAATATGCCAAATTTTTGCCTTTTTAGAATGATGTCAAATCTAGTGATATCAATAGAAGAAACCTGGACTTCTGAACTTCTGTTCAGATGTCTAAAATGTTCTGTGGTTTTAAAATACCAAATGCTCATAATCACAGTAGTAAATGGCAATATTGCTAATCTGAAACGTGACTTATTGGAATTTTAATGTAAATGTGGACTATTAACCATATGATAGTGATCACTGCCCCAAAAGCATATTTCTAACATGTTCAGGGATATTATTAAACTAAATACAAATGTTATATTCCATTTTCGCACATGTTAAGTTACCTCATTCAGGTATAAGCTTTATGTTCCTGACCCTTGATGATTGCTTAAAAAACAGGTACTTATTGCAAGACCTTAGGCATACTAACCATCACATGCCTCAAGTCATTCAGATGCAAGGTTGCACCTGACTTGGCTTAAATGTTTCGTAACTGGACTCCAATTTACGTTGAGTATGGTCAAGTGATGGTTGCACATATTATATTTGATAATTAGGTAGACTTAAAACTGCTTTAACTGACATTCATTATTGCTAAATGCCTTAGGGTTGTTATTCATACTTGCAGAATCTTTGCTGACTTCATTGTTGGGAGATTTTTTATACTTTTGCAGTATTAGACACTAACAATTAGTATAAACAAAACATCAAATATTGCCCTTATTGGATACTAAGATTTCAGAGAATGCGATGGATCACTTAAAGAGAAATAGATTAAAAGCTTTTCTTAAAATTGGATACTTTTAATACAATACAGCAATGGGTTTTCCTGAAATTTCAATTCCTTAAAGAATGATGAACCCCCTACTGTTTAAAAGATGAAGCTCTCTTTAATTTGTACACCATAAGGCCTGCATCAGGGTATATCTTAGTGTGTTATCTAATGCCTTTTTCCCATTAAACCATCATAATTCTTTAGCATTGCTTAAATTGTCTTTTGATTCAATAAGTAAATACCATAGCACATCAAAGAATGCATTCAATAAAAATTCAGGAAAGATCTTAATAAAGGGTTATACTTAAAGCATGACAACATAGTGAACATTGATGGCTAACCATTGCCATCATCTGATGACTGATCATTGCCAATCAGTCTTTGAGTATCTGATGTATCAATGTCTGAAAATGAATTAAGTTCTCTTGAGGTGTCACTGGTACGGGCACAAATGTCTAGATAAGATGGTGGTGGTTGATCTGTTTTGAAAGGATCATCTGGTTGGTATTCTGGTAAACCATCTGTTAAAGCAGTATCTGGAAGTGGCAGCACAAGACCTGTGAATACAAATGCTGGCTGTGGAACAGCTGGCACTTCTTCATAGCATGTTGGATCAGATGTCTGAAAAAAAGCAAATTAGAATCTCACTAATAGTTCTGTTACATTTAGTAACATTACAATGTCCATAGCATAAAATCGGACTGACATAGCCACCTAGGAAGCTTATTGAGACTCAAATGGTAACCTTACTATGCTACTCTTCTTTTCAAATTGAACAAAATCTTCTTAGCTATTATATATACTTCAGAACTATTTTGTATGACAAAATTGATAATGTTTTTTGCACCCTAACTGCAAAACACATCCCTTCATGAATCTCCCTCTGCCACACAGGGCTTCTTCAGACTAATGGCAATTACATTCAGTGCTTTAATCAGGTTTCAGACATTTAGTTCCACAAGATATGGGAATCAACTATGATGTGACAGAAAGGGCAAACTGAATTTTTATATTTATGCAGAAAACTTGATATACAGAATATCAACCATGCTCAGTTAAAGAATAAAAATCTTTTAATATGCAAGGAAAGATGTATAAAATTTATTTATTTTAGCAAACAATCATCAGGTATCATGAGCAGCCATTTCAGCGCTTGTCAGGGGGAGGGGGCACAACAATGCACTAACCTGGAGGCACACAACCCATCTTTGCAGCAGGCACAATCAAACACCTCAATTATAGGTTTGTGAAATGTTTTCAAATTAGAGGCTCAGAAATGACCATCAAGTGAGTTCTGTCAGTTGCATGTGATGTGTTAAAAATGAACTATGACATGTGTAAGGGTGTTGGTTAATAGCGCCTTTGTGATTCCAAACAATGGTTGATCACTGTTTGGTGTCAGTTAAGAGATGCGAGCATCTTTATTGGTGTTGCGAAGCAATAAGGTAGTGATTGGTCACTAGTGGCTTCAAGGCCGCAGTTCTGCACAGGCCTAGGTTCTGCTAATGGCTAGTGCAACTTTTTGGATTGAATGGAGCTTCTTAAAATCCCAAAAAATTGTTTCAATTGGTGAACCAGAGCAAAGTCACAATGAAGATTATAAAAAGTAAAAGGAAATGAAGACAAATAATCAGCACTGTAGGTAGAGGGTTAACCTAAAATCAATAGGAAGACAAAGGTAAAGGTGCCTGAAAAAAGTGTGCTGCAAATGCATACCCAGGAAAAAGAGCGCTCAGAGAGAAAGAAGACACTAGTGACAATAGCAAGTTTGAAATATTTGAGGAAGAGATTGAAATTTGTTTTAGGAAGGTATTGGAAGAAAGCATAATAATCATTATTTTAACTTTTTAAATTAAAATTGTCACTTAAGTGTGGAAATCTTAAGCTGTTTAACTAGTCTAGAATTCTTATCACCAAATTCCAAAATTAACCACTTTGTAAAAAATCTTCAGTTTCCAATCTTCTTCAGGTGACAAACCATATTGTGTAAGTGTTTTTTGAAAATTCTGGTCATCTTATGCCCAATTTAATTGGCTCATGTGATTCACCATGTGTGCATTCTTTTTTAATAGGAAAGGCCTGGTGGGTATTGAGTTTTCCAGAAAAGCTGCATGATAGCTTTAATTGATTATTATAAAGGGACTTTCCTGCAGTCTTTAAGCAAGATGTACTTTCTTGGATAGATGTAACGTTTTAATAATTTTTTCAACAACAATGAGCCATGTATATATCTGAAATTTCTGCACAAAAATATCAATTCAAAAATGACCATTGCATTTGAACAATAAATCAATGGGTTCTAATCTTACCAATGCACTATGGGCATCATTTTGCCTTTCTCTCATCCTTCGCAATTTTCTATTTTTCAAGCACAGGTACAAGCACCAAAATACAAGTTTGATCATGATAACAACAACGATGATTCTAAAACAGAAAAAATGCAATAAAAAAACAAACAACTTAGTAAAATTGAATACAAACTCAGTATTTGAACTAACGCCATTTGCCGAGTGGTGCAAGTTCCATTTTCCAAATGGGTTAACATAGTTCAAGTAAGCAGGCAAATAATGAGACTATGATGAATCCACATGGCAAATATTTCATTATGGGCAACTAGCAAAAATCATGGTACTGGCATCATGCAAGTTTAGTCTTGCGGCAAACCTGGGTGCAACAAATGACAACAAGCTTTGCTTATCAATTTAAACAGATGATAAAAGTTTGCTTTCTTTAACCCTTAACATCCAACTGTCAACTGTTAAAACAGCGTTTAAAAGCAATGGCAGTACACCATACATGCAGTTTCACTTCCATTTCAGCATTGAACCAAGATCACTAATCAATAAATATAAAGTATTCTATCTACCTTGGTTTATTCCCTAGTGTAGCACTGCTAAAGATCTGGCTAATTCTGCATTGTCATTTAGTACTTGTTGTATGTTTAACTTAAGAAAGAGGAAAAAGATAAGATTGCTGGACCAGGTGGAATTGACTAATCTTTGATTAACCACATCTCATGTCAGGGCCTGCTTAGCATATGAGATCAACTCAAAATCAACCTTTGTGACTCTTTGCCAAAGTGGAAATCATTGTCATACTCACATGTAAAATAATACTTCTGTATCAGCCATATCTTCTTTTATTTTTGACACGCAACCTAGACTATAAAAATAACAATATTAAAGCAAATAGTGCCAGCAATAAGGCATGGGTCAAAACCATAATTTGATTGATTCAAGCATACATCAAACTTTTAACAGGTCAAAAAATTGCTTATAAAAATCAGGCCTGGTCGAAAACGCGGAAAATGCGGAAAATGCTCTGATTGATAAAAAAACACAAAAACATATGTGTCCGAAAAACAGCAGCGTTTTTGTGAAGATTAGCAACCAAGCAACCCTCTTCCTTAACTCAGATAATATAATCTTAGATTTCAGAAATTTCTGCGTGTTCCGCGTTTTCGACCTGGCCTTAAAAATTAACATAATCATGTCTATCTTTGAGACCACCATGTGCAAACCTTACAAATATTGTGTATACAGAGCAATCTAAAGATTTTAGTGAACAAAGACCTTATTTTCAAAATACTCTGGCTCTGCATGCAGTTATCATCACATTTTATCCAAATAAAATACAATAAACATCTGCTTTTTCTGATGCATAAAGAAAAATTTTATTTTTATGTCATCAACTATGTCATAGAACACTGAGAGAATTCATCACATATATATTTGTCACATGGAATGATATCATATACCAAGATATCATATTGTATGCATATTGAATACTAAAACATTACAATAAATTTTTAATGTATTTCTATTCAGTTTATTAGAAACCTTGGTCTGTGAACAGGTGGTAGATTGAAATGCATTTACCAATTCATATCCTCCTATCAGGTTACAAAAGTAAAAATTAAAAAGCCTAATGCATTATGAACTTTAAAATTTAATTTCAAAACCTAAATTTTTGTAATTCCCTAAGGCATCTTCATGTGATTGAAAGCTTTATCATGGGTAGAGTAATGTGCAGAAATCTTTCAATACTAATATCATATTTATTTATTTAAGTATTATAATTCTTATTTTACCTCTACATGAATAAATGTTTGCATAGGCTCAAATCCTGTAGTAAAATCCTTCAAGGACTCTATGAACAAACAAAGCCCGTGGTTCAATTTATGATAGGTTTTATTAGTTTTAATTATCAGTGCTAGGTCTCAAATTAATTAGTTTGAGAAAAAAAAATAAGGTCCCATGATCCAGTCACTTCTTCCCAAGCAGACTCTCAACTTTATATGATTAAGTGCCACAAAATATGATTAGAAACATACAGGCGTATGTGCAGAATACTGTTGTTTATTGAGGGTTTTTTATGTAACTTTTGAAGTTGTTGAACAAGATGCCTTTAGAATGTCCTCAAGTCAACGCATATTGAATGTTGAGTATTTATCATTTATTTATTTTCACAAGTTTAAGGAGGGTAGCCCTTCAGCATAGCTGATTTTCAAGGGGTGCTCCATTTATAATAACTTACAAAATAACTATCAAGTATAACTAAATTAACCTAATTACAATTATATAAAAATTACAATATTATAGTATTGGCAAACTTTGAACGCTGACTCTCTTAAATATTTTAGAATCCTTTGTCAACATCAAGATTAGATCTTATTTTAATTTAGTTTGTATGTTAGATTAAATATCAATTTAGCATTTGCTGTAAGCTAATAAAAATAAATTATGCAAAATAACTTATTAATGAGAAAACGAAGCTTTGAAATACCCTTTCATTAATGAAAAGGAATGAATGATAAAGAGGAAGCAAATTTCTTAAAGGGAATGAACAATATAAAAAGTAGCAATTTCCAAATTCTATAAATAACCTATTGTATTTGGCAATTGGACACATACCGAAAGAATGCAAAGTAACAGAAAACAATGGTGCCTCTCAGTCTCTTATTGTTCTATTTATAGATGGGTGCTATTTAGCTTGGTTCATTCACTTAAAACATTTCAAAGGCAGTTTAAAGGATGGGGTTTTTAACAAAGTGTCTATAGGGTGGGCAGTACAATTTGATGCAACTTTCTGAGCCAAAATATGAAACCAATGAAAAAATATTAGGCCTTGTTAAATGCACATAATAAATAACTTTTTTGGATATGTGATAAGTAAGGCTGAAGAGGGACACAGAGCTGAAGAGCCACAATTGTAGATGATAGGCCTATGATGAGCCTCAGCTCATTTTTGCCATATTATGATAAAATGATAATACTAATGTAGGAAGAGTGCCAAAAATTTTGGTATTCATAGGCAATAATAAAAAGCAAGAAAATTGGCATTGGAGGGAAATAAAAATTTGAAAGACTAGTTATAAAGACAATGTTAAGTGTTGTTGCACAATTGCATACAAAATAAATATAACAAAGGCTTTTTGGACATAAATACTGATTCCAGCCTGCAGGCATAGCAATTCTGGTACTGTGAATGCATTTTGGGTAATATGTGCACAGTCTGGGAAAAATACAGTTTACTAAGTTTTTATCTATTTGAAATTATTATCTAAAAAAGTTCATTCACATTTGCGTATTTGCACCTATGTGTTCTGATTATCTGCAACAAGTTAAAGCATCTCAATTGTGATTGAATTTCGATGTGAAAACTTTTTGTACACATTTACCGAAGCCAACAATTACTGTGCTTGGAGATTTATAAACACGTGTAACTCTCATGTCAATTCAGATGCAAGTTAAATATTGATGATTGCTTTCGTTATTGGAGATTTGAACTATCTCATATCCGTCAGACATATGTAAGTTTCAGAAGGGTTGCTTTCATACCAACCAATGGACGCTCAAGTTACTAAATACTAACAAGAAATGCACCTTAGTTGAGCTCGACTTTGCGACAGATTTCTTCCGTGTACTCACTCCCGCTGCGAGCTTCGGAATTATACTAACCGATCAAAACCAAGAAACCTACTAGTTTCTTATTAAAATAACTTGAAATGTAAGCCTGCGAGTGCTAGACTGCTTCACTGAAGTTAATTTTAAAATACTCAAATATCTTCAAGAATGTGAAAAATTACCTTGACTCGAGATACGATGACCGCTTTTTGTTGATACGAGAACGGCCTAGCTACCTGGTCCTGATTGTTGGATGAATTTACGTTCCAAGATAAAATGGCGTCAGAAGTTCCTTAAACAAGTTAAAAGATATGCTATGTCATTGCTGCTTGTTCTGTTGTATACATACGTATGCAAAACAGTGTAAAAACTTCCCCTTCCAAACTCTGGATCTTTATTTGCAAGTCTTTGGTTTCATCGAGGTCTAAAGCAAAACATTAATAATATACCCAGAATGCTTTGTATCTGACATCTTGCGCCCTGATCGAGGACAGCAACAACGACTTTACCAAAAATGGCGCGAAAATCAAAATAATCAAATGCATTCATGGATACTCCATATCCAACAGATATCTGAGCTGTGAACGGGTGTAATTAAATATGTATACAGAAAAACTATTGACTAAAAAATACAATAATCTTTACTAAATTCACTGTAAATATTTGCTGATCAAATTTTAAACATAATTACTCTTAATTCTGTACAACCCTTCCAGTTCAGTTCAGTTCAGTTTTATATCTTAAAATTCCACTACATACAAAAAATTTTAAACATAAATCAACTAAGTGTAAATAAGATATTAATGCTAACATTATAATAAGAAAGATTTGGAAAATACAATTAGAATTAAAATGTAATAGTTAGATCCAAACATGCAAAATAACGAAAGTATTAGGAAAGTTTGTATGCAGAGAATTTCTGGGAGCTCTCTCGATAGGTAAACTAATCAAGGAGAGAGCACCCCCTTGGCTAAAAACAAGAATTTGGAATTAGATTGACTATAAATAAAGACTGCATCGATAGAAGAATGTAAAATTGTGAGTATGGCTACTAATTTTAGAGGTCTATAAGTTCTGAGACTGATAGTTGGAAGTAAAGGAATGGAGCTTAAGTTGACGCCGGAAACTCAATACTGTTTAAGCTTGTTTAATAACTTGTGAAATGCTGTTCCAAGATTTTGCACCTGCATATCTTAAAGATTTCAAACCATGGTGGAAAATTTTACTGCGTATCAGAAGAATGTTACCTTTACGTGCTTGCCTGGTACCATGTTGATGAACGTGCGTAAGCATATAAAAAAACTCTTGAAAACAAAGTGGGAAAGTTTATTACCTGATTCATACATAAATGTAAGCAGTTTCATTTCAAAAAGATCCTGCAGCTTAAGAAGACGGAGTTCAAGAAAGATAGGAGTATAAGGTGCAGAAAAATTATTATAGGAAATAGCTCGTACAACTTTCTTTTGAAGGATGTATATTGGTTTAACGTAAGCATCATAAGTAAGTCCCCAGACAACAATTCCGTATTGAAGAAAAGAAGCAAATACAGTATAGAACAATGAAGTCAATATTAGTAGTAGGAAGAAGATGTCCAACCTTTATACCACATGTTCTGGTGCGCGATTTATCCATCTATCTACCCATCGATCTATTTATCTATACTTATACTCACCGACATATCCAGAGCCGCGCCTCGACTTTTCAAATGAAAAAATAATGTTATTTTCCTTCTTGGGGCTAATTCTCAGGAAATAGATCTGCAATAGGCTTGATGGATGAAGTTTGATGACGAATGAAAGCGCAGGCAGCACTTTAGACACTCCATGCAAGCCTAGTCTATTGAAACCCCACCCAATTTTAAGAATACATAACAACTGGAATATTTAACTAATCAGACTAATTTTAACTACACATAACCATGCAAAATTAGATATTGGCCTTGCCTGATGCAAAATTCCATCGTTCCTTGTTGGAGGCTCCTCCATGGTACCCCTGGATAACGGATTCACGAGCTTAATGTTCATTTTTCACGCCAACACGAAAATATTTTTTAAGGAGTAACGATCTCATTTTCATCAAATCACGCTGCACGACGGCGGCACGATGAATGTAATCAGTCCCAAATTGATGGGCCAAATATTTAGATATTACAAAATCACGCGTGAAAATGAGCCAAAAAAAGCTTTATATACAAATATGGGAAAATGAGCCAAATAAAGCTCTACACCCCCCGTGGGTTGGACTAAAAAGTATTATGTTGCCATTACACTATAACTCTCTCGATAGAAAAGTAGCCCCGTTTTATTTCATAACTGTTATTTGCGATGTAATTAAAATGCAAAAAAATTCAGGCTCCTAAGAGGCCAATAAGCCCTTAGAGGCCTGCACACAGGGGGAGTCACCCCTTATCTCCCCCCCTCGACAGTACTGTGCTAAGTAACAACATCATCGAATTTTATAGTTCCAGTGGAGTTATGAGGGATTTTCTATTTCGTTTGATGAGCTATCTCGAAATTTTGTGGGTTACGTACGCGCAAGAGGATTTAAAATTGGATAAAGAAAGAAGTCATTCACGAAATTCACGATTTGATTTGAAAGCGATATGGAAATCAGTTGGCGGAAAATTAATAATCTTAATGCGGCATTACACATTTTTCATTTTCCGAGTTAGATTTTACAAAGGAGCTGCCCATCAGCTCTAAAAATCCAATGGGATGGGTTTCCAGTTGGATTCTTACACAGGGGTGTTATGCCGCAAGTGATACAAAGCCTACATGCCGACTCCAAACTCTGCGGAGGAAGAACTTTTTCCTTCGTCATGGCGGTTTAAATCCTTACACAGGCTAAGTGATTGCACTGAAATTTCGAACTTATCTACCAAAAAGGCAAGTGACAGAGAAAGGCTGTTCGTTCTTCAGAACAAATGGAAGCCGCAAACAGGATTTTAATGGCCATTTTCAATTAAAAAACAAGGCTGACATACATTCAGAAGATATTTGAGACAGCATAATATCGACGCATTATCTTGATTTGCTTATAGCACCAAAGCCGGTGGACTATTTTGCAACGTTTGTATTGTGACAAATATGGAGGAGCAGGATCCTCGAGAAGGGGGGTGGGCGGGGTCGGAGGTACGGGGCCCGCAAAAGATTTACTCAATGAAAAATTTGATTGCTCACTGGGGCCCGGTGCAATAAAATACCCTGGGCCCGCACTGGCTCTCGACGGCCCTGTGGAGGAGGCTACATACGGCTTTATAGCCCTCTTGGAGCCTTAGTCAAAATGCCGCTTCACCGATGTGATCAGCTATAAGGCCTGAAAGGAGACTTAAATATGAATATTAATACTGCATATCACAAACTTGCAGCAGCAAAGTGCCAAGAATATGTTGCAGCTCAAACAAAACACATAAATGTTATGAAACTGATGGAGTCTCGACATCGTGAGGTTTGTGAAAACAACGGTAAACGGCTAAGAGCAAAAGCAGAGATTGTTGACTTCTGTGGAAAGAACAATATCGCCAGAAGGGGAACGAATGATAGTGGGCCAATATATCTAAAACAATTGGAAAGGGGCAGTTGGGATGCAGGAAGGGGGTGGCAATTGCGTCACTGAATGTCAACAGTTTGCTTCTGCACAGAGACTTCACATTTGGCACTTAACGAGTCAATACTGGTTGAAAAAGTTCCAGGACTTGTTGCAAATTGACGGGTACAATCTCCACAGGGAGGATCGAACAAGAGATAAGGAGAGTGCCAAAAATGCTTAACTGTACACTGAAGTGTCTCAATACCGCAAAAAGTGATGGCACAAACTATGATGTTGATCAAATTTCTCGGCGACTTTTGCTCTTTTGAAAGTCTACTGCGTATGCGATAAGTGCTTGAATTTCTCAAATTGAATTACTGTACTGTATAAAAGATCACCCCTATGGTTTCACATCGATGGACTTAACCAGTTGAAATATAGTTGTCATATCTATCTCAAGCACTTTTGCATTTGTATCTTTAGTTATTTTCTTTCATTTGTTTTTATATAGTAGATTCGGTTTAGATTATTTGTATGTGTTGTATGTGCATATTTGAATATATATTCATAGCTAGGTATCAAAATCAAATAAGAACATGGTAACAAATAAACAAATATCAGAAGGAATAGGCAGCATGTTTAGAAGCCTTGGTGACTAGAAACTGTTCTTATCGAGAGAAACAAATGCAACTCTTTGCTAAGACGAGCCAAGAAAAATTGCTTAAAAAATTTTTAAGGTGGAGGGAGGAGATGCTCTTATTAGAATCTATTTTCAATAAGTGGCACTGGTCTTATTAAGATAAGGATGTGCTAAAAATACAGAACGCAATCGTTTATAAATACCGACAACAAATGGGCAAAACCAGCATGTTTATTTTACCAAACTTATCCCGAGCTGCTTTCAAATCATAAAAGCAATGCCAAATTTACTTACATAGGATTCCGCACCAAATCCTGAGTCTAATTCTTTGACTTTTAGCTATTATTTCCTAGTCCTTCAAAAGCTAAATCAAAACCTTCAGGAAGCTAACGGGTATCTACTTATATTTGCCCATGTAGCATGGCTCTTCTCCAAACCACGGATAAATACTTAACATCCAAAGTAATTGTAGCTCATGAAGGGTAAAACTTTTCTAAATCTGACAAATTCAAGGTTCCATAGAACATTGACCCCTTAATGTAAGATCCCAGCTTAAGAACAAACTCTTTTTTCTGTTATAACTTGTCTACAATCTTTTTAAAATACTGACCCTAATCAAAAAGAAGTTGAACTTTCGATGAAGTGCTTCACATTTCGTCATTTAAGATCATTTTGTATTCTTTAATGTTCAATAAAGTTATTAATCCCTTAAAATAAGGATAACCCAAAAAAAATCAACTAACCCAATGCTTTTTTCGTAAAACAAATCTTCAACGCTTTCTTGTAAAGATGCGGTTTAGCTCACGCTAAAATGTACCTAAACGAAGGTAGACATTAACGTAACCAACCAATTCAACATTCTCTAGCAATTAGGAAAAAGGCTTCAAAACATATGTTTCACTTAGGCTTTGAAACAGACGGCACTGACAATATGAAGAAACTAGAATTTATGGATTGAACAGGTAATGGCGACAGAAAACGGATTGTTAATAGGTATTTAATGAAATCAAAGAATGTTTCATATTACGAAAAATATATACCAACTAACAGGAACATATTTATACCTACGGTAATAAGTTCATGTGAAATAATATCAACAGTGATTACATCAATTTTATACTTTTTTTGAAGAATTAATAATTTAAGTTGAAAGAATGCGATGTTTTGAAGAATCTCAAAAGATGGTTAGTTGCTTGGTACGAGCAATAGCTTCAATAGCGGCGCGCTTGGAGTAAGTAGTAATATTGTGTGCTGAGCAGAAAATCAGAGTGTTGAGTCAATTTAAAATGGTCGTTGTCATGGCTTAAATGGATCTGAATGCTTTGTATGTCCAGGGATGCAAAATTACGAGGACAAAGCGTCCTATAAAAAGTTTTTGCGATAAAAATTCACTAGAATGCTTTGACAGGGCACTCGTTATGTGGCAGTTTCACTTTTTGCGAATTGGCTTGGAGGTTTTGGCATACCTTAGTGTTGTTTACTATCGATAAAAAATGTCAAAATCGTAAACGATAGATTTAAGAAGATCTACTACCAATCCTGACATTCAAAGCAAGAACGAGTCGAAAGGTGAAATACGAAGCAAAATATCAGGAAAGAAGTCGCTTGTTCATGAATAAATTTGAAAGCGTTTATTGAATAATGAAGGAAACATTTACTAACATCTTATCAAATACCAACGTGTACCAACTTATCTGCAAATATTCTAGAGCCCGAGATTTCCCGAGGCTATATGCAGATGTCTCAAAAGAAACAAAAATAATAAATTGAAAATTTTATAGGTACTAGTTGTTAACTAGCGGTGAATATGAGACAAATAAAAATTCCTTCCAAGATTGTGTAACTCTTAATGGAAAACAAAATTGTGAAATTATGTGAGTAGTTACGGAAAAAAAACATTATTTATTGGAAGAATTTGCAACGGACCGTTTGTAATTTAGAAAACATTTTAAGAAAAGAAAAATTTCAATTTCAAGAACGAATTTTCAACCAAGCAGTAAGATTTTATCCTTGCCCTGTGGCATAAAAATCGACAGGTTTTACCGGATTTATATAACTTGCTTGTCCTTGAATAAAAGCTTACACCCGTCCAAAACAGCGGATAATGCTCATGAAATAAAAACAGTGTTAAATTTAAGATGCTTAAATGAACATGCATAACTAGGTGCTGGTATTGAAAAGCAGAAAGGTTTTTCAGAAACTGTTTGCTCTTTGTTGCTAAATTGCTCTATGTTTCTGAACCGTGTTAATCATGTTAATCATGAATTTTGTGATAAGAAAAATTCTTAAGCAATATGATATGGCTAGCATCTTAATTTCAGTCATTTCCTAAGAATTTCCAGCACTTCTTCTAATTAAGCATGTATCTCATGAAACACTCACGTGGAATAAAATCCCATCTCTGAAAATGTGGATTAAATTGAAAAACTTGAGAAAATATAGTCTAACGCCCTGTTTCAAAAGAAAAAATGTTGAAAAAATTGATCATGTCTTCTGAAGATAATTATGCATATCAAGAGAAAATTGCCTTCCGTGTTTGAAATTCTGGATATTCTTAATTAAAGATGAATAAAATGTCCCTCGCTATCTCTACCTTAAATGAAACCCCTGTAAACGATTGGAAAAAAATTATTGACGGCTTATCTAAATAATAAACGCAATTGCTTCTAAGGTTACATTAATCTTTACCTAAAAGAGTAACATGCTGTCGCCTGCATGCCATATTTTATCCAGACAAATAATTATCGTCTTCATTTATGAATAAATTGCCTTTTGTTTCTTCTTTCCATCTTCTTTAGTTGCTTCTCATCCATCTCTGGGGGTGCAGCAAAGAACCAGGGGCCCAAAATGTTCACCCATAATAAATAAAATGCATAAACTGGTATCTGAAATTAAAAAAATGGTAAGACTTAGGTCCAAATATGATCAAATTTTTGATACTATACTTTGCTGAAGTATTTTCACACAATAACACCTTTAAAAAATTTTAGATTGGCAAGGAGACGCTAAAGGGAATTTGAATCAAAATTCCAATGATAAGTAGGAAAATTTCAGTAACAGAAAGCATTCTCTGTCAACAAAAGATTTTTAACATTATAGACGGGTCTTTCAAATTCAATAATTTATGCGAACAACAGTTTGCCCACCCAAAGGTGTTTAAGCGGGCGCTTTAATTGTGTCAATGATAGCCAAGGTATGTCTTATTCAATATTAAGCAAGCAAATCAAGCAAGGAAAGCATGTGCAAGAAATGCAAGGGAGCAGATAAAGAAAAAAATGCGAGTTTACAACTACCAGTAAATGATAGAATAAAACTCAACAAAGTCAATAATTGATATCCAATGCCAAACGGATCTCAAATTTCCGAAATTTTCCGACACTCCTACGCTAGGGGGGGGGGGGGGCTCTTCTGTAGTAGCATTTCTACTATCTGCCTGTCTCGTTTGTAAAGGTGTGTTTAAGATGCACTGAAGAACAAACAGGGACGTAGGCAAGATGTTTTAAGGGGGGGGGGGCAATTTTTGCAGTTTAAAGTTAAATTAGTTCTGCCTCCACCGACCGAACGAGAGAGTGGTTAAGACTATAAAAAAAGAATGAAGTGGTTTTGGGAACGGCGAAGTGGCGGTGGATCATGTGTTTTAACTATTTGCTTTTGTTAGTTCACAAAACTGTTGGTAAGGAACAATAATATTCTTTTCGCTTTCAAAAAGGGGGAGCGATGGCTCCCCATGCAACGTCCCCGAGTACAAACGAGTGAAAATGAATGAATCTTCATCGTTTTAATCGCTTAATCATTCTGTTGATTTTTGTCGCTCTCAACGAAAGGAAAAAATGGTTTGTGCCGGAACCTTCTGGTTCCTCTGGTGCTCTGCTTGGCTCGTGCACCTTCAGGCTCACGAGTTGTTGCTTGCACCCCATTGAAAGCCCTAAATATAGATGATATAGTTTTGAATGACTAGCTAATGACATCATCTTTCAACTGGGTGGGCTATTGCCTCATTGATTGCCTTAAGTGATTTAAAAAGTCCCCCTTCAAAATATTACTCTTCATATGTTTTTGTATAAATTAATACCCATCTGAAATGGAGGGGTCTGGTATAAAATAAAAAATAGGTTCAACTCACCAAAAACCAAAGTACCAAAAAATATCCAGAAGCTAATGTGAGAATTTCAACAATAGTTGTTAGTAGAATAATGTCTTTAGCATGCTCAGCCATGCCAGATTGAAGATTCAGATCAATACCCTTTGCTGCCATACCACTTAAAAATTTGTAGGCTCCAAGATGAACCAATCCAAATGCAATAAGCATTACCTTAATGAGAAGTTTTTGAATCAATTATTTACTTATATCAATGAAGAATTATGGAATTAAATCAGCTGGTGGTGCATATGTGCTTCTAAATGGACCTAGCAGGATGTGCAATTTGTTGAAATGACAGTCGCATTAGACATGGCATGATCATCCTTACTTTCGCATGGAACAACAAAGCATCATTCATATGTATATCACATTCAAAAGTACTAAGTTGATGACTATTCATCATATTTGTTCAATTTAAAAAATTATTAGCTTTAGATATTTCCTGAGTTTTGCTTCACAATTACAAATTATCCAATCATTATTCGGAAATAAAGTTAAATATTAATCATATCTTGTTGTGGGCGGCTGATTGTGCATTAGAAGCCTGATAGAGAGACTTAATAATCTTAATATTATTGATGGGTAACTTGAGACAAGTATATCAAAATGAATACAAAATGTTGATCACATGAAAAAGAGACAGTTTCACATGGGAATCACTTTGTATAATTGATACTTGGAAGAGTCCTGCCATGGTAAATTCAAAACATAATCTTAATGCATATTAAAAGGTCAACTCACATAATGAACCCAGTAAACAGTACTTGCCAATATGATAAATCTAATGCATGCATACAATACCTATAAATTGAAGTGCAATTTCATCCAATAAAATAAAATATAATACTAGACAAAATAAATGTATTAAAGCATTAAAATATCAATCATAATTCATTGATAATTGCCTTACAATGTACATATACCTATGAAACAAAATTAGTGTTACTAAAACCAAGCAACTAGCAAAATGGCAACAGAACAGGCAAAATAACAAAGGAACGCCATGGAAGAATGTGCAGATGAGTATCCAGGTGTTTTTTTGCCAATGGAGACTGACAAATTTGTTCAAGTTGTTAGTGCTCTTTGATGTATTTTTGAAATATTTGCTGATATGTCTAAGATGACAAACAGCTTCATCTCTGGCTTCTATTCAGAAAACAACTTTGGTCAATTTTGGGAGCCATTTTCCGAATTTGTACAATTTTCTTATTTTCTATGAATACCTTAATATTTGGTTCTTAATAATTTGATTATGAACCTAAATCAATTTTTCTGTCACAGAAAATTTAAGAAACTTTAAGAGAACTTTGGATTCCCATGACAATTAAGATACCCCAAGTAATCAAAATGTTTTAAAGGTCTTTTAAAGCAAGAATTATGTAGAAAGGAAGGTAAAAAGACAGAAACAGGATTCTTGAATGCAGTTGAGCGGCAGCCTCAAAGCTGTTACAGCCACCAGAAGCATTAAGGGTTGAAAAAACAAGGATAACATGGTCCCCTCATGCCCTCCAATGGCACAAATCCGCCGCCTTGCTGCTAGCATTGAATTAGAAACAAAGAGATTTTGAATATTTAAGTAACACTATATTTAAGAGATTTCTACACTTGAAAAAATTTGAAACTTTTCCAATAAGATTAGTGGACAGGGGTCATTGCCCCCCCCCCTCCCCCGGCCATGATGCCACTGATCATATTGCCTTTGTCATTACTCATTGAAAATATTTGGAAAACAATATTTTCTTATATTCAAGAATAATTGGCAATTTTTTACTCCCATGATTTTGGCACTCAGGGTCAGGTACCCTCTCCCCTTAGCCTTGCACCTGCTTTTTCTATTATCATCTGGCGATATTTTGCTTGTTCCTTGATCATTTCATTAATTCCGTAGTTGTTCCATGTGGTTATTCCCTTGCTTGGGGCTATTCTCTCCGTGCCTAGATTTTTAAACGGCGGAAACAAAATATCATAAATAAAATGCAACTAACTGCATGCTTTTTGATAGATTGATTGGATGATTAAATGAATGAATGAATGAATGAATGAATGAATGAATGAATGAATGAATGAATGAATGAATGAATGAATTAATGAATGAATTAATGAATGAATTAATGATTGATTTGTTGAAATAAGAAAATGAAACTAAAAACAGGCACTAAGACTGAAGCTTCTTTGATTGATTGATTGATTGATTGATTGATTGATTGATTGATTGAATTGATTGACCGATTGATTGGTTGATTGATTTAATAACTGATTTGCTTACTCATTATTTGGCTAAAGCTATCAATGGAACAGAAATGATTAAAATGTGTAGATATAGACACCTTCCTTATATTTTTGGTTAAAGTGCCCTCCCTGCATGAATATTTTGATAATCTTAGTAATCAAGAAAATGTTCATTAGAAAAACAAACCCCTTAGGTCATTCATTATTCATACAAATTTTTTTTATACTTACTAATCCTGAGTAAATAACATGGCGATAAAATTTTAAGCTATCAATGTTATCTTTGTCTATCTGCTTCTGTCCTTTGGTTGCTTGCTTTGGCTACAATTAAAAGATTCAAAGCCATAAAACACATTAAGGGGATTGCAAAGATCTCTTATTTAAACATTCAAATGTAAGTTATTTGCAAAAATATGACATGTTAAACAGATGCAGAAGAGTAGAAGAAGAAAAGAAAAATAACACTCAGAAAAGTTTTCTTTGCTGTAAAGGCTTTTTGTGACATTGCACTTGATGAATTTTGGCTTGCAAAAAATAAGTTTCTAAAAGTCATTTTGCAACAGAAGAAAGATTTCAGAAGTCCTAGCATGCTTTTAGGTAAAATTCATTAGAATATTAAAAATAAGTTGCTGTTGTATTGTTCAAAGTGTTGCTGTTCAAAGAAAATACATTCAGAACCCATTTGACACATTGCATCACAAGATAAAAATCAAGCTCTACTGCAATGTTCTAGACGGAATTTCCAATCGAATAACTTGTCAATTTGTCAACTGAGTTAAAGTTGAGGGAAAATAAGAAGTCAATTGGTCATTGAATCCTGCTATAGAATCAGAATCAAAACCATTTCTCTCTTATTTCAGATTTGAGGATTTTAGAATCTTTCAGATCTTCAGAAGAGTAGATTTTATACACTTAAGCTGAGAGATACTTAGCATGTACTTTACTTTTTTCAGCATTGAGCATTGAATCTAATACTAGAAATAACCCCTAATTCTAGATTGAATTGAATTATTATGATGATTGAAACAATTCTCTGATGAATTGCCTCAAAAGTGGAATTGAATCAAAAACAGAACAACTCTTAACAATTCAATTCAATTGGTTTTATTGTATCACACTTACTTCCCCAAAGCACCTTCTCTGTGCAGGTTGCATATAGAATGCACCCCTGGAACAGATCCACCAGAGATTACGCCAACGCATGCCAAGGAACCATAGAATAAGCATGCGACCCATTGTTTTTTTTGTGTTCCACGCCGGAGATAATCGGGCCTAAGTGCATGGAGTGCACACTAGCCTGACAGGCCTTGAACTATAAGTCTGCTTTAAAGGGCAAATCTTGTCTACAGAGGCTATTGTTTCATTTCTACTCTTATTTTAACATCATTCTATTATATAATATACAAGTTAATACATAGTTACAACTCATTATATACCTACAATTCCAATAATATCATACACGAGCTACATTAAAAAAGCTAATATTTTAGATGTCGATAAGTTAAAAACTGTGCAAAACATTCAATTTTCAAAAAGTGTAACGCATATAGCTCCCTCCATTGCTACGACCCGGTCTGCAGCCATGTTTGCATACATGCCAACACTCACGCTATTTTCACTCAATATTGACCTTCCGCACACAACTTTCAAATCAGAAATAATCTCCTGCTTTTTCCAAAATATCTGATCTTTTTTTCGCTTGCCACTGATGGCAGCAGTGTTGAAAATGAAGACTTTCTCCCGACCCTCATTAGGATTTGCAATGGATGGGCTTATCACAGCATCTTTATTAGACATGCCTGATATTGACAAGGGGTCCAATGCTCAAACAATATTTGATACATGTAGCTCTTCCTTAAATAAGGCATCTTTAACATGGCACACTTGCTGTACCTTTTCGTCAGATAACACAAGTGCAATGCTTGGAAAGTACAAAAGTCCCCTAAAACTGATCCAAAATGCCCAGTCTGAATCAGCCCAAAAAATCTTTAATGTAGGTCACAGAGGCAGATCCAGGGTGACGCAATTATTGCAGTTGCTGCAGTCAGCAGGCAGAGAGCAAATGATTATGAGAAAGGAGTTCAGACCGACAGTGAAACATGGCCTTGCCAGAAAGCCTAGCGAATGACATTACAACCAGTGTTACTACTGCTATTTTGTGAAGGAGAGGAGCATGTTGGACAGCATTGAAAGTAGAGTAAATTCTCAGTATAAAATAAAAGCGATCTACTCAAGGGTTTCAGTCAAAAACATACAGAATTTGGTTGTGTTTTTAGTCACAGCCATTGCATGAGAGTTACCTTATCGAAGAGATTAATAAAGTGCCAAAGCATTGAAAAGAATTATTGCTCAGAGATATAATATATTCACCTTTTAATACGATATACTGATATTGATAAACTGGTATTTTTAGATCCAAGGGGGTCATATGTCAAAATAGCAAAATGTTCTGGCTAACCACACCTTTTTTTAAAGATACAGCCACATCCTTTTGCTACAGTCGGATTTTACCCTGGATCTGTTCCTTTTAGGTTGCCCATATCATTTAACTCAAAAAGGAGCCAAAGCCTTGTCAATGCAAGTTGATGATTTTGTGACTGACTTTTTCCGATTTATTTCCATAGAAGTAGAAGCTCCCTCAATTCCAAATGAGAATGTTGGCATGTATGTGTTTGGCACAGATTCTGCAAGAAAACATCTTTTCGGTCAAGGAGTCATGCGTACGACTACAGCCACATTCTCCTGTAACTTTCCTTTCAATAAGACTATCGTTTACCCAAAAAAGGAATATGCGAAACCGTTCATTAGCACCTTATAGAGAAAGAAGCCTCTCGTTTCGTTCCACTCACAATTAAACATACACAGCAGAATAAACTGTTAACTTACCGCCATTTTGAACTTGTAGTTGGGATTTGGGATTACGACCCTATAGCCTCGTTGTCAATTTTTCTGGTCAAATGCAATGATTAGTATTTAAATTCCAAACACAAATTTCTATTTTTCTATAACCTTATTTCATGATTACAGTTTGCCATTGAAATCCTATGTAACTTGACTGAACTGGACTGGAAAGCACTGGAATTTATGACTCAGTAAAAATTGCAATGAATGTATCATACACAAAATGCAATAGTATCATAGACAAAATCATCTGGGGGGGGGGGGGGGCTAAATTCCAAAGTTACTGGAGTTACTAAATGTACTGTTTGCTATTATTTCTTTTGTTTTAGCATTCGATTTGTGTCCCTATGGCTACCCATGGCCCCTCCTGGTCTTGGGCCTGCTTCATTATAAAATAATCTGTTCAATCAAAGGCATTAGCCCCGACGAAAACAACCATGTTTTTTAGAGACATCCAGAAGAATAAGGTGAAGGCCTAGCTCCTTTTTGAAGAGCAGAAGAGGCGAATAAGGCCCCCCTCCTGGTGCCCTCTTCACAGTCCTGGTCACACATCTATGCTTCACCGGCAAATCATTGAAAATCATTACTATCGAGAATTCACATTGGAACGTCCAGAAGTTACACAGATCCTATACCTTGATAACAAGGTGAATTGAGTAATTCTATGCTAGCCTACTTCAGGGGCGGCTTGGCACTCTTTTAAAAATTACCTGAATACTGTATTCATCTTTTACAATTAAAATTAATTGTTCACTGTATGCTATTGGTTTACTGGAACAAGTAAATGATTAGTAAATTGAAATGGAAGCAAGAAACATAATTCTTAAAACGGCGGCCAGATTATATTAAATCTTCTGCAACAGAATGCAGAGCCGCTGAGAGATTTTTGAGGCCCAGGGGCAAAACTGCAAAATGAGGCCCCTTGTGTCTGTGATCGAGACGAGCAGAAGGGGCAGAAAGCAAGGGATTCTGGGGAATCAGTAGGCTGCTTTTATTGGGAGGTTCCTTGAATACAGCTAATGAGGCTATAATTAAAAATTTTGATATTAGTTGATGAGGCCCCTATACCTTGAGGCCCTCTTGACCCTGAGTCCCTGGGGCAAATAGCCCCCTTGCCCCTTCCTTTCGGCGACCCTGATAGAATGCGATCTTTTTGACTAAAACCAGCTTTGAATTTCAAAGAGCTCTTGCCGATTTAGTGTTTTAAAATGCAATAAACTATTTCTGTTAGGGGCTAGAGCTTGAATTATGGTCGATGACGGCATTCTTTAGTGTTCCCTATCTCCCCCCTTTCCCCAGCCCAATGTCCCTGTTTTTAAATTGTAATTATTGTCCAAAGGGGACTGGGCCCTATTGCACCTCTACATGCAACCATCTTTCTTTTCCTCGTGTTATCGTGCGAGCTAGACTTATTCTGTCTTCAAAGCATCAAAATGCAGATTTTCGTGCTTTCAAACGATACCTCAGCGATTGAAATAAGCCCGGCAGCTAGTGTAGCTCATCTTAAAGAGATATTAGCCGGCAGAGTTGGTATCAATGCAAAGGAACAAGTCTTAACTTTGGGAGGCCATCCACTGGCTGATGAACAATCATTATCAGAAAATGGCGTTGAACCACTCAGTACATTGTCTCTTAGCGTCGGTCTTCTTGGAGGTAAACAGTAATATTTATTCATTAAAGTAGATGTTTACCATGTAAGGTATTTAGAGCGGCCTCTTCAAGTTTGTAGACTGGATAATTCGAATTTAAGCACGACACTAAAGCCATCGTCCAATTAAGGCTGCTTTCCGAAATACTACTCTCTGAAGTTCACATTCATATCAAGAAAAACCGAGTTTTGCAACCTAGATTTGTAGTCCATGCAAATTAAAGGTTCTACAATCGTCATGTTATCAGGTCTTACAATTTTATGTTCATGTAATGTTTATTATTGTCATATAATGTTTATGATTGTGAAATGACAATTTTAGAACTTTTGTTTGCACAATGTTAAAGTTCTTCGTTGCAATACTCGTTAGGTTTTGATATCCTAACCAAATAACAAGGGCTGGGTGTAAAAATATGATAACATCTCAACACTTGCACCAAAATCAGACTAATCTTGCAACGGAACTCAATTCCATTTCTCTTTGTTCTAAGATCTATTTTAGTATAGGCCTATTGCATGTCAAAATCCGCCAGTGACATCACTTAGCATAGAAAAGGGCCAATTTTTCAAAGGTTGGTGTGAGCTTATCTAATCTAAATTCACAGTACACGTTTTTTTTTTAAGGAACCTACCCCAAGGTTTATTTCCAAAAGTTTCTTATTCGTAGACCTAAAACCATTAAATTTTAGACACAAAGTTCCTTAATAGTTCCTTAACTTTCACTGCACATCAAGTGCCATAAAAGTAGTACAGAGAGGGGCAAGAAAGCATATGCCTTCCTTAGGGGTTTCTTTTAAGTAGTGAAGGTTCTTTAGATATTTTGGCCTTCTACATGTAGGTTCCTTATAAAGTGGTTCTTTATAAAAAATAGTGTGTACAGAGCAGTTTCAAATTGTGTTGTATTGGCAGCATTTAAATGTATAGTTTTGAAATTCAGCTGGTAGGAATCTAAAATGAGGAAAAAAAGATGAAGAGCAAGTAGGATACACAACAACAAACTTCTGTCTGCCATAATTTAGAAATCTAAGCAACTCAGCATGTATATATACCTTTTTCTCAGAGGGTGCCTGCCATACTTTAGAGTAAAGGGACAATACCATAAATAATTAGGCCAAAAAATTAGCAATGTTGAGGAATTTAGCTTTTTACTTGAGGACAGGAAGGGCAAGTAATACCCTTACCCCATGCGCAGACCATGCATCTGTTTCTCAGATATTGAGATAACAATATTTATTTATCTAATCAATGATATTCAATGCTATGATTTGCTTTCGTTTACTGATAACTCAGTTATAGTTCATTGCAAGCTCAAGTCTTGATTCAAGATTTTATAAAAAACATATGAAATAGAACATTTGAAGCATTTAAAAGAAGCCACAAGATTACTCACTTAACCCTTTAACTGAATACTTTTTGAAATTTTGATATAAATATATATATATAAGCTATAATACATATTGATCCACTGCCATCACCCCAAATTTTGCCAAGCTATTCAATGGCAAGCCTAGATACTCTCCCTGTTTTTTATGACGTACATTAATAAAAAAGTCTTTTTATAAAGGACTTGTGACCCAACCTATTCAGATTTTATCTGAATACCTTGACTTTTACTTTTGCTTTGTCAGTTTTATAAATGATGGACTGTATTTCAGGCACTGATAATTGTTAGGGGCTTCACAAATTTTTTAATTAATATTTATGGAGAGAGGTCATTTAGCTCATGAGCAGCACCTTCATCAGTAAGAAGATGGAAAACAGTGTCTTAGAATAAAGTGCCAAGGAATAGAAATTGGAAGTTTAAGTGAAGATGGAAACGAGTGTTTTTTGCTGGCCTTTCTTGTTTGCGGATGATATTTAATAGTTGTTTTAACCTATTGAAATGGACATTTATTGCTGTGGAAGGGTGCGAGGAGCTTAACGTGCTTTTGTCAACATTTGAATAAGTAACTTCAAGTTGATATATCTTATTATTTCTCACTTCTAGGTAAAGTCCATGGCTCCTTGGCTCGTGCTGGTAAAGTCAAAGGACAAACTGCCAAGGTATATACTTTCTCTTCAGTTTCTAGGGCTAGTAAACTTATAAGATATGATAGGTATGACTTAAATTATATGATAATAACAATGTAGATAATGATATAAATAGTTTAGTGTAGCAGGTGTCACATTTGATGAGTATATTTATATATAATATACCTTTCAATTCTGCTTCAACAAACATGGGTCTGTTTTGTTAAACCCAATCTACAAAAAGTTACCAAAATTGTTGGACCCCAAACAAAAAGTACATGAATATTGGCATAGCCCCAACAGTCAATTTTGATTGCACATAACATGATTTTTGTTATAAAATATATACAACTCTCAAAAATCAACATGACTTGAGTCTGAATGTTGCGTTTTTTCCTGGGGGCCTAACAATTTTGCAACTGATTGCAGGCTTAGCAGAGTTTTCAAGTGCTTGGAATTCATGTTCATGGTTTTTCCAAGCTCTCTGGGGCTTGATCTATCGCAAGAAGTGGAATGATCTTTTAAAAACGTAGTAACAGACAAAAATTGTTGGGAAAAGTCCTTTGCTAATTTTTAAAGAAGAATACTAGTAGGTATATTATGATGAAGATAAACGTTTGCTATGTTTAGGTAGACAAACAAGAAAAGAAGAAACCAAAGACTGGGCGAGCAAAGAGACGTCAGCAATACAACTCAAGATTTGTCAATATTGTCCAGAGTTTTGGACGCAGAAGAGGACCAAATTCAAATGCTCAGTAAAGACATTTGGCAGTATTCATGCAATATAAAATGAATTATTAGCCTTAATAAAAAGTTGTGTCAGTTTTATCAGTCTTCTCTTTAAAGACCTTACAAGAGATACTTTAAGCAGGGCTAATGTTATGATATGATATTTAACGCGATTCTATCCACTTGGTTTTTCGTTGTGCAGTAGAATAGAGGTTTACCAGTTACAAAAATTGGTGATAAAACCCAGAACATTAAGTTAATGAAATAATAAAAGTTAAAAGATATAAAACTAAATGACTTGTGGGGTTTGTATAAGATTTATTGGTATCATTTATGAAGAGAGTCTCTATTATTGTTCTAGACAGCATTGCAAATCAGATTTGTTATTTACCTGCGAGCACCAATCTGAATTGAAAATGGCACATTAAGTAAACTGGCGTTGTAGTCTAAAGCGAGATGCTTAGTCCAAGGTAGTGCTCAATACTGTTACCCTAAATCACGTTTGTATCTTTTCTGCAATGTCTTTGAGATATCCTTAGCCTGTTACTTTCAATTAAACATGATATCGACTCTATTAAAAACTTACAGCATTCTGTAAAGATTTGTGTAACACATTCCATTCTCAGAAATATGACCATCATCGAAAAACTGTTAAGGGGGAATGATTGTCCGACGCAATCTGCCGTAAAGCGAAGATATGGCCGAAAAAGATAGTGATGAAATAAGTAAGATCTATGATACATCTTTTTAGGAAAATGTGCCGGCTAGTTCTGCTTTCAAGTTGTTTTTTATCATCTACAACATGTTTATATCGTGAGAAAGAGCCTTAGAAGATGCTTCATCTGGCGAACTATAAATGCAGCTTAGGTAAGCTTCAACGCCACCGCTACCCTCATACATTGTAGGGTTGAAGGGGCAGTTCAAATATTGTACTTTAAAGTTGTGATGAGGTGACAGGCGCCGACTATGTGGGTTTAGGGGCTCGAATCAACCCTTGAAACTCCTAAGGGGGCTGAGCCCCCTCCCTTGAGAAATTTTCAAAAACCTGCTCTTCGTCGCCGTTTAGCTTAATTTCCCAAATATGCATAATATCTTCATCTGTTTTTAATGATTAGAATACAATGCGTCGTTGATCAAAGACCTTAACCATGCCTTTAGAACTGATGATTTAGAGATTTCGGTATGAAAAGTGTTTTCTGGTTTCAAATTTCAGCCCCCCCCCCCCTTGCCAAAATCAAAAGTCGGCGCTTATATGAGGTGATCTTTAATTCGTTTGTTTTTACGCAAATGAAGCGGCACTCTTGATTTTGCAGAAAATGAAATGACGAAAATAATTTAGACTAGTGTAAATGATGTAATGCCCTGAAGTGCGTTGATGTAAACATAAATATGAGCGGTTGGGAAGAGCATATGAAAATCATTACTTTGGGTGTCAAACATTTACCACGCTTTCGAACATATACTCAAAATACAACTCTTGACCAGCTGCAAATATTATGTAAACCTCGCGGAAAGACAGCAGATTGGTGTTTAATTTAATTTCATTGATCGCTGAAAGAAATCTGCGCTTTATTTTCTTTTCATCAAGGTAATATGATGCTAGTGAGTAAAGTAATAAAGAGAGAATGCTCCAAACGAAAGTTTTGAGGTTGTTGATGTTAGAACCTGCACGTAATGTACAGCTCTGAATGACTGCCGTTGTCCAACATAATTGGTAAAGTTTAAACAAAAGTTATTAGATCTGTTCCAAAAAGTCAAATGAATGGTTTTTTCCTGAAGAACAGATTTCGCTTCAACATGCTTTCCATTGAAAATCAACTGAGCAGTGTGTTTGTAGTTAGGACGTTTTCTTATCTTTTTCCCGATTCCTGGTAACGAACGTTTACCTTTATGCTAAACAGCCTGCGAAATGTATATTGTGTCCTATTTTATCAAATTCAATGTAACCGTCAGAGCTATCATGAAGCGAAACCGATTTTGCTTCTAGTAATGATGCCACACCCTGATACTAGCTCTTCAACGGGTCAAATTGCCAAAGTACTTTTCACTTTATCTATACTTTCATTTAAAGTTAACTTATTAATAGAACACAACGGTTTAAGTTGTGACTTAATTTTTCACGCTTGATGCGATCTCGCTTTATCCAACCGCGTTCATCAGTGGGTAGATTATTTCCCCTGTTTCTTTTGCGTATTTCTATATTTTTGATTAAGAATATATAGGTATTCTAGAGCCAGAGAGAAGGAACCATGGAGAAGTAAAAGCAATATATGCAAGTTTTGGTATGCACCGGTTTAGGGGCAAGATGGTTCTTGTCACTTCTGTTTAGATTTTGTCGTTTGGAGATGCTTCTACCGTTTATTTTGTGTTATGTTATGTTAAGTTATGTTATGTTATGTTATGTTATGTTATGTTATGTTAAGTTATGTTATGTTATGTTATGTTATGTTATGTTATGTTATGTTATGTTGTGTTATGTTATGTTATGTTATGTTATGTTATGTTATGTTATGTTAGGTTACGTTATGTTATGTTATGTTATGTTATGTTATGTTATGTTATGTTATGTTATGTTATGTTGTGATATGTTATGTTATGTTATGTTATGATATGTTATGTTATGTTTGTTATGTTATGTTATGTCGTATTTATTTGCTGGCTATTCACAACGCCATGGAAGAACGAGAAAACTCTATATCCATATAGCACGGTGCACTCTTGCGAGACAGTACTACTATGTAATTTCGTCCTTTTTTTAGAACTCACAGAGACCAATTTTCGCCTTTTCCTTTCAATACTTTACTCACCAAATATCTACCCTTGTTTTTATTAAGACGGTGCCTGCAATTTAATTTGCAGCGAATCACTATTAGCATTTCTTTTGCTTTTCTCATAACCATCGCCGTTAACTCTAAATTTGGAAACCAGCTAATTGCCAGACACTTTGAGCAGAACGGTGGAACTGCAAGCATCAGAACTGCTTGCTGAAAATGTAAGTTTGATCTGAATATTTGTTTACGCTTTTCTTTTTCTTAAAGGTCCTTTTTTGTAATGGTAATCAGTTTAATGATCTTTGCTAGAAATACGTATGAAATAGAATAGTTTGCGCTGGTGCGAATTTTTTCTCATCTTTATTTTTCTGGCAGCATAAGAGTCGAAAAAGGAACAAGTTGCACTGAAACGAAGAATAACATATTTCAGCAAGGCAAGGATTTTTAAGACTAGAAGCTATGGTGCGAATGGCGATTAAGTTATGAGAAATACCAAATATCCCCAAAGTTAGGAAAACTAATCAACTCCTTTTTCTTTATAATATATTTTATTGCAATAAATATTTTTCGTTATATTATATTATTATTATATATTATATATGGATTTGTTATTCTTTTGAATAAGCAATGTGATATCAAACTCTAATGTGTTCGCACATCGATTTTTTTTTTCTATTGACGTAGGATTTCAATTAAATCTGTAATGTCGATCATTCAATGCCCAGGACGTGGAACATTATTTTATCAAAACAATATTTGATTCTTTGATTTTACCTATGAATGGTATTTTCTTTGTAAATTCTTAGTATCTCATTTCAGGACATGAATCACACTAGCAAAATATAAACTTAGAATGTGCCGGTAGCTCCTGGCATAAAATTCACGTCTTCCTGCTTCAAAAATTTTTTATACGTAAGAAGTCAACTTGTTGATGACAGTTGAGACTGACTATAAATCTTAAGCAGTTCTTAGATTTGAGAAATTTTTTGCCTACAATGTTGGGTAATAGATGCTCTTTTTAAAAATTATGCACCACTTACTGCTTGAGCTCTTCATGCGTTTTTGCCATAAAAAAACATGCAAAAACAAAGAATGACCTGAGTTGATCGGTTTTTTTTGTAGTCATTCAGATTTCAAAGGGTTTAGAAAATTTCCCCGAAGCAAGAATGATGACTGTGATAACAGCTTAGGTCATCGAAACCTAAGTAGCCCAGCATTGCTTTAAAGGTTTTCGAACAGGAATGAATGGAGTTTACCCTGGAAACCAACAAATGAAAGCAAAAATTCATTTACATTGCCGATGCCGGCTTCCACAGATCAATTTAATTCCAATTATGAGAGCATCTATCTATCCAAAAACAACTAAGAATTGATGTTGCTTTAGTTTATTTATGCATTGTGTATTTTGAACTTAGCTTATTTGCTCTTGATATTTTGGTCTATATATACTTGATACCGCAAGTTCTTCTCGTTAGTTTCTTGAGGAGCAACACAGAGACTGTCCTAATTACCAGCAAAGGAAAAGGTAGCTATAACTTTTACCCTTGTAGAAAGTGCTTTTTACATTAATCATGTAGAAATTCTACCTGACCTACAAACGAGTTCGTTTGTATTGATATTTGTTTGCTTCTTCCATATTTTTTGCATCTCAAATACGCAATTTTAGCAATAATAGTGTTCAGTGGGTCTTTAAAAAGTTCCCTCTCAAAGTGATTTTGAGTAGGGGCAATTATATGTGAGGATATAGCTCAGAGAGCCTCGAGACGTAGATGATACGTAGTAGAATGCCAACATTGGGACAGTTTTCAAATTTATTTTCATCGCAACGAAAAGACCAAAAGGTCAACGTACTTTCGAGGCCGAAAAGCTATGCAGAAAATCAGTTTATGAATACCAAATATATCATTAATTTGTCCTGAAATTTTTAGTTATTTCACTTTCAGCCACTTTTATCTGGTATCAATTGCTTTTTTGTAATACCTGTCAATAGATTTTTACATTTTTTAGATAAAGATTCATTGCGATGGCAAGTACTGAAATCACTGTTTTCCTCGGCATTTGTCTTGGATTAATTTCTGCCGTGCAATCAGGTATGCCTTAGCAGCGATATTCATTAAAATCTTCTGATAATTGAGAACTCGTTGTGTATGAACGACGACAAATAACATCATTTAGATTTTTAGAAATTACCATTGAAAATAGAAAGATAAATACCGACAATTCCAAGAAATAACCATTAACAAAATTTTGCACATTGAGACCAGGCCATGATTAAGACTTTCGACTCTGGCTTCTGACTAGAGTCATCACCAGCACTGAGAATAAGTATACCGATGATACCTCCAACGAAAGGGAATCACAATTAGAATTTGCACCAAAAAATGAACAATTAGCAATCTTGATTAGAGAAAGCACTTAAGCCAACAGGAGATCACAGTAGAAGCAGAACGTATAAGGAAACCAATATACCCAGAGCAAAAAAGTTAAAAACAGTACCAAGGGAAAAGACAACTGATGAGCATGAGTTGTCATTCATTAATAACAAAATCAAAAGTATTCTAAATTTTGCAGATAATACTTAAGTCTTTAATGAATTCATTCCGACCGGTCTTGGAAAAATGATCCCCAATGACAGAGCAGTGGTTCTTTACCTTTTTACCTTCTTTGTTAATTTCCAAGTGCTCCGGAATGGTCGGGCTCACTCACTCCGCTTTAATCATTTCATGGAATTGCAGAGCTTTATTTTTGCTTTTCAAATGATAATTTTTCAAATCTCAAAATCATATAATTATTTGTCGTTCTCAGACTATGAGTTCTGATTCGGTTGCGGTTTCCAAAAGAACCTCTTGAATCATTCGGATATGTTTTGTGCAGAAGTCGCGATTAAAGAATTAAATGTAATTCGACTATAAATATACATATATATTAATGATGAATGCATGAAGGAGTACAGTATTGGCAATATTTGGATGATTGTGTACGGAAGATTCACCTTTTGCTTGGTGGTTTGGGATCTGCTTTTTTAAGTACTAAAAATAACGATTCATGTGATGAGAGGCTTCTAGTTAGACTCTTTTAACAAGCGAGACGCATCTACCCGCTTCCAAATTACATTCCTTGCAATTTTCAAGCGCACTTATCTTCTTCTAACTTGACCCACATTTTAATGTATATTATGCAGCATTCTGGGGTTTTTCATGCAAGTTCAACATTTTGCGATACCATTTTGAAGGCAAAGTGTTTTGCATATTGAATTGTTGGCATATTTTAGTGTTTCCCCCCGATCTCTCACAACTCATCCCTTAGCAAAGTAATAAATCCTAAAAATGATGCGAAAATGCTTTAAAAATTGTTTTGGTTGGGGCGTGAAATTCTATTTGAACCACGCCAGGAACCGAAATTTCTGTTACGCTTTTCTGGTCAGGACTCTGCTGATTCCTGCTAAAATTTTTAACGCAAAAATTTTTAGACTTCAGCAAAGAATGCCTGTTTGCCCACAACAAGGCAAGAGGTCAGCACGTAAATACACCGAAGCTCACTTGGGATGCTGAATTGGCGAAGAGTGCTACGGCTTATGCAAAAACGCTAGCAGGCATTAATCAGAGGTCATCTGCCTACTCCATCAAACATTCTCCTGGTTCCGGAGTCCATTATGGTGAGAACATCTATGCTGGAACTTCAGGAGGATTCGATGAAAGGAACATTGCTCATGCTATGTATTTCTGGTAACATTTTTTTTACCGCTATTGCCGTTTTTTTATTCTTTATTGGTTTATGTACTCTCTAAGCTCTAACTTCAAGGGGTATTGATTTTTCAGGTGCTGGGAATTTTTATATAGGGGCTCTGCTTTGGGCAAATACATAGCACAATGCTTTAAAATTGCACATTTTCCGGTTTTTAGCGAAGTTTTTGCTAGAGGAACATTTCTTGTGAATAGGCCAAATTAAAGTGCCTTGCTGCAAAAGGTGAGAATGACCAGTATGTGAAACTATGTCAATCCATTCTGTATACACGGAATGACTATCAATTGTGCCATTTTTGTGCTCCCCAGCAAGGCTGTTTTCTTGGGTCATTATTCTACAATCAACCAATTCATTTAGCCTAATAATTATCTATCATATTCAAAAATGGGGCTTTAGGTCAATAAGTTGCCTGTTTTCCAGAAGAAGGGGACATTTTAAAGAGCCACTGAACCTTTGGTCCCAGCATTCCTTAGGCAAGAGAAGGCCTGCCACTGTCTGCTAAGGAGAAAAGGTGCCTTGCACAAAACATATTGGGAAACCTTTTTAGCCACTCAATCAAATAGGGTGCCACTAGAATGAAATTAAGCCATTTAAATATACAAGGATGATCATGAAACTGTGCCTTGAAACTGTGTAATATGCAGATTGGTTTGACGGAGTTGGAGCCTGTATGTGTTTACTTGATTATGCTGCCTGTAAAAATTTCCATAAATGCATGTTTTTACATGAAAGGTACCGAGAAGGTATTGGCTACAACTATCAAAATCCAACCCCTTGGACATCGACTGGTCATTTCACACAGGTATGATTAATTGACAATAGCTACATAGTATGCCACAAAATTTTTAATGAAATTCCACAGCCACTTTTGCAATATTAATTTACGTATATATTTTTTCCAAATGTCTAATTCACGCAGTGCACGCACGCATTTCCCGATTATTTTAGAAGATAAAAGAACAGATAGAATTATTTAGAAAAATTATGATAAAACACTATTG
This sequence comes from Catostylus mosaicus, assembly GCA_964019065.1. Lineage (NCBI taxonomy): Eukaryota > Metazoa > Cnidaria > Scyphozoa > Rhizostomeae > Catostylidae > Catostylus > Catostylus mosaicus. Next base: position 16,122,888 of record OZ025185.1, on the reverse strand, counting down.
CCTATAAGAATTGTCTTTTTTATATCTTCGAACTCTTTTTATATAGAACTATTATAAAAGCCTCCCTTTCCCCTTTCTCTTTCTCTTTGTACTCATTCTTACGTGTATCCGTTAAACCTTAAAATGCTTCTGATTTCCCGGGAAAGAATCTTATGCTTTGACAAAGAGGCTGAGCCTCTCATTCCCACACTTCATGCATTTGTTGTCCCTATGTGCAAGCTGTGAACAGGAAATACTCCAAACTTTGTTTGTTCAAAGCAGAAAAAGGGTTGATTGTAGAACTAACGAAGTTGACAATATTTCGTACGAACAACGGAGCCAAAGAAATCAGTAATGAAATAATCTTCGTTTTCGACTGGAACTATGTCATTTAGGTTGCTATTGAATTTCAAGGTTATCTGGAAGTCTACAACTACAGTTGGTTGCGGCAAGGTCCTATACTTCAAAGACATGAGAATTCACACAATTATCGTTTGCCAATACAAGCCAAAAGGAAATGTCAGCATGCGATACATTTTGAATGTCATGAATCTGAAGCCTGGAGGTATATGCCTTTTTTGTAAATAGAATTCATTTATTCTTGCTTTTGCTCTTCTGCTGCTTGAATTTGATAACATTCTCTGGAGAATTTAAAGCTTTTACAGTTGTGGCTTCACATACTTTACACTTTTCCCGGGTCTCTATGCGTTTACGCGTTTATCAGGGTGAAGTTACAGACGGCGCTCATAATTACAGTTCAGGTAGCCATTTACACTCATGGGTATAGAGAGGCACAATTTTGTGGTAACACATTACCCTAGGTTGCCTAATCTCATAAATGATAGGGGCAAAAATTCTAAATGGTGACGGGCAGATTGCCAGCCCTAATCCTCAACCAATGCACTACATAGGCCACACAGAGTTAAAAAGAGGTAGAAGAAGGACTAAAACCCATTTTAGCTTAAAAATACTTTTGTTGGGAGTTATAAGCAGAACAATTGAACTTCTAAACCTCTCAGGAATTAAAAGCCACTTTTTTGATGATGTTCATGCGCAGCTATCTTTGTTTAATTCAATATAAAACGTAAAGCTACACTTTCATTTTGAATTATCTGTAAAAGCCGATTCCCAAGTGCTCTTATCGTTTTCTATGTGAACTCTTCCATCAATCCAGAGTGAGTAGGCGCTTATATTTTTCAACCAGATGTTCTTATCGCTCATTTCTTGATAATCTCATCACATCGCAACAAAATCGTGTCGGATGGAGAAGAACTTTCAGAATTTTTACCTCGATTTCTAATTCACCTGTGGTGAAGTTTTTGAACCCATGATATTAGTTGAGAGGTTTGTCATCAAATCCCCATTTCATTCTAATTTTTTGTTACATTACTTGAGAAGTAAGGTACGACTTTGCAAATGCTGCAACAAAATGCCATTCTGTACTGAATTTGTCCTCGACAACGGGACAACAATTTTATGGAAAGTGTACCTCAGTTCATCTTTTAGCTGCAAGGGTAGCCCGGGGTTTCAATTAAGAAATATTGGTTTTCATTGGCACGTCAGTGCTGTCTTCTCCTGCCCACGTCCAACATTCAATGGACTCGTACTTAAGAAACGTTTGTTTTGAATTTCAGGAAAAGATAAATTATCTGTTGAAGAGCTGACTGGGGTTGAGCAAGTAACAGGTATTGTATGAATTACTTTGCAGCGTTGCACAATAATTATCAAAGATTATATCTAGCTAGTACACAGACATTCTCGGTAATGGAGCCATGATGGCAATTATAGCAAATTTATGAATTTTCTTGTCAGTTTTTATTAGCAATAATTATGATAAACAATATTGTGTCTGGTTAGCTTGTTAATATTGACAATGTTGATAACAGTATGTAATTACTGATAGGTTATCCTGTTAAAATATTCGTATATTATTATTATTATTATTATTATTATCATTATTATTATGGTTGCAATATAAATTTGCTGCTTATCAAAATGATAAAACTCAATCAAGTAAATGTCAACCCGGCGTATTAATCTAATTAAATATATCCTTTAAAAATATGTCATTACCAATCTGAAATTTGAAAACGGAGGGGGTATAACCTGGATCTACTGTCTTTAAAAGCGATCTAGAAGTACATAACATCACATCCACATATCGAATCCAAACGAATCGTCTCAAAAGTAGATTGGACCCAGTTTACGTTCGATCACCATTTCGTTTGATGCGTGACATGGCCTCAGATCTTCTCTTGGCACAAGCATCAATTCTTAAAGAATAAATTGAATTTATACCTTTAGGTTATAAATTTCCTTGCATCTCCTTCTTGGCTACCGATAAAAATGGTTATAAGTCTTTCTTATTTGTTTTGAAATTATGTCCATGTCGAGAGTAAACTCATCGTGAGTTTGTTTCGTGTAACAGTGGCCATGGTTTTAGAGGTCATAACATGCGACATTACATTAGTTCCATCATTTGCATATGCTGATTTGGGCATAATTAAAAACTTCGATGCAATACAATGACAAAACTCGTCGTCCTTATCATTTACAATGTTGCATTCATTTTAGACCTCCAGTCAAAACATTGTAACTTTCAATTCTTTATGGAGCAGCTTTCTATATCTGTCTGAACCACTTAAAAAGTGCACTTTATTCTAGACGGTGGATGCTCACATACAGACGCCGTGCCGTTGGCTTGCGAAGGCATGAAGCCGTATTGCAACGACCAAAGTAACACGCATTTGATGCAATACTTGCAAGAAAATTGCAAGAAGACATGTTACTGCTAAGACAGTTAATCAAAATTTCAAGGTAAATCTCTCGTTAAAAATTAAACACAGGATTGGTGTTATTTAATCAGGAACCAAGATAAGCTTGTAGAAGCAGGAAAGGTTACACTTGACAACCTTTGGTTATAAGCGACAATAATCAATTTTTACTTAATATAAGTCTGTTGAGAATTGATCTGAATTCTGAGTTTTGTTCTTTTTCAGAATATTTAAAGATGAAAAATACCGAATGGATTTTACTGATTTAAATTAGCGAGTAATTGTAACTTATAACAGATAATCGAATAAAAATTGTTTGATTTAATGAATTTAATGACAAACGAAACAATTATGGAATAATGACTTAAAGCGTTGCCAGTTTCTCCTATTTTACCTAACAAAAGGTGGGAACCACTGATCGCTCGTATTTAATAATGAGTATTCCGAGAAAACATTCTTTCAATAATTTATTAGGTGGGAATATCATTCAACACCTTCAAAAGTTGATAGCCATTTCGATCGATATTTCGCTCTTTATATTCTGAAAGTTTTACTGACCAACCGACCAACGGAATAATTAACCGACAGTCTGACCGATGGACTTTCTGACTGGCCACATTGATGACCGACTGAGGGGCCCAAAGAAAGCTAAATTGACATCAGAAATGCTGATAAATTCTCCTGCTATTTAATGCTGACTAGAGATCACTTTAGAGTTCAAGATTCTATTTACAAGAGTCCTGATCGATATCATCATCCAGGCTATAGCATTTCCTCATGTGACGTACGGCAGCTCCATTATAAACTAAAATAACATGATGAAGAACGATAGTACAATAACTGAATTTAACTAACGAAAAATTAGAAAAATTAACTATCAAGAAGAAATAAAATGGAAATTTTAACTGGGCATATACGTTGATGCCAACGTGGCTAATCATATGACGAGGAATGAGTGCATGATGTGGGGATTCTTGAGGAATTGTCCTGAGGTAATTCAATTCATCCATCCATTAATCCATGGATGCCAGTTTTGTGCCAAAATTGTAACAAAATGGTCGGTTTTGCGTTTAAAGTTTTGCGCATTTTGTTCGTCAAACACGATAATTTGTCACTTAACGTGCTTTGAATGTGTGTGACGTAATCAATCTGAAGTTAAAATTTGAAGTTACTAGTTTAGATTAGTCAATCAATTCAAATACTTCCAAAAGACTTTCATCATCACAGACACACAAACTCTCTTGATTCTTTGTGCTTACTCCCTTGATCATCAACGAAAAGCTGATATGTCTTGTAGATTCTTATCAATATTTGTTGCAATTTCAAATTATCAGCTCAAGGTAACCACACATCAAATGATTCATCACTTAATGATTCATGCAATGAGTTTCAATACATTTGTATCCTAGGAACTTTTTCTATAGACTTTCAGAAAAACAGACTAAGTTTAGATGCAAGCGAAATTTAAAATATGGTTATGGGCCACTGGAGAAAATATGATAGGGAGCAATTTCAAAGTTTTTGAGAGCGAAAACCCTTGCTAAGCGAACAAGTCTACAAAACCTTCTTTGAATGCCGTTTTCGCTATTTTTGCATCGTTTAGAATGCTTTTTACGACACCAAAATATTATAATTGTAGAGAGTACAACAAGGACAAGATAGCTTATAGAACGTGCCAAATATAAAGATGATTTGAACCGTAAATGGCTTGTTGTTAAGTCTCTAATCTCCTTCTATCAAGAAGTCATGTCATGACATAAACGATTCTACATGACCTGTGCCCTGAAAATCTTCGCCATAAATTTCTTGAAAGATCCACGATTTCTGTGTATGGAAAGAGAAATTTAAAGTTATTTCCAAATTCCCAAAGTTCGGTTAGTCTATGCAAGGGAAGTTCCTACTTCTCTGGTTTCAAAAATTGGAATGATATTTCCTGACCGTATTCGAGTACATTCGAGACCACGCTCGTTTCAAAAAGGCTTAGAAAAATACCTTCTGAACCTATTAGACTGAATCCATATCGTTAAGTGCCGCAGGTACGATTATGTGGGTGTCGGTTGTGTTGGTTGAACTTCAAGGTGTTGTAGAAATTAAGATTAAGCGAATAACCACTCCCTTTCAGGTGTTCTTATTACAGCAAGGTCATTAATTTACCGTGCAGCATGTGGAATATGTGGTGGTGACATATTTTTGACATTTTTGATTGAAGCAAGAAAACTATATGCCTGTTTTTCTAGTCTGTCGGTAGCATATATTAGGAAAGATTTGCTTCCAATAGCAGTAGCATTTAGAATGTCATAAACGACAATTTGACTGATTAAAGCACCAGAATGAGAACATTTAAAAACTACGACTGAACGTGAAGCATCTGTACCGTAATCATGTAGTGTGTCTTTCAACTTTGAAATGTGGTCACAATCCACCATCTTGCTTCCGTTCGTCACTTCCTTATGTTTTGGCGAAAATTTTATGTGAAGCTTTTAAGTGTGAAATTTGGTCTAAATAATCCTGCTGTGCCGTTGGTTTCCTTATCGAATAGCTATGTTATAATGCCGCCATATATGGTCGAAACCTTAGCATCTTTGATGCTTCAGCTATGTTCTTCGGTTTTCAAATTATGGAAAACATTTCGGCGTTTAGTAGACTGAGTATCATAAGAAGATGGCTTTTAAAATAAAACCATGAAAATTTTGTCGACATTGAGATAATCTGGAAAGCTAAAAGATAAGACAAATACAATTCTTTACCTCCAGTTCATGCTCTTTCTGGCTGCAATTCAATGTCTTACGTTTCAAAGAAAAAATGCGGCCCAAAAGTGTTCTCCACTAGATGGGGTTGAAAAAAATTAGTTTTTTACAATGGACAGTCAAATGAGACATACGTGGAGGCAAGAATGAAAAGCTTTAAAAATCAAAACGTCAATCCTTCTACCGCTGTTCCACCAAATCCAGATTTAGTAAAGGGAGCATTCGAAAGAGTCAATTAAGACTCTGAAAGGATATGATAATAATTCGAGACAAAGAAATAGAGCAATGACCGCAAACAGAGAAAAGATGATGAAAATGAAACACTAGATGAGGAAATGTCCAATAGAGGCGAAGAGAATGATCAAGGGAGTCAGCACAAAGAATCAAGAGAGTTTGTGTTAATGTGATGAGGAAAGTCTTTGGGAAGTATCCTGTTTTATTTCAATTAACCAATCTAACCTAATAGCTTTTAATTTTCATAAATATTGATAAGCAAGTACAATCATATCAGCTTTTTGTAGCATTGTACAAAATTTCACCCCTTTTTTTGCTAAGATGCAATTAGTGACTGGAAACGAGAAGGCCCTAATTTCAGGAATTGAAATGTTACAACTCATCAAGTACTTCACAAACTAGCAAATTAGCATAGGCATCATTTAAAAGATGTTCAAAGTACATCAACAATGTTTTAAACCTTTTCTTTTGCCCTGATAGCTTTTCAACTTAATACAAAAGAAGCGTATATCATTCAACTACACAGAGCAATCTTCGCCATTTTGATTTTCTGAAAACATTCAAATGGCCATAATCCAATCATAGCAGTGTCTTATTATTCTTCACTTAATATTTAATGCTTTTTCGATTGGTACAATATAATAAAAGATGGATATTCAAGACAATCCTTTTGCTCCTCGGCCATTATTTTCCCGTCTTTTTCTCTCTTCATTTAATCCTGATATTTAACATAATCATATTCTTCTGACAGTGGCTGGATGACTTCATCGATTACGTCACAATAGGTTGATTCCAGGAATGTTCCCAAGGTCTGCCCTTAACTAACTCGAAACTCTTTTCAGATTTCTAGTTACCTAATTTGCTAGAATGTTATGGAAAATTCCCTGTCTGCAATTGTTTATACGTAACAATGCTGTGAAGGAAGAAGTTCAAATTGTTATTGTATATGGCGTTCACATTGCTCTAACGTTCTTCCTTTGTTCATATATTTTAAAGATAAAAGATTTGTGATAGAATATAGGCAATATAACAAAGAACGAAATGAATTTATCTTATAATTGTAAGATAGCCTCTGAGCAATAAAAGAAGGAGACCTGAGCCCGAAGAATTAAAAATTAGCGTTCCGCATGATTTGAGATTTGTAACTCCTAAACCTTCGCTTTCATAATTAATATAAGCTCATATTGACTTTAATACATAATAAGTAGTATATTAAATAAATAGATTGAACGATTTTCGAATTTAATGATCAATTGTAATTACAATATTTTACTTTGAAAAAAAGTCTTTCTGCCCAGATTAAACATGGTTCAATTTTCATTGTATACCTGCCTCAAAAATATGCTTTCAATTGAAAACACCGCTTGCACTAATGAAAATTTCATATAATCACAAGTTTAATTTGCCTGAATACATAAAAATTCGTCATAACAGATTACGCCTAAAACGCTGAACTTCAAACAGCAAAAGAAGAGATAACTGAAAACTTTTAATTATTATACTGCAGAGGTTTGTTGTTGATGTTGATAGCCAAAAGAGCTTGCAGTGAATAAGCTAAAGAATAACACATTTAAACAACTCATTAATTTAGTGAAACATTTCCTCAGTTTGTGCTGATAACATCACAACTTTCCTCCAACAAAAATTAAAAGAAAAAGAAGTAAATGTCCAATAACTCTTTTCCCGCATCTTGTAATTATTGCATCATGTAAGTTCAATTGCTTGTTATCAAATCTTGTCTCATCAGGTCTGAAGAGTGTTTTTGCGTTGGGAGCATCATTCGGCTGAGGTGAATTTCGCAAATACATTAGCCTTTGCCAGGGGATTGAACCATGGTTCCCTGGCTAGGAAATCGAGTAGATCTTCTGCATCAGAATTACACGACTCATTGATCTGACGGCGGAACTTTCTATTTCGTCTAAAAATCTTTCCAACTGTATTTTCATTCAATAGGATTTCACACCTGCTTGGTCCATAACATAGCTTTGGTCCACCGACCTCCTTTGCCATCAATTTTTCGCTTTATACGCACCAAACCATCCTTCTTTAAAGGGCTACGTTCCATAACGCTTCTGTTAAAATACTTCGACTGCATTTGTCTTTTTTTGTGCGAAGTATGTCTTGAACACATGTGATGGCTTTTAGTTTTGGGAGCTTCTTCGCCATCTAGGCTAATCAATTTCTAAGTGCAGTTTTCTTGGAATGTGTCAAAGACAGAACTTAAGTGGGCTTCCATTTTTGCCATGTTGAGTGGGGCCCCTATGGTGGCATATGCAACTGTGACTGGAAAAGAATGTTAAAATGTTTACTGGAATGAATCATCTAAGGCATTGTTCTTACATCACACTTTGTGTACATTATCAAATAGAAAATTAGCATAATTGACAATGAACCCATGTCTTGTGATGCATTAGCTTATAATAGTGGTACATTCCACCTTTGCAATAATAAACCTAACTGTGTGCTCAGCCTTACTTTTCGGTTTCGATATCCTGCGAAAACCTGCAGTTGATGATAGTGCTTCATCGGTAGGAGATTTTTCAGCGATGGTTCCTGCTTGAGCAAAGTGTTCTGAAATTATAGTACAGGCAGCACCTGAATCAAATTGGAAGGCATTTTGCCCGTTCTTTCAGAGTTTTGGTGAGTTAATTTAACAAAAGATTGCCATAGATGTCTTGAGTATTATTCCAAATATTTTTCTGCTCCGTCCTCTTGTTTAAGAAGCCACATACAGTTTAAATGTTTATTGCTTATCTATGTGGATGATTCTGGTGCTAGTGATGTAACAATTCTAGTGATATTTATCCTTGTGTATAGTTTGATTCTTTTAGGAGCAAAAGTAAGACCTGCTGGTCGTTGTTAGTCGCTTGGAGGTTTTTTAAAATCAACTTTTGCAATGTGATAGCAATTCTATTATTTGCACTACCATTTTTTCGTTGTTCTATTATTATCTTTAATGGCTAAATAAGGTTTCTATCCTTTATTAGCAGATTGTGTCATTTATATTCTGATGCAGAATCGCTTACAAAGGAGGTATTCTTTCAGATTTGGCATCTTTTATCAAATAAGAAAACAAAGTGCACCTTTGGTGAAATGAGTGCGCCTGTCATTCCTCGAAAAGCAAAATCTCACAGATAACCAATTAAAATATGGCATGGCATAACAAATTAATCTTTATTTCAATGGTTTAAAGCGACGGCTACGTTACTTCGGAAAACAGTGAGCGAGTTTGAAAAATGAGAAGACTTTTTGTCAAATGAGAAGTTGCAGACAGATCAAAACAATTTTGCATTACATGCTATGCCTTAGACATGTTCAGAGCGAGTCGTCTTTTAGGTTTAACTTGGATTGAATGCAAGTACGTCGAAAAGGCCTCGATTTGATGAATTGCATGAAATATCGATATGAACCATGCCTCCGGCCCTTTTATTCGCCTCAAGGAAGCTACATGAATTATTTGTGCAGGCTACAGTGATGCAAAATATGCAATTATTCTACCATACGTTGCACTAGAAATTAAGCAATAATGTCCTGGGTAGAACAATAAACTGCACCCTGGGATTCTTTTGAGCAAGGATAGCACCCTATTAGCTCCCCGTGCCAGGGTAACGGTGAAGCTGTCGGCAGCAGGGCAGTGGATGTCTGGTGAAAACACATTCGTTTCTGCTGATTACTGGTTTCACAGACAATATGTCTGGCGTATTGCAGTGCAACTGTTCCAAAGCGGCGGAGATAACTCCTCCTATTTAGCTTGAGACTGCGATTTGAGAAGGAGCTTGGGGGATTCCACTCAACTTTTCTTTTCTCCTGACAAACCTCGACACCATTGATTATGGTGGAGAGGTTCACGGCCACTCAATCATGAGCCTACTGTATCGACGATGATCAGAAATGTAACATTGTATTCATATTAATCGACATTGTTATCACACAAAGATAGTATAAGCAGAGAGGGAGGGAAAAGGGATGTATTAAGATCTGTCACATAAGCAAAGAAGAATATGTTATGATCTTAAAAAAGAATGTAAGGGACCTGGGGTGGAAGTAGAATGAAGCTGCGTAGAACAGGTAGCTGCGAGGCAGGTTAATAATAGTTGTATCGTTGAAACAATTTCTCCTTCCTGAAGGGCGTATGAAGTAGATTGGAAGGGATAAAGCGCAATCTAGTCATGTGCCTTATGACACATTTTAATGGTGAATATTCTAGTACATATTCTGGTACCTATTGAAAAGAAAATGATTTATGCGCATGCGTTTCTCCGCTCCACATGAAGTGACGAATGTTCGGTACTGTGTTTCTCCATGCTTAAAACGTTTTTAGTTATGTTTAGTTACAAAAATTGCATTTTCTTCTTCTCAGAAAAACAAGAGCATGGAAAAATGTTGTTGCTTGGCTGGTGAAATAAGGCCGGAAACAAACGGCCATTGCGAGTGAAACGACTAATCCACTGTGCCACCACAACCACCACCACTGTACTGATGTTAGCCCTCCACTGTACTGAACAACCTCCAGTGTACTGATGTTAGCCCTCCACTGTACTGAACAGCCTCCACTGTACTGATGTTAGCCCTCCACTGTACTGAACAACCTCCAGTGTACTGATGTTAGCCCTCCACTGTACTGATGTTAGCCCTCCACTGTACTGAACAGCCTCCACTGTACTGAGCAGCCTCCACTGTACTGAGCAGCCTCCACTGTACTGCACAGACATTACCCAGGGTGTTAATATTGGCATGTTATTTGCTGTCTGTGTGCGCCCTTTTGATTCTCAACAAGACTGTTTTAATAAGCCAAAACAAGTTATTTTTTTGGTCTTCTATCATTAAGCTTCAATTTAGGAAATGAGATACTTGACACACTTCCATAAGTTTTCTTTTTAGCAGAACTTTGGAGAGTGGCTTAATATCATTACTAACAGGTCCTTGATTGATAACAGCACATTGTTGCTGAACAAGTTTAACCTGTATAAATATGATATTATTATTATTACTAACGTATGCAACGATGAAATCACACGTTTTTCCGTCTTTCGATGAAGGCAGCACCCGTCACTGAACGAATTTAATAAAACGCTTGCTTTATTCTTGATTGAGTGTTTAAATGTTTGTCGACGAATATTGAGATTTTACCTAGTGCTCACTGAATGTCGCAAAACAAAGTTCAAGTATATAAGAAGAGAATAACTTTAAAAATAAGTAAGCAAAAACAAGTAAAATGAAAAAGGAATTAAGGGACGTTGCCGTATTATAATTTTGTAATGCTAATAACATTCATTTAGCCTACTCTTCTTTATTATGGGGTATATCTTACAATATTTATTCAAGAAATTACGCCCTAACAAACCAATCAAATTAATCTACGTTTTAGAATCATGCATAAATGGTTTCGGCACGTAAATAAAAACATATAAGAACACTACAAATTAAAAGCTTATAACAAGTAACTAATTAAGACATTAAGTAATATTGAAAGTGTAAGAAAAACCACAAAATGGAATATAAGCGAATTGCAATTTTGTGAAATATGGGAAATGAATTCGGAACTCATCCAGAGCAAGAACATTTGAATCTAAAGACAAAAATATCCTTTCATTTTCTTTAGAGTTTATTAAAATATCGATGACAACTTAAAATGTGTCTGTTAAAAGAATGATTTGTAAACTAAAATCTGAATCCTATACACTTATTTTCAACAAAAAGCAAAGCTACATTTGAAGCGTCCAAACACAAAGTATCAACATTTATAAATCGAAAAATCTTTAAAACGCATAGAGTAGTAACAAAATTTATCTGCTGTTGATAAAGTTGAAAAAAATTGAAAGGATTGAAACACGATTTTCATATTTGAATATGCTACAATTATATATCAAGAAAAGATTCCTTTCAATATTAAATCTGGCAAATAAAAAGCCGTTTGCTTCCCTTTAATCTAATACTAATGAAAAGGTTGGTTGTTCGCTAGCTTGATAGCTCTGTTAAACTGTTTCGGTGAAAACGACTGTTTTGTATTGCAAGAAAAATAGCCAAAAACTTGTTGCCAAACCCAATTGATTGGCGTTGACAACTGATTTTTCAGTAAAATTTCATTTCAATAGTTTCACATTATATGGAAATATGAACTATCAAGCAAAATATTGCAGCTAATTTTATTATTTCATATATATTTGAAAGCCCGCAGGTGCAGTGCTGTTTACAAAATAATTAAATCTAAACCTAAAACACTTAAACTTAAGCACTGATCCAATTCAGGCATTTATAAATCATTACCTATGCTGTTTCACCTATGCTGTTTCGGCATTATTAATATGCCAATTGTGGTGTTTAAAAACTGCCCTTTTACTAACTTGAATGGCTTTTTTTTTTAATTCTTGATGAATGTTTACATTTGATCGCATGGCTTCAAGGTCTTTAGAGGAGAGAGAGTCATACTTAAAACACTTTATTTCATATGATTTGAAAAGTTATGTGCGTGTAATTTCTGCAGTATAGATCAGTTTTCAAGCTGATATTACATCATTCCAAGCAAGTAGCATAAAAAAATAAACGAACTGAAGATTGCCTGGTATCATTAAGAGTTTCAAAATCATTTTTATGGATCAAGATACCTCTGCAAAAATTTTTGGTTTTTTTCCTGATCTCTGCATGCCATAAAAACAAATGGAAAGCAAATAAGAGGAGATCGAATCGATCCGGATGAACAAAATCTAAATGGAAAGCAAATACATTGTCATATTAATCAGCGGCATTATATTTATATTGGCATTGATTTTAAGCATTATTGGCCTCTATGTACTGGTCAATCTTAAAAGGCCCTTTCCCAACCAAATCAAAATCATTTTGAGCATTAGTCTATTGGACATTGTCATTTCATTTTTGGGCACTGCTACAACTATTTTCCAACTGATAGATATCCGCAATGAGCATCCAATCCAGTACCTTCTGCGTATAAAAATAGCTTTTTACATACCTTGGTACCTGTCATTTTATCTAATGATGCTTGACAGATGCCTTAGTTGCTGTTTTCCATTTTGGTATCGAACTTATGCCTCATCAAGATGGGCTAACATTACATTGCTTTTATCATGGAGCTCTTTGTTAATAACAATACCAATATTATCACTAACAGACATTATGCAAATAAAAATTGTTGCTGATTCATATATCTGGCTGGTACTTGATGCAATTTACATATGCGGATTTATCGTGCTTTATGGCATAATATTTCATGTAAAAAAGCGTAGTAGCATGATCACTAGAAGAAATGCTGCTCAATCAGAGAATAAGAGATTCATTAAAGTCGTTTCTGCTATGCTAATTACTTTCCTTGCCTTTGAAGTCGTACCAACAGCAATTATGACTATTCTCAATATAGAAAGGCAACAACAAACAGCAAATAAATTGTTACCATATAATGAAAATTATATGGCACTTGAATGTACTAGCTGACCCTTTGATATACATTTTCATGCAGCCAACTGTAAAAAGAATACTTTATACGTCATGGCTTTGCTGCAAATGTGGAAAGGAGCAGGAAAGAGCAGCAAGAAATATTGCAGTTGTTAGGCCTGTTTGTATTGATACAAAACAATGACTTAGAAAAAGACGTCCAATTGAAGGCGTAACTATTTTGCACTCTCATTCCCGGAGGTTTTTCGTTAAATGATGTGTTTATTTAATTTAATGATTAAATGCAGTGGCGGCTGGTGGTCCTGAAAGTTGGTGGGGCAAAAAAAGAAAAAAAACTCCACATTGAGCTGTGAGAATTTTGTTAAATACCACAGAATACTGACATTATGAGTAGCCACAGAGTATTACGAAAATACATTTTAAAAAAACCCTAGTCTCTAAGAATTCAAATTTTTATTTAAATATTAATATGTATTTTATGTTAACATATGAATGCTTTTTTATTTTCATTCAGGAATAAAATAAGACTTTTGACATTTTGCATATAGTTTCATTAGAATATCAAGAATATAAATTTAAGAGCATTTTGTACAACAATAAAGCCATTCCCTGGAAAAACTATTTGTGGAATTAAGATGAAGACTCAACATTTACTTGCAGGATATTGTAAAAGCTTTTCAAATTATTGAAAGGGAACATTAAAACTCATTTAAACAAAAAGTTTGCTCTCCTATCTTTCAAGTTTGCAAATTTGTCCTCAACAGAGTTATTGAAATCGGAAGTCTCTCTAACAAGTCTTTTTTCCATAGATAACATGGCAAGGGCATTAAGCCTTTCTTCACACATTGTATTTCTTAAGAATGTTTTTACCCTCTTAAGAGTAGAAAAATATCGTTCAGCTTCACATGATGACATTGGAGTGGTATACAAAAACTTTAGCAGCTTAACTACCTCAGAAAATGTTTCAGTAAGATTACTTTCTTGGAGTAATTGGAGCAAAGCAAGTGCTCCACAGCAATAACCCTTTTCTGCAGTAAATTACTCCCAACTCTGACTTTAACTTTCCTTCATCTAATATTGGGTAGGATTCAACTGTAGTCTTGATGATCCACTATCAAGGAGATTTGCTGCAACTAAATGGCCAGAAAACTCAAAGCGAGACAGAAAGTCAGTGATATCACACACTTCATGTATTATGTGTGACTTATCTGCACTTGAATTTTCAAGAAGAGTTTAATGTCAATATGCACTCCAAGCAATTTTTCTTCTGAACTATCAACGGCATCAGCATTTCCAATCTTAACAGTAATTGAATCATCAGATCTATGCCTAAGAAGCAGAAGGTGACATTTATGGAGGGAGGGAATGTGTATCAATACATTTTATTGAAGAAAGAGTCTATTGATTGCCATTTGCCCCCCCTCCCATCCCCTGTCACATCTCAAGGATCCTAGATAGATGATCTTCATGCTACAAAAACCGCAAAACCATGATAAAGTGTTGTGAAGATATTAGTTCTGGACATATTGTCAGTAATATGAGGGAGTTGCCAGTTGTGTCAATCTTCAGAAAATCTCCACTAATTGAAAGAGATGCCCACAATTGATAGGAGGCCCACTTTTCCAACATTCCTTAAAGGTAAAATTAAAAAGGGACAGCACTGTACAGTGAGTACAATTTACAAGCAGTGGGAAACATTAAAAACATGGTCCGTCTAAACAAGATTTCGGAAAGGAAATAAACTAATAATAAAGTTGTAAAATTTCTGAAAACATTTGACTCAGTTGATCAAAAGCTTAACATTGTAAGCATATCTTTCTGTTATTGATAGGGAATCTTTCTGTTATTTATTTATTCAATTTCCAGCAACCGCCTCGCAGCTATCACACTAAATTTTCTCTAGCAAGGAAAATTTTTACTGTTTTATTGCGTTGCTAATTGCTTTCATAACTGATGTCCTAGCTGCATTTGATTTGAATGACTTAACATAATATGCAAATATTTACAATGGAGAATATTTTGCAGCTAATTTAGAAATTTCAACTAAAATTGAGTAGCCTACAGGTGCAATGTTGTTGACAAAATAATTAAGATCAAAATTAATCCAAATCATGCATTTATGAACTATTATATCAAACATTGAACTGTTTCGGCATTTTTACTTAGTCAATTGCGGTATTTTAAAACTGCTTTTTTTACTAAAATGAGGGTTTTTGTTAAGTCCAAAATAAATGTTTACATTTGACCACTTCAAGCTCTTAAAAGCCGAGAAAGACATACTGAAAACAGAACTATTCGATTTGGATTTAACAGTTCTATCCAAATTGTGTCGTGTCTAATGTATAAGACAATTATATCTTTTGAGATTACCTTTTTTCAAGCAACAAGCATCGAACACAAAACGAACTGAAGAGGAGATGTTATACTTGAGAGTTTAAATTTTTCTGTTGCAGAAAGACTTCTGCTTAGATTTTGAGAATTTATCTGCTGAATGAATCTCATTGAATGTAAAGTTCAAATGGACGGTGAATAAGTAGAGGCCAATTGTAACGGAGCGGACAGAAGGAAAATGGAAATAGAATACATTATCATATTAATTACTTTTGTTATATGCATTTTAGCGCTAATTCTAAACATTATTGGCCTTTACATACTGGTCAATCTTAAAAGACCCTTTTCCAATCAAGTAAAAATCATTATGAGTATTAGTCTATTGGATATCATTATATTATTCTTGGCCACTACGATGAAGGTTCTGCAATTAGTGGAAATTAAAGAACAGCTTTTACACCAATATCTTTGGCTTTTTATGTCAGCCTTTTACTTTGTTTGGTACATGGCCTTTGATCTAATGATGCTTGACAGATGCTTCAGCTGCTGTTTCCCTTTTTGGTATCGAACTTATGCCGCATCAAGATGGGTTAGCATTAGTTTGGTTTTATTCTGGAGTTCACCATTAATAACCATACCAGTAATAGCTCTAAGTAACATTAAGAAAACAATGGATTTTTCCTATACATATGCCTGGATGGCTTTCGATGTGATTTTCATATGCGGATTTATCGTGTTATATGGCATAATATTTGAAGTGAAGAGACGGAGCAATGTACAAACTAGACGAAACGCTGCCCAACCAGAGAATAAAAGATTCATTAAGGTAGTATCTGCCATGTTGATAACATTTCTCATCCTGGAAGCCATACCAACAACATTTGTATCCTTTCTCAATATTGAAAGCAAACACGAAGCAGCAAATGGATTATTTACATATATGACATTGATATGGCGCTTAAATTTACTAGCTGACCCTCTGATATACATCTTCATGCAGCCAAATATTATAGCAAGACTTCGTACTTTATGGCTTTGCTGCAAAAATTGTACTGGTCGAGCAAAGCCAGTTAACAACATTGCAGTGGTTAGGCCTGCATACATGGATACAAAACTATGATCAATAAAAAGACAATATCTTGATTTTATAGTTTTCTGGGAAGTCTTCGTCAAGAGAGTATTCTAAAAGAAAATATCAGCAGCTCCGTCGTGTTTCTTTTAGCAGCGAATGTTGCACTTCAGAGCATAAGTAGTGGCAAGCTCATCAAACTTAAATATAAGCAAAAATGAAAAAAAAGAACAGATGCAGGCTTTGCAAAAATAGCTACTGTCGTGTAATTTGTGAAAAATGTAAGGTGTCTTTGTGTCTCACATCCGTTTAAAACTGTTTTTGGGACTTTCATGCTCTGCATAAGGATTCAATTTTCTTTTTTTTGTATCATCAATCATGAAAGAAAAAACAACTGACTTTATTTGCACCATGCAGTGGGAAAGGACATATAGTCATCTGGTCCAAACTGCAAATGGTGCTTACAATTCAGCAGAATAACAATAGTCATTAATAGGTTTGTCTCAAATTATATTTCTGAATAAACCAATCATAAAGATAAGGAAAATTGGACAGTTTTGAATGCCTAATAACGTTGAAGGAAATTTCAAGCAAAATCTAATGTATGACAGACTTACACAATATTGATTAAAACGGTTGTCAATCAGACCGTGGTTCCGATTGGGACCAGGATTAGATTCAAAATCATCAGCCAGGGAGCGAAATACAATAGGATTGAGTGTTTCCCAACCAAGAACGTTGTCGAGAAGAATACCTAGTAACAGGGCGCAGGGACCGTTTTGGAAAGTTTTGCCATTGGAACCTGAATAGTATATGTGCAAGAGATGGCTTAAAGTTTCCATTAATTCAGACTTATAATACTGTTTACCGTTATGATCTTTTAGCATTATCTGAAACTATATCAAATAGCTTAGTTGAAAATGACGGCATTGCTATAGAGGGCTTCGGCAAAAATATTTCTACCGTGATCATCCTAGCAGTAAAAAAATTGGGGTTGCTTGTCTCTATTGTTGTAAAGGCTTGCCTGCATTTGCTAGAAGGGCTCTTACGGCAACTTCCATCCCTCCCAAAGGATTAATGATTTCAATTACCAGCTCTACGTTAGAGTAACTACGCAATAAGCTGGTTGTACTTGCTGGCAATCAAGCAAAATGTACCATTGGAAATCTGTTTTTAAGTGGCAATGGCAGATATTTTAGGAAACTTTGGGTCTAACCCCAATTTGATTTGATGGCACAGCACTGTGAACACCAGCATTATTTTCCCGCAATGAGACTAACTTTTCAGTTAACTTGCTATTTTCTCAGTATTTTTAAGACTTTGATTGTTTAATTTGCATTATTTTCTGGAAATTGTGATCGGCTGATAATAATTTTTCATCAGAATAAACTACAGTTTATAACATTATCTGTAAAATGTTGAATACCATTATCAACGACATGCCCTGAGCCCTTCTGCATGTAAAACTCCGTGTGCTTGAAAAATATTATCGCAAGACTGCAGGGACGCCGGTACATATTTTCGAGTAAGGGGCTTTTGAAGATTGGGTGTGGCCCTATTTGGACATGGTCACTCAAGTTCATGCTGGTGCTTGTTAGAAGTCGATAAACAGGTCAAGATATGCACAGGCTTTGTGATGGGGATAATGGCCAGTAGAACCCAAGTGCAATAGGCATATGTCAAAAAGCCACTTGTGTAGTTTGATTAGAGAGCTATGTCTTCATCACAACATATTGGCAAAAAAGTGCGGGGGTAACGACGACCAAAGCACTGTAGCTAACCTAAAAATCACTCAATTCGTCTCACGTCTCACTCGGTCTCACTCCAATTTCTCACTTATTCTCTGTATGGAAATGAGGTTGGAATGATATCCAGCCGGAGTCTAGAAGTCAGCAAATCGAAAGGGACAAGAGCAAATGCATGGTTTAATTAGCATTTAATCGGCGAAAAACATGTTGTACCGAATGGTATTCCACGTCAGAAGTCTCACCTCAGCCTGCAGACAGTTGTCAAAGAAATATGATTTTGCTGCAAAGTGTCGAGTCAAACTAATTCACAACGTATCATCTAGGCCTATTGGCCCATGTCGCAGAACAATTAACGCAGAAAACTGCTTGTTTCAAAAATCAGCTCAGAAAAGACGATGTTTTTTACTTCTAGAGACCCATTTGAGAGTTAGCCATCCAGCCACAAGATGTCTTTCAAATTCTTTTGTTTGCTACAATAAAGAAAATCAGGTGAATGAGGAAGAATCTAAGAAAGAAAACGAAAATGTTGCTGAAAATGCAGGGAAACCTTTATCACAGAGACAAAAACTTGCCCGTACCTTTGCTGCTTATGGTACAACAGGGGTCGTTTTTCACACATGCATAAGTCTGGCATCTTTAGGAACATGCTACATGATTGTGAGTAGGTAGGTTTTGAGGTTGCATCCTGAACCTTCAACTTTTAATGGCACAAATGCTCCTGAGGTCGAACCTTTTATTAAAAAGAGCACACTCTGCATCATACTAAGCATTATCTGCACACCAGTATTCAGAATTTAGCATGATAGTTGCAGTGAAGTAGTTGCAAATATTGTGGCATCATGAGGCTTAATTTGTAATGCCCTTTTTATAAATTGAAACAAAACATGTAGCATTATTATGCAAGCTTTGACCAAAGGGTGCATCTTTTTAGACCATTTCACTTTGAGTTTTGCTCAGTTGTGTCAAATATTCCCCATAGGGGACTGGTGATGCATTTCTGCATCCAAGATATGTTTTGGGCCATTGCACTTTGAATATCACTGTTTTCCTGTAGATTCTGGGTTGCAACTCCCCTTGGTTTATCAGTTTCCCAATTGCTTCCTGTTCCACAAGAATGTTGCAGTCCTACAAATATCACATAACCAATTCTCAAGAGCATTGCATTACTTTCTATCTCCTTGTGTTTTTCTTCTAGTGGTGTTGATATGGTGTCAATTTTGGAAAAGATTGGAGTTGCATCAAAAGCTGGATTACAGTCAACTTTAGCAAGTGGTGCAAGCACATTTGTCATTGCCTATGCATGCCACAAAGTTTTCATGCCAGTTCGAATTTTTCTCACAGTGACTTGCACCCCTATAATTGTTAATAAGTTGAAGAGTTTGGGTGTTTTGAAGGAGAAGAGTAAAATGAAGAATTCAACATAGTGACCGAGTGCCAAAGGCAGATAAAAATATTAGCATTTATTTTTCATTTTGACTTTGCAGGGGATATTATCAGATGTAGAAACATGTTAAGTATGAGTAAAAACTCTCCAACTAATTTTCAAGGACAGCAATGAATAAAATTGCTGAAAATTAGCTTTTTATAACCTTTCAAATTGTCGTATCACCTTGAAAATAGAATAGAAGTAACTAACCATATTGCAGACAGGGAACCAACATTATAGTATAGTTCAGTTCAGCTTCATGGTCCTCTACACACAATGTATAGGCTATTTATGTAATTTGTATACATGCAGTAAAACAATCACAGATTGGAACAAGTAAGGGGGGCAAAGGTGCTCTGATTGTTGTGGCAAATCTGTGCCCACTTGTCTTCGCTTAGTTGTAACTAAACAGATGCATCATCCCTGCCTCTCAGATGATTTAAACCAGAACCTACATCAATTTATTTATTTCCATTCAATGCTAATTCATTTTCTGATCTTCTCAGGATTGCTGGATGAAAATAATACTTTCAGAATGATAGTTATGGCTCTCCTTTGTCATACTTTACATTGTTTTACATTTTTTAGTTTGTAGAGAAGAGATTGATTGCTTTTGTACGAGTGGCTATGATCTGAACCCATCCATGGGATCTGAAATTAAGCATAGTGCTTTTTTGCCACAGACCTCTAATCATAACTGCAAAAATAATCAGAAAATTAAATTTGAATCAGATTGAATTTGAATCGAAAGGTCAAGAAGAAGTTTAAATACAAAATGACTGTTTTTATTATTGTTTTTTGTAGTCAGAATTTTAGTAACAGGTAAGTTATCCTGTATAAATATTTGTATTCTAATCATCTTACTTTGTATTTTGCAGCAGAAATAGGAATGGGCTGACTCTGGCCTACACTCCTGATTCTCAAAAAATCTACTCAACTGATAATTGTTGTAAGTAGGCTTGCCAGTACAAACAAGCTAAATAGGGAGGTTCGTGTCGTAGTAGTTGAATACAAGATTAAATACTTCCATCAAAAGCATGTAGTCAGATATTTATTTTAGAACATCACCCTTTGAGCACCAGACAGAACAAAGATCTGGATTCACCCCTGAAATACATCTCATAGGACAAAAACCATATTAAACTTTATTTACAATTGGTTTTCTTTTTCTAGCTAAAAAACTGTTTAATTTATTTACAATGCCTACAATTTTTTTAAAATTAATTTTAAGCTAAAAGAAACCAAAAGATTAATAGAAGACCATCAAAAGATATCTTGCTATGTGCAGATGTGTCATGCACAATTTTTTCCATCCCCGTCTTGTATTTCTTTAAAAAAATTTTTAATTCTTTTTTTTTATCTCATCACGAGTCTGTTCTTTAACGCTAAGAATTTAAAGGGAGGCCTTACGTAGTTCACTCCTACAAAGATTACAGGGGCATCTCTTTTGGTGAAGAATCCCCACATGTATTCTGGGTTTAGATGGTTAATTGTTCCATAAACTTCAACCATGAGCTGTTGTAGGTTCTTTTTGTGTTTTGTCTTTGATTTATCCCTATCTAAAAGCTCTTCAAACGTAGATTCATAATCTCCGCATAAATCGTTCAATGCTTGCTTCCACGGCTCGTTTACGATACCGAAAATGATAAAAAGGTTCTTGGCGCCGCTACTGAGTGTTTGGTAAAGTAAATCAATGTTTTGTAAAGAATGGTTTTTAAAGATGGCAAAAAAGCATTGCAAACGTTTCAACCGAGTTTTAACAGAAATGTTCTACAGAGGATGGAACTGGTCTCAACACAAGAGTAAACGATTTTGAAAAGAGCTGTTTTTGTGCATTGCCGAGCACATGAACTCAACAGCACTACAAGATGCCCAACAAAAACAAAATAGGAGATGTATTTGCAATGGTGCAAGAGTGAACAGCAGTCATTCAAGGTTCTCCTAAACGACTTGCCAGGCTTTCTCACCTGCAAAATGAAGATGCAGAAAACCAAAATGTATTACTTGTGACCGTTTAACAGATCATCATCTGCTTTCAGCTTTCGTCAAAAGCTTTGAGTTTTTTTATTTATGAAATACGATCAAAGTTCATCCTCAAGTGATAAATTGCTCTGCGCGTTTAGAAAAGGCTATAACACACAGCATGCTCTTTTAAGATTTTTGGAAACTTGTAAAATGACCTTAGATAGAAAAGGCTATGCAGGAGCTCTATTGATGGATCTTTCCAATGCCTTTGACTGCATAGATCACGAATTGTTAATTGCGAAATTGCATGCTTATGGCTTTTCTAGGAATGCCCTTAAAAATGATTAACAGTTATTTGTCGAAAAGGAGACAAAGAGTTAAAGTCAATGGTTCATTTAGCACATGGAAGGAAGTTCGAAAAGGAGTTCCATAGGGATCCGTCTTAGGACCTCTCCTTTTTAACATTTTCTTGAATGACATAGTTTTTCTGATGAATAGATCTGAAATATGCAATTATGCGGACGATATAACAATTTACGTATGCGACTACGGTCGAATATGCCATTGAAAGCTTAGCGCAAGATGCTACTTGTCTACCAGCTTGGTACCCTGAAAATTACATGAAACTGAATGTAGATAAATGTCCTTGTATTATATTTGGCGAGAAAAACGATAAGATGAAAATACCAATTGCAGATGCTGTAGTAACAGAGAATGTTGAAGAAACATTACTAGGAGTAAAGCTAGATGCAAAGCTTAGCTTCAGAAATCATGTGCAGTCGCTTTGCAAAAAAGCAAGCCAAAAGCTACATGCATTATCTCGAATTTCGATTTTCATGGACTCAGAAAAGATAAAACTGATGATGAATACGTTTGTAATGTCATAGCTCAGCTATTGCCCACTGATTTGGATGTTCCATGATAGGACTTCTAATACCAAAATAAACATGATACAAGGAAGGGCTCTTAGAATTGCATACATTATTTATGGAGTAGGGTATCTATATAATTGTTATATATTTAGATAATGTATATTTAGTTTCTGTAAATAGTTTGCCTAAATTGGCTCCTTAGCAAATAGCTACTGTAAATAGCCAACTTTACTTGAACTTAATTTCTTTAAATAATTAACAAACTGATTTATTCATGTAATTATTATTTATTTATTTTTAATTTTATATTTCAAATACTTGTAAAATAGGCCTAAATTAGCCTGTACATAATTCTTATTTATAAAGCTTTTTCATACTAGCCTACTGTAAATGATTTTGATAATTATTATTGTTATTATTAATTATTATTCCTCATGGTATACCAGTTTTCAAATTGCTTCTTGCTCCAGGAAAACCACCAACGTGGCAGACCTACAATTAAGACAATGACGTATTAATTTCTTTTTTGTCTATTTGTTTCTAGTGATATTGATATTGTGTTTGGAGTTGCTTCAAGAGCCGAATTACAGTCATCTTAAGAAAGTACCGCCAGTACATTTGCCTTGTCTATGCATGCCAAAAAGTTTTCATGCCAGTTCGAATTTTTCTCACAGTGACTTGCACCCCTATAATTGTTAACAAGCCTAAGAACAAAGCTCTTTGAAGGAGAGACTAATGTGAAGAATCCAACACAGTAATGCAATGCCAGGGGAAGATAAAAAGTATAACATTTATCTTTATTTTGACCTTTGCGGAGGGATTATTTTCAGATGTAGGTAGATGCAAACTTTGCGTGAAAAAATTTTATTTCACTTTCATGGACAATGGATCAGCTACTGAAAATACTTTTGTTTATAACTGATGAAATTATCAAATCATCTTGAAAGCAGAATAGAAGTAACGAACTATATTGAAGATGTGGAACCAAATTTATAGTACAGCAAAACACTTACAGATGGGAACCAGTAAGAGGGCAAGGGTGGTCTTATTGTTATGACTGTTGTATTTGTAATACAAGAATGGCAAATCTGTGACCACTCCCCCTTGCTAAGTTTTCTAACTAACCAGATGCACTATCCCTGCTTCTCAGATGAATTAAACCACAACTCACATCAATTTATTTATTTCCATTCAGTGCTAATTCATTTTCTGATCTCAGGGTTGCTGGATGAAAACAATACTTTCAGAATGATATTTGCGGCTCTCCATTGTCATATTTTACATTGTTTCACATTAATGGTTTGTATACGATACGAAGGGTGCATACCCTTTGGTTTGCTTTTGTATGAGCGGCTGTAATCTGAACTAGTCAATAGGACCTGAAAATAAAATCAGGGCTTGTGAGCCACATCTACATAATCTTGAGAAAATGATCGGTAAATAAATTAACACTGAGACACGAGCCTCCACGATATGGTTGGGGGATGTGAAGGAAGCCTCTCAGATATCGTGAAACGCCCTTTTGAACGCATTCATTCTGTTTAAGAAAAGTTTAACAAGGTCGTATCTCTTCTTGCGAACAAAAATTGCAAGGGAACACGTTTCTAAGAGGCGAAAGTTGCGAAGGGCCTTATATGTCCCCTAAACTAAATTGTGTAGGGTATTTTTCGGGCATGGCAACTAAACTTGACCCTAAATTTGAAAATTCTGTTAAGTCAGATTATTTTCTGAATTAACCCTTCCTGCCCAGGCTCAATTCTTTAAAGATTCTCCCATCGATCATCTGCAATATACAAAAGCCTTTAAGACATGAAAACCAATCGATGTTTTTGTAATATTTGATATAAAGGACCTGAAATGCGCTCATATCAAAAAATAATTTTAGTCATTGAAATGCCACCATCAAATATTTTTTGCCATTTATTGCAGGAAAAGGCATCATTTCGGAATTTGAATCAGAAATTCAATAAAGAAATGATTAAGAGAGGAGCAACAAGAAGGGAGACATGACTCACTAAGCTAGTTACTGCTGACATTCTACAGAGCATCCCACTTTGAACAGCCACACTCTACAATCACATATTATGATAAAATGAAAGCCATGTTTATGCAGTATAATGGATACCTTTCTCAAATATTCCCCATAGGAAACTGTTGGTGCATTTCTGAACCAAAAATATGTTATGAACCCCCTACCCTATGGTCCTTACCTATTTTACTTGCACTTGCTTTAGGCTTTAATTATCTTTGAAAGTAGAAAAGAAGTAATTAACAAGATTGCAGGTGGAGAATAAAGTTATGTGAGAGGACTGGGGTAGTCTGATTGTTGTTACCAATTCATGCCTCTTGCTTAGTTTTGTACCTGATCAGATTTACCATCCGTGCTTGTCACATGACTTAAGATCTGCATCTATTTATTCATTTCAATTAAATGCTCAGTTATTATCTGATCTTCTACGGATTGCTGGATGAAAACAATGCTTTCAGAATGAGGGTTGTAGCTCTCCATTGTCATAGTTTGCATTGTTTCAGATCATTTATTTGTAGACAAAGGTAAGTATACTCCTTGTTCTGCTTTTGAGGAGTTGCTGTGATCTGAACAGGTTAACAGGATCTGAAAATAAAATCAGGGCTTGTAGGCCACACATCCCTAATCTTGAGAAAATAAACAGAAAATAAAATGCCATTTGTGGAAAGATACACATAACTGCAAAGGATAGCAAATTTTCAAAAATCAATAAATAAGAAAGGAGCATTTCATGTGAACAAACTATCACCTTATATCTTTCCTTTTTTCCTGAAGATTCTTTCCCTTTTTACTTTTGTCACAGAGCCCTTGAGATAACAAGACAGTCACAATTGAAGTGTTAAGAGCTTTTCTGAGTTTTAAATGTGATAATCTTACCTAATTGATTTCAAATCTTATTGTTGGCATATTCTTATCAAAGGTTTGAAATTTCAGTATAAAAATAATGAAATGAAATGAGTTAGTTCCATGTCTGTGGCTAGAGTTGTTTAAATTACAATCATATAGGTATCATCCTGAAACCAATGTCTTCCATTCTCATCAGTAATTATACGTTCTTTAACAGTCTGATAAATCTCATCCTGCATTTCTGTGTTTAGATCCATGTACTTTGTTGTTATGAAGAATGAAACAATATCATCTCTGGTGGGGCTTGTGTTTCTTTCCACAAAATCAGTTACATCGTAATGAACTGTGGGTTTTGTGACCTCGTGTTCCACGTTCTTCTTTTGCAGACTTTCCGACAGATACCCACCTGATAAAAAGTTACAGCTTACGTCAGATGGTATCATCAAAACTTTGCCACAAATTTTTGAAAACAATTCAAAACTACCTTTCTCCCCTTGCACGAAAATCAGACATTTGCCGCCGTTCTTGAGAAGTGATTTGGCCTTGAGGATAGATTCGATTGGTTTTTTCATGCCGTAAATTGAGTGGACCATTAGTATCACATCAAATCTTTTTGCTGTATCATAATTCTCATCAAAGAAGGAGGAATCAATCTCGAACTTGGTGTCATTCCATTTATCGCCCATCTCTCGCAGTTTGTCAACATGCACTGGATTTGGTTCGATTGCAAGGATGTTATTAACCTTCATTTCAGAATGCTTGATTATGCTGTCTTCCAACCAACCGGTCCCTGCTCCAATGCTCATAATATCAATAGGTTTGTTGCAATATTCGCCCAACATCTGCATGATTAGATTAATGATTACCTTGTCCTGATCTGAATGACTCTTGAGAGTTCTAAAAAATTGTGCATACTCATCAGCTGTCAGTGTCTTGCAATTCGTTGTATCGGTCATTTCGTGAAACTATTTTCACGAAAATATTTTCACTAGAAAAAGAAAGTATTTTTACTTTTTTTAATTTCCCGAGCTTGATTTAATCTTGGTTCCCTGTGATTCCCCCTGCGAAACATAATGCGCAGTCGGTGGAGGTCAGGTAGAAGAAACTCATTCTGTGGGTAAATTCAAAGTTTCCTTTTGCGCATGGAGACACAGAAACTCGCTGGGGCCAGTTTCATTTTATCTTCAACAACAACAACAACAACAACAATTAATTAAAACAGCACAAGAAGCATTTGCTGTTTTATGAAATTACTTTATTTACAATCATACATGGAATAATTAACAGAACATCAATTTAATAGGGTATTGCTGAAGGACATTTCGAGGCCATATGCCCCCAGTGACGTTAAAATATTAGAAATTCAAGAGACTACTTTATCATCATAGTAACGAGTTGATGGGAAGAATAATAATATTGGCAAGAGTAAAAAAAGAAAACAAAAATAAGAGGATTAAGCATTAAAAACAATTATAGGAAATGCAGCATGTAATTAAGTGAAAAAATGGGGGATTTTTTTGGGTTCTTTCTGGTTGTTTTGGATTTTGATTTGTATTCTTGCGAGATTAATTGTAAAAAAAGACGTGAAAAGTATTTAATTTTGCTTGGTATATTATTCCCAGTGGCGAAGCTTGACCAAACTGAGTGGTCATGCTATTAGTTGTCTGAAGAAATACTACAATGACGGCGACATTGGGGTCGAGATGCAGCACGTTTCCTAAGACCACTTTACATAACACGTTGAAAAACGCTCATTTTAAAAAAGACTTGCTTCTTTATGCCTTTGTTTATATACGGTTTGGTTGCCAGCTTAATAGGTGGTTACTGTAAAAGGCAATCTTTGAAATACAAACATATCTTAATATGTACTATTTGCTGAGCCTTGTTATTTTCAATTTTTGAATTCTACAATGTTCTTGAATCCGATTTACTAAACTATGGAATCAGCAATATGGGTCTAAAATGACCCAAAAAGAGCCATTACTACCCAAAACAAGTCCATAACAACCCAAAATAACTCAAAAAACATTACCTTACTTATCATACGCTGAGGAGTACAAACTCATACTCTTAGTATAGAAAACAATAATTTCTCCTTTTTGTGCAGTTCTAATGTTATGCACAATGAAAAAGCTTTTTACAAAATTCTCTTTTTTCACCAAAAAAATCACATGGATAATTAGGGAGTTCTCATGGACTGTTCCTATTAATCAGATACAGATGCATGATAATAATGCATGAGCAGCAACGTTCTATCTGAGCACATAAAATATCAAAAGCATAAACAGGGAGTTCTTTTGGAATGTTCTCATTAATCAGATACAGATGTATGATAAAAATGCATAAGCAGCAACGTTCTATCTGAGCACATAAAATATCAAAAGCATAAACAGGGAGTTCTTTTGGAATGTTCTCATTAATCAGATACAGATGTATGATAATAATGCATAAGCAGCAAAGTTCTCTCTGAGCCCAAAAAATATCAAAAGCATAAACAGGGAGTTCTCTTGGAATGTTCTTATTAATCAGATACAGATGTATGATAATAATGCATAAGCAGCAAAGTTCTCTCTGAGCCCAAAAAATATCAAAAGCATAAACAGGGAGTTCTTTTGGAATGTTCTTATTAATCAGATACAGATGTATGATAATAATGCATAAGCAGCAAAGTTCTCTCTCAGCACAAAAAATACCAGAACCATAAACTGGGAGTTCTCTTGGAATGTTCATTTTAATCAGATAGACATGTTTGATAATTATGCATAAGCAGCAAAGTTCTCTCTCAGCACCAAAAATATCAGAAACATAAACTGGGAGTTCTCTTTAAATTTTCTTTTCAATCAGGGACACATGCATATATGATAACAATGCACAACAGGAAAGTTCTCTCTCTCAGCATCAAACAAATATCAGATGCATATGTGGGAAATTCTCTTGGAATGTTTTTTTTTAAATCAGGAGCACATGTATGATAATACAGCACAAACAGAAACAGGAAAGTTCTCTATCAGCTCCAAAAACATATCAATTGCATAAACAGGGAATTGAAAATCAAAAATGGCCAGCAGAAAGACTCTTAATCGTTGCACTTCCACATAACCAATCCTTATTAGAGATCCAGCTGTCCTGGAAAACGTGTTCCTTCGTCTTTATTTCGAGTTTTGGTAAGGCCTAGGTCACAACTGTTACACAATGGCCTACTTTTTGCTAGGCGACATTTCTTCCTCCAAAAGGCTTTCTTCAAAGGTGATGCACCGTGTCACAATCAATTAGAACACTCGAGCAAAAATCAATACCATGATATTTGTTCTTGAGCTTGGAAATCGGCTGGGCCTAACACACGCCAGTCATTTGCAGTGATATGCGATCGATGAGGCAGCGGTAAAGTCCTGGACAGTCTTTCAGGGACGAGCCTGACTTGGCAGTCAGCTTTTTGCAATAGGCACCCGGTTACGAAGAAATCAGCCAATGATATCACTCCATGCTTTATGAGTTATGATGATGATTACGACGTAGTCAGTCTCAAAAATTTCAGACTGACCTGAATTGTTCTTTTCTATTGTCGAGACTGACTGGGTACCAGGCTACACTGCAAATTCTATTGTCTAGACTGACTGAACATAGGGTGCATGGTCAGGCTAATCGAAATTAGCATGACCATGCACCGGAGCTTCAGAAAACATTTGGAGGGGGGAAGGGAAACTGTGCTAATGGGTGGGAAAGGGAAAACTGATTGAAAAGAGGCTGCACAGAAATTTGTAAAACGTATTTTCAACAATAAAAGAAATTTCATAGTATCATTTCAAGAAGGAAAATTAATTTCCTCGATTTTGAAAAATCTTATCTTTGGAAGCTTAAAGTCAGGCTCAGCCTGACCAGCATGCCTTTCAACTTCGCCACTGATTATTCCAACTTTGGACACCGATATTTGTAAGAAATATAGATTTGTATTTTTGGTTAGGACAAATTCCCACTAGATGCCTGGGTGTTCTCATACCAGACTCTCGGAAAAGGGTCCAAATTACCATAATATATGTGTGGGGATGTGGGGAAATAAAAGAACTGTGAATATTGAGTAAAATATCTCTAGGAAGAAAATGTCTCAATTTTGCGAGAATACCAAAAATTTAAGGGTAACATTTTGAATATGTTGCTTCCAGGTAAGATTCTTATCTTTCAGAACTCTAAGATATTTAACGTAATCTGATTCTTTAAGTTGGTCACCATTTATAGAAACTTTTATAGATCTGGGTGTTTTTCTTTGACGAGTTTTGGTTAGTAAAAAGTTAGATTTATCAGAGACCGCGGAACGTCTGAAGGTGGGGGGGGGGGCTAAAATTTGGGAAAGGAAGAAGAATGGGGGTCTGGGGGCTTCGCCCCAAAAAAATTTTCGATTCACTCCCCTTTTAGGAGCTAGGAAAGGCTAGTTAGGAAGCTTTTATCTCATGTTCATCATATGCTTGTAGTTCAAAATTCCCAGTACAAGTTTAAACAAAGCAGACCACGTAAAATATTTGAAGAAAAGTTGAAAATACTGTAGAAACGAGCTTTCTAACGAGCTGTTCTAATTTAATAACGAATCTTCCAAAACTGAGGTGCCTGTTGTTTATAGCGACAGGTGCTTTGGCTCAATTGACAATTGACAAAGAAATTTAATATCTTTGAAAAACTTTTTTTACCTTTTGAAAAAAGTGGGAAGCTATAGCCCCCCAGCCACCCCCCTGTTCCACGGTGCCTGTTTATTAGTGTTTAGGGTTATTTAGTATTTAGTGTTTAGTATATTGAACTTGGTTTGGGGCTACTCATGGTATTTTTTCTTACAAGAGAGATCAAATCAACTAAGAATTATAGCATTGAATATCTGAGAGCTAAATTTTATAGAAACTAGGTAAATAGTCCCACTCCTGTTGACTCCACTCTCTTTGAATACCCTTTGAATACCCTCCATAGCCTCATCATCTCGTCTCCCCACCAACTCCTCTAAAATAGACCAACACAGCCAATCAACACTGCCTTTTGGCTATAGGCGCTGCGCTTTGTGTGCTCAAGGGAGGCGCTCTACTAATAAACAAAGGAATATTTTGATTTTGACTTTAAATCAACCAATCAGATCTCGTAAAATCTCAAACCGTTGCAAGGCGCTTGAAATTAAAAAAATAAACCCAGCATGCTTCGCAATATAAATTTCACCAATTTACCATTCTGAAGTATTCTCGCCGACGCATGTTATCAACCTTTTTCACTTTTGATTGAAGAATACTGGTGATAACTTGTCTTTTCACATTACTGCAATGGATGGGAATTTGTGTGAAGCAGTTGAAGTAAGTTTTTGGGACTTTTCTAGTAGAGTAAAAAGAGTCAAAACTTGAGTGGTTATTAACACCAGGCCCAGCGTTACTGATATATGACGTTCAAGTATAGGCCACCTTGGTATCTTGCAGCTTAGAACGTGCAAAGCAGTTGAAACTATTTGTTAGTTAGTATTTTATTTTAGCAAAGACTCTTTCAATTTTTATCTGATGGTGAAATCATGTTAATGTCATGGTGAAATCAGGTAGCCTTGCCCCTCAAATATTTCGTTCATTCTAAGATCCAATATCATTTATTTGGGTTATTACTGGGATTATGTTTGATTTAACGACATTGCTGCCTCAAAGTACTGGTTTACTTTCACTAGTAAAGCATAACGTTTTTGTCCTGCATGAGGCAGATAGATGGTCTTGCTATTTTCTCTACTCTTTGTTTTTCTTCACTTGGAGTTCGTTAAACCAAACATGGCGAAGGTTTGATTTTCTTTCAGGTTACACCAATATTGTGAATGCATTAAGCTAAATCTTAGAGTTTCTTTGCTTACAATCAAAATTCCTTAAAAACCGTTGGGATTTAAAATTTAGTATGATCTGTTTGGTTTTCGCACATGCCACGTGCCTAATCAGGCCAAATTCAGCCACAATTGCTTTTTTGTTTGTAAAGCTATATCCATTTCCAACCTTTGTTCTTCATCATAGATCATGTCAAATGTACCAAAGCATGTGTTGAAAGAAAATGGAAACATTGGGAATATAGATAGATGGATAAATGAGGGTGAAAAAGGAAAAGAGAAACAAGAAGTTAAATGTGGTCAAAAGGAAGAAATGATAACAATCAAAGACATGAAGGAGAACCTTGCTCTTATTGAAAAGAACTATGTGGTGACATGTGACCAAAAAGGAGGAAAGAATGCTGGAGAAAAGAGAAAAGAAAAGCATGAAGTTAAATCTGGCAAAAAAGAAGAATCCAAATCTGTTAAATCTGCAGAAGGACAATGTCATAAAAAACAAAAAGTTTCACATGGACAATGTGAAAAGGGTACAAATGATGGGTATGTTGTTTCCATTTATGTCACACCAAACCATGGTACATCTGTCAATTGCCTAGTTTTAAAAAAAATGCCACAGTTGTAAGATATTTGCAGTTTCTTGCTCAAAAAATCAAGTACTGCCTAGCCAGAGTGTAGAGCATGGCAATGGCGCACCCTAGTAATTCTTAAATGCCTAAGATAGCGCACCTGGGCGCCCCTCAGATTTTGGAGTTTTCGTGTTTGTGCAGTGATGTTCATAGTGTGCACCTGACGATTTTTGTACGGTCTTTGCGCACCTGCACCTGAGGTGCGGTACTGTTGGTGCACCCAAGATCTTGTCAAGATTGGCCATACTCTGCAAACTGGCTGCCTAGTTCCACATTCAAATTATTTGAAGTTATTCTAGGCATTGCAGTTTGACAATAGTAAACAAAAAAGGGAAATTTTTTTGTGCAATGATTACTTTTTTGTGCAATGTATGCCAACAGGATTCTGACACTTTATTCTCCCATTGGTATATAGCTTCTCATGTGCCCATATCCTCAGAAAAATATGTTCACAATGTCTCAAACCAATGCCAATTGTGCTCTTCACAATGAACAAAACCAAAGAGAAAATTGCTAGCAAAGAAAAAGAATCAAATATTTGATGTCCCATTCACTGATGCTTATAAATTTATGAATATTCAGAAAATTTGGAAAATACAGCTTTCCAATTGTGCAGTTATCATTTCAAAATTGCCACACTGGCCTCCCTTTTACTCAATTATTCCATGTAGGGTTTGCAACAGGCTATGCAAAAATGTATAAGTATAAGTGAATATAAGTATAGCTAAATGCATACTTATGCTTACTTTTTAATATTTACTTAGAAATGGAAATGGCATATCTTTTCTTATAATAGAAAAAGGCTGTATTTGATGGATTCTCTGCCATTTCCTCTGCTAACTCACATATTTTGCTTTATCTGCTTCCTTGCTTTCCTTGTGTGTTTCCTTGCTTGATTTGCTTGGACAGAACTATCGAATAAGACAGAGCTTGGTTACCATTGACAAAATTAAATTGCCTGCTCAAACATTTTTGGATGGGCAAACAGTTGCTTACATATTTTTGAATTTGAAAGGCCTGGAATTCCAAATGGTATATAGAGGGATGAGTAGCTGCTGAAAACAAACATCCAATATGTGCATTATAAATGCCACCCAATAGACTAGATATAAAAACGGAGTTCCCTTAGAAGATGCTAATAGATACATTTTGGTTGTAATGACCACATTGTATCTAATAATATGGTGCATTTGGTAAACAAAAGATATAAAACCTGGCAATTAACAGCAAAACTATACCAATGAGATTGTGCCACTGGCATACTTTTGAGGTTTGCACTTTTAGAAATAGCCAGCAATGAAACAATAATCCATTGACTCAATTCTAACATGAATTTTTTTACTTGCAGTAAGCGATGGTCATTAGATGATTTTGACATTGGCAAGCCCCTTGGAAGAGGTGATTTTTTATCTTAGTAGGCCTCACTGATGGGACTTTGGATTATAAGCACGATGTATAAAGCATGGACAACCCCTTACCATATAATCATCCAACCTGATATTTCTAGAATTAGGTGCAACCCACCACCTATCTGGCTGGCAGTGCCAGACTCTTGGCCAACTATTAGAGGAGAGCAAGCCTTTTGTTTGTTAGGAATATATCACACGTTTGCATTGTTTTAGAACAAAAGATTATTATCTTGCAAAATGTTGAGGGGCCACTGTTTGTTTTTCTATTCTTTGTGAGTTGCAAACAGTCTCCGTTGATTTGAATTACAAGACAGTTTCAATAATAATTTTTATTCTCAATTTCTAGGTAAATTTGGCAGAGTGTATTTAGCAAGAGAAAAAAAGAGCAAATTTATAGTTGCTTTAAAGGTAATTTAGCAGATTATGTAGATTATTCCCAATAAGGTTGTCAACACTTCCACTTCTTCAGTCTTTTTTGTTTTGTTTATAGTTCTTGTATATTTGTGATAATCTTAGTCTTCTAGTAATAATTTTGTCCTATAAATTGCCTAAAACTGAAAAAGTAGATTTAAAGACAATGTGACCTTTTCTTGTAATTGGATAAGTTTCATGAATGGACTTTTCGTTTAAATTCTGGGCTTAAGCTTTAGGTTCTAGTTGCCATGTCAATAAAAGTTTATTGATTTAATGCATTAGATTAACCTTCTCATGAAAGGGGCCATTTTTAAAGGTTGCATGAAAAATAACACTTTTTTCATTTTTATGGGAGTGAAATAAAACAAGCATGATCCCACAGGCCTTACTTGGAATGGAGTGCTATTGATCTCGCACACTTTGGCGCACACCTTCATTTCCCTAGGAGTGCGAGTTGTTACACGCTTTGATCTGGCATTAGCCATTTTTTTACTCTGGCAGTCTATCAAAAGATGTCAGTTCATAAACTGATGTCATCTTTACTGGTTTATTTATTACTTGAAGGAAGTCCAGGAAGTCTTTATGGTCAATAACTATGTGAATTTACCATATTTTCAACTGAGCACCTTCAGACACCTGAAATGCACAAGGAGTGTGATTCACCACACGCCCTCAAATTTTTCGAGTAAGGCCTCTCACATGCTAAAGCTTTTATGGTTTCAAAAATGTTTTCTGGATGGGTATGGTCAGACACAATGTTTGGGTTCTAGTCTTGATATAAAATGTATGCGGGATCTATGGTTGAAATTTATATTCATTCTGATTTTTATACACAGGTCTTATTCAAATCACAATTGTCT
This sequence comes from Catostylus mosaicus, assembly GCA_964019065.1. Lineage (NCBI taxonomy): Eukaryota > Metazoa > Cnidaria > Scyphozoa > Rhizostomeae > Catostylidae > Catostylus > Catostylus mosaicus. Next base: position 16,088,331 of record OZ025185.1, on the reverse strand, counting down.
AAAGCTTGTGTGGAGCACCAGTTAAGAAGGGAAATTGAAATCCAGTCTCACCTCAGGTATGGCTTTTTTTGAAGTTTGCTCATAATTATATTATAAACGAAAAACCAGAATAATAACTCATCATATTAAAAAGTATTTTGTTCGCCCGATTCTTCCCTTGCTGAGTTTTTGGCTGGTATTTGTGGGAGGTGTTGTATTATTATGTAACTTTATAAGAAATTTATCCCGTCCTCTAAAATCTTAGCTGTTCTTGTTTTCAATGATTTACTTTAATTTGCAAAATTACAATGTTTTATGTTTTTGTTTCCTATTTACATGTTTATGCTGGTCACAAGATAAGAAGCCACTGACCCAGCGTTGGTAGAAAAAGCAAAAATATTTCGTCGTGAATTTGCCAATTGAAATGGCCAGTTTATGTTTTTATTCGAGAATCAAAGGGTGTGTCGAAGTATTGTATTTGAGTGTATCGCATTAAAGTATTTATGAGTTTGCACACTATGAGGTAGGGGTTCACTATAAATTTTGCGGCGAGGTATTTTTTTTAACTTTTAACCTCATTCTTGGTAGAAGAAGCGCATCAATCGATGGATCTTGAGTTGAATTATAGAACGTAACTGCTTTAGCTGCTCCAAAAGTTTCACACCTGATGCTACCATCAAAACTGGATTTTATTAATGTTTGTATACCACATTTGGAAATGATAATGTCATCGTTCCTTCTTTTATTAGGCATAACAATATTCTTAGACTCTATGGCTATTTCTATGATGACAAAAGAGTCTATCTTATTCTCGAATATGCTCCAAAGGGGGAACTTTACAAACTGCTCACCAAAGAGACAAGATTTAGTGAGCAGACATCAGCAACGGTAATTATTACGTTCTATTCCCGTCTTGTTCCTCGATTCTATTGTTTGTTTCAGAGTATCTTTTATTTAACAGCAACCAACAACGAGCCCGCCATCGTTACCTAAGCAAACCAATTACAATGCGCGGCTTTTACGCTCGACTGACAGATTACAGTTCTTGCTTGTTGTTATCTTGAGTAGCTGAACCACCACGAATTGTGTGTTTAATGTGTTTTAAAGACACTTTCTGTTGAGATTCTTCTTCATTTCTGTTGTAACCATTTAATAGAACTAATATTCTGCAAGAACTTTTATCTGACCCTTTTTTGTACATATCGTATTTTTTGCAAATTTGGGATTTTTGTGATTTTTCGTTTATTTGTTTATTTGTTTTAGTACATTGCACAACTAGCTGATGCACTCCGTTACTGCCATTCCAAGAAAGTTATTCACAGAGACATTAAACCTGAAAACCTGTTACTTGGCTATAAGGTTTGTGTGACAGTTAAAATTGTGGCTTCACAGCGTAGTAGCTATATGCTTTGAAAGTAACTAATTTTTAATTGCTTTTCCTTGTATGTGACTAAATGCAAGGTAGAAAGGTATATCATCCATTTGTCTCATGCAAGTTTTCATTGAAATTTTCTTCATAAAAAAACAAACTATTTACATCTTAAAGAGGTTTGGTATTTTCTTTAATTAGAGATATTTCTACTAAATTGAGCCTTAACTGTTTTGTTCCACCGTTAGAGATATGAAATGTTCACATTTAGGAAATTACTATTTTGTAAAGAAAATCATCCATGAAAATAAACATAAGTACTTTCATCCGTTTTGAAAGGCTTGGCCCTGAATTTACCTACCTTTTTTCGAGCCGACTACTTCTCTTTTATGAACCCTTTCCACTAAAATGAATTACACGCAACTTCATTCATATGAGTAGTTATTAATGAGCCACCTTGACACCAAGATGTTATTTGCAGAAGGGTCTCCTGGTAAGAGAAGTATCTTGGTTGAAACTTTACTGATTGGTAGTTATGCTATTTTATTCTCATAGCTCCCAGACACATTTTCAGTTTGTGAGGAGTACTTGAACAAAGGGTTTAGTTAAAGGCAAAGGTATAGCAGCTTGGAACCTTCCTGTTCACAAGTCTTAAAAGTAAATCATGGTTTAAATACTCAATGCCGTGGTGACAGAGCTGTTTTAACTTGAAGCTTGAACAGTGGACCAATGGATAAACAGCGTCTGCATTACTACCTAGAGCTCCGTGCTAGAATTTAGAAACTGAGTAGAAACCTTTAACCTTTTTTATTTTTATTTGTGAAGGGTGAATTGAAAATCTCCGATTTTGGTTGGTCAGTGCATGCTCCTTCATCAAGACGCACCACATTGTGTGGCACTTTGGATTATCTGCCTCCTGAGATGGTTGAAGGGAGACTACATGACGAAAAGGTACCGCTGAGAATGTTTTCTGTGCTTCATTCTTAACATTAAAGTTTCTTTTCAAATATGTCTGGCAGACTTTGAAAATAACAAATGTGCGTCAAATTTCAATCACCTCTGATCATAGTAACGATCCTAATTTTGATATTTTATCACTTCTAATATTTAACATCATATTACTTGTTGCAGTAGAAAACACGAGAACGCGTTGATGTGTAGCCCTCAAAGCAATTCAATAAACATTGTAATGGTCTTTTCTAATTGGGTCATTTTATGTCAGACTCGTCTTTTAATAATATATACCTGGATTAATGAATGATGTATTCGTAGGTTTGGAGAAATAAAGCTAGAAAGTTTCAAAGAGGCTTCAAAATGTTAAACGTACCCTATTCGATGGTAGTTGGGTGACGTTATCCAAAGGATTGCTCCCCTTTTGCCCTCTTTTATTTATGGTCTTGCCGGTCATATTTATTGAATGATAGTTTTAAGAAATTTTTTACAGGTTGATTTATGGAGTCTAGGCGTTTTATGCTACGAATTTTTGGTTGGGCATCCGCCATTTGAAACAAAAACACACGATGAGACATACACATTAATAACGAAGGTATTGCTTTGTTAGATTTATTCTAGATATTCAGTTAAAGAATTAAAGTAGAAATGGTCAAATCAGTGATTGCAAGTTGAAGAATTAGGAGCAACATCAAGAGATTAAATATTGACACAAATTCAAGGCAACGATTACTAGCTTACAAAAAATTGGAGAATGCTTATAAGAATTGATAAGAGAAATCCTTGATTTCTTTTGTTGGTTTTTTTCTCACCGTTCCTGTATTAAAAATTATGATCACTGCAACTAGTCCTGCTGTTTGTGGCCTTTTCATTATCGTTTGTGTCTGTGAATTATCTCTGCTTTATCTTCGTGTGCTTGTAAATTGATTATATTTCTACTAAATTACTCCACCTAACCTTCTCCCACCCAACGATCCTATTATGCGACCTCTTTTCCATGCGTTAGTGCCAGTTCTTATTGGATTTTTTTTACATAGTACTTTTCTAAACAAATGTCCTTATGTGTCCATGATATATGTATGATTTTATATCTCATACATTGTTCAACAAACGCATGTAATATAATTCTAAAAGTAAGATTGGTTTTTTCTGCTGGAGTATCATGATTGATGTCATAAATCATGTTACTTAATGTCATTTTGGTACGTAAAAGGCTTTTTAAATATATTTTGTAGGTGAAGTATAAATTCCCAGACTACCTATCTTCACCAGCAAAAGACTTGATTGGCAAGGTAAGTTGTTGTTGCAAAAACGAGATATTGAAAGCTCTTACAAAACTGATGAATTAAAGTGATCTATAAATTATTATTTCTTTATCTTCCTTTTTGCAATAGGGTTTTATTGATAACAGCTAATTCATCGTAGCTGATAGAATTTCTCTTTATAAATAATGATATATTTTATTATAAACTCAATTGACATAAAACCATGTCGTTTAGCAAAATGCACATTTTTATGCGTAATAGTCATGAACTACATTTTGCTGCAAAAAAGGATGCCATCGCAAGGTTTACGACTGATCTTTAGTGTCTAACTACATTACGTTTACCCAGACCTTTGGTTTAAACCATTTTCGTACCTGCGGAAACTTCTTCAAGCGACAATCTTTTCATTTCTGCCTTTTAGCTTCTTCAACATGATCCTCACAAACGACTTCCCTTGGATGAAGTTTTGGCACATCCCTGGATAAGACACAATGCTGCCATGTTTCAAGATGCCAAGTCAGGAAGAGAAAAAGCTGGAAGTTCATCCAAACAGAGTACTGTGTGAAGAATGATATTTGCAATTGTAGAATTTTCAATCATCTAAGCCTCGAGACTGATAGCAATGAAGAATCCTTGCAAAATAAAGACCTCATTATTATTCGTATGTAAATATTTTACCAAGTATTTAATGGAGGTTGAATCTAAGAATTCAAAATTATATACTTATAACACTGGTCAGATCAATAATATTACACACTGAACGGCGTTGAAGAATGGATGAAATGAGCAAAGTTTTATTCCTGAGATACATTGCTCTTGATGATGCAAAAATGATTGATTTCTCGATAAAACTGATATATCACTCGATATGAAACTCAAAATTTAAATATCTTTATTTCAATTGATTTATTTTTATGTGCTACCCTGTTCTACATCATTTGATGGCATCCTCCAACCTGAATAATGGCACAAGAGCTCGTACCAGCCCAAGCTGTAATGTGGTTCGTTTGTCTACCCTCAGTGTGGTGTTTTGAAGTGTTACATCTAAACAGGCGATGTTGCACTTCTAGTTGCAAAATCATTTGCTTCACTTATCCATTTCTAAACACGCACATTCTTGGTTCCTTGATTAGAAACCTTCCTTGCATGTGTGTTAAACACAAATTCTCTAGTTGAGCTTTTCGTATTATTTTTGAATATATTAGCTGTACATTTTGTATTTTAGAATTTTGTCATTCCATTATTGTTAGTGATAAATTTTATAGAAATGAATCAAGTGTTTTTCTTTTTTGTATCGCAACGTTTTTAATGTTTACGTTGCAGTGATGGACATAAAATATTACGGGATGCCAAACATTTATTTGGTGCTGTGAAGGGCTCATAACACAATATTTTATAATATGATATATTATACTATGATATACCATAATATGATATAATATAATTTAATGTAATATAATATAGTATAATATAGTGTAATATAGTATAATATAATATAATATAAAATAATATAATATTTGTAATATATATTTTATCAACGATATAACTATCAATGTACGATTGATGTGCGGTCTACGGGCTTCTGTTTTACCATATCAGTTCTCTGTGGTCTCCTGTAAAAATGATCTAACAGTGGCTGTTGGATGGTAATTCTTACAGTTGAGCAGAAGAGATGATCAAATGCAGGAGCCAATGCAAAGATTGATGATGTGTGATGCTGAATACAAAACCTTAGATGCTATGCTGTCACATTGGCATTCTTTGAGCCAAGTTTAATACCTCTTTGCTTGTGGACGTTTCTTTTAGCTTATTTCATAATTTTGGATTTTCTGAAAACCACCTAAATATTGTCTTGTTACAAATATCAATTCGCAATACAAATTTTAACGTTAAATAGCAGAGCAAGGACGAAAACAAAAAGCATCATGTCTTTTATATTTTAAGGTAAGCAAACAAGTCCAAAATCAGTGATTGTAGACAAGTCCATAAATAAAGTAATAGTGACAAAGCCAGAAAAACTAAGACACATTCAGTGCTTCGCTAGAACGTTTCTGATCAACTTCAAGAGCAACCATCAGCATAAAGATTTAAGATCAATGATGGAATATTTATAGGGCAATAGCAAAGACAAAAGCCTGCAAGAGACATGAAATAAACATAGATATATAAACAAGAATGGGAGAAAATGAAAATCAATCAGGGAATAAACAGACAAGGACTGTTAGGCCTAATCTCGTTGTTGTCCTCATCTGATGAAAAGACTAAGGGATCGCCTTGGTATAGCTTACAGTCAACAGATACATCGCTAGATTCTTGCAGATCTTGTGAACCAGACATAACAAATTCCTCCATGCTATCATTTGCTGATGATGATTCGAGGAATGTCCCAAAATTGGCCAAGTTTTGAGCACTGTTTGTAGTGGAAATGTTCTGACTTTCACGTACTTTGCACGTTGAATACACCTGAATACGTCACTCGCCCTTTTTTGTATAACAACCTACCCTTAACCCCACCCCTTAAAATAGCGTTTGCAAGCCATTTTTTTACACAAATGAATTTAGATTTTTTTCTTCAACCAATCTGCGCCAATTTCTCCCTTTTTGGTTGAAGCTTCAAGCGATGAAACGACCTCCTGCCTACACAAGTGGAGGGCTAAACTTTGATTAAAAGAATTTACTGGGGCGCAACGTGATGAGAGGCTTATGAGACCTATTGTCAAAATCTTCATTCCATTAAAATGAGTACAAATCGGTGTTACGCAAGTAAAATGATTATTTTTACAGATGCAGAGAATGTTTCCAATAAATTTTTGATAAAAAAGTCACTCTGTTCTCAGCAGGGCCGAAACCAGTAATGACATATGGGAGGGAGAGGGGGGGGGGGGCAGACGGTGTCAATTTAACTCAACTCAGGCATACTTAACTAAGGCCTGTCGGGTCACCAAAGATGTATTCCTTAATTTATCAAAAAATGCTGCAAAGAGCAACCTTTTAGCTGATTAAGACATTAGATAGTGTTTCTCGTCAATTTGACCTCTCAATATCATAATATCTAATCATTTAACTAGTTTAATTTCAGGCCAGTGCGATTTGTGCTGCAGGGGTGTTTTCAAGCGATCAAAGTGCGTGGTGCTGAAAAAATTTTCCTCGCTACGCTCGCAGCCCCCAATATTGATTTCGACTTTACGGAAAAATATCTAACTACAAAAAGCAACAGCTGGGGAAAAGAAAGTCAAATGTGTTCCCTCTGATGGACTTGCTACAAGTCTCTCTGTAACAAGTCCTACCCTTTGAATACTCCCTGCTGAAAAGGAGCTTTGACTTGCATCAGCTCGAAGCTGCGACGGCGGTTATGCTTCCTGATTTAAACCAATCAGATTCCGGGTTTGCTTGAAGGCGGTTTAAATCAAAATAAGTTCACAACCCATGATGCTTCACTCAAATTTTGTTTTATTCAGCAAAACGCCAATTGAATTTGATCCGCTGCAAACATGAACAAGGAAAATGAGGTATTACCAGTTTTGATTTAGACAGTTTGTTAAGCACTCTTTCGTTCAAGAACTTGAATTTTTCATTTGATATTTGTATAACTTGGTGGAAGTACCATAATCTTGTGCATTTGATTGGCGTTCACAAAGTTATAGGATAAACAGCTTAAACGGCCTAAAACGTTGGCCTAGCATCTACTTCGTAACTTCTACAGGAGCTAAGGCTCATTGGTTTGGAATCTGTACATGTGTTGTGATTGTAGCTTTTGCGTTTGGAAAGAAACAAATGAATTCTTTTAATTTCGCCCAGAGAATTATTTGCGCACTCACTCTCAGATCCAAGCTTCTCCTCACAAACCTTGCTAGCTACTTATAACGCGCACAGGCATAAATAAAATTTTGGGGAGGCCCAAGTCTCACATACTGTTTTATCTACATAAAATAATGGAAAGCCATAGAAAATAGGCTATGTCAGATTATCAATTTTTGTATCAACTGAGAAGTTGAATAACTGGATAATGCTGTTTTGGTGCAGGGTGTTTTGGTTTAAACCAAGGTAGGCAAATTTTGCTTTCATATCAAAACATGAAAACTGTTAAAATGTTACGGTGAAGATCCAGACAAAATAAATGATCAGTTTAATATCAAGATAACACAACTTCAAGATAAAACTAATATTCAAAGACTAGGTAACGTAAACGTGTTCACAACATGAAGCACACGGAAGCATATCGGAAATAGTCCATATTATTCTAACAAAAACTATGAATTTTGAAAGAATGTTTGCCCTAGTTTACTATAACCCTCTTACTTAATGGAATTGATTTTATTTTTTTCCAGCAACAATATAACATCCCTGTTGTGGACAGAAAAGGGAACACTCTAAGTACCGAAGGTGGGCATGTTCATAAAGAAACTGGAAAGAGCTTAAAAAGCACCTATGAAGGGTATGAAAAGATTGAAGATTTTGTCAAAATTGATGAATGTTTGAAATTATTAAAAACTTTGCCCATAACATGTTATTAGCAGCCAGCTAAATTCCAAACATTGTAGAAATTTTGTGTTTTAAATGCGTACTTCAATTCTATATTGATTTAGATTTATATGTTATATATGTTTAGATTTATATATGATGTATATCAACGTTTGTATACAACATTGGTTGACCATGTTTATTTTCACTAAAAAAACAAATCTTAATGATATTGCACCCCTCCTTTTTTTAAAATTGCCAATTTAATTGTATCTGCTGCATTATGGAAGACCCATGCTTGATTTTCCAGGAAGCATTGGTCTTTAGATGACTTTGAGATTGGTAGACCCCTTGGTCGAGGTAATGCTTATCATTAAATATGATACTTTATATTGTATGATATTTAACATTGAAGATTGAAAGCACAAAATTCATTCCCTAAATGTTGTATACATTCATATACAAGTAAAATGTCATTTTTAACATGGTTTATTTTAACTCCTCATCTTTCCAATCTGCTTCAAATTTTTGCATATAAAAAAAATATAGCAATAATAAAAAAATCAATGAAACTGTACATTATCAAGCTTTTGGCTTTTCCATGCTCTGCCTCATACTGTTCTTTTAGGATTTTATTTTAATGCCACAATTAAACCTTAAAAAATAACTGTTTTTTATATCAAAATACCACATGCTAAGAACTAAACAGATATTGAAGCATAAATTCCTACAGTGTCACCTAAGTGCCTTGATTCTGCTTTGTTCCACAGGTTTAAGGAATTCTTCACAGCCCTTGAGCTGTTGATGAAAATAAACTTTATTACCGTTGCAAATAAGATATGTAGATTAATAATAGTTTTTAGCAATTAGAACCCTGCCAAAATTTGATAATTTTCTGCAATAAGTTGTGGCAAAAAACCCCAAGCACATCCCCTGAAGACTTCAACTCTGATTAATACCTTTTATACATCCTTGTAATGAAAATATACATTATAAAACCAATTTATCAAAGTATGGTAAAAATTATATTGTATATATTTTGCTATATATTTATAGGTAAATTTGGAAGGGTGTATTTAGCAAGAGAAAAGAAAACCAAATATCTCATTGCTTTGAAGGTAACTTGGAATTTTGCTTCAAATAATAGGTTTGAAAACGGCATGCTGAATTTATTACCTTGCCAAAAAATGTCATGATATGCGATATCATGGTATGCTATTCTCAGAAAATTTCTAACGGGCCAGCAGGAAGTTTAAGAGAAAATATTGCAGCTGAATTGACTTGATTTTGCTCTTTGTTGTGACTTTATATGTCAAAATTTGATTGCATATGCCACTGGTTTCACCCAACAAATTATAATCAAAGTTAATCAATATTGACAAAGTATCACATTAAGAATGTATATCACCTTGAATCTGACATGCCAAAAATAAAACCTTTCTTTAGAGTTGGGGAAAATTACAATTCATACAGTCACTAGCTGAAGGAAGGTCCATTGAAAACAAGGGAAGCTGCTTTCTGGTACACCCATGCCATACCTATTTTCTATTGTCTTGTGTAGAAGGTTTGCCTTTCAGTATTTTTTGTCCAAAAAAAGGAGAACAAATTTTCTGGACTTTGCCTGTGTAACGTGTTATTGGACTTGTATCCATCTTTAATTCAAACTCTTTCATGATTTTTGTTTTAATTTCCAATATAACATTTAATAAATTGTATTGCAGGTATTATTTAAGTCACAGTTGTCAAAAGCCTGTGTAGAGCATCAACTGCGCAGAGAGATTGAGATCCAGTCACATCTTAGGTATATAAATACTAAGTGGCATATTTCTATGACCTCAATAAGGAATAAGCCATTGCCTGTTAAATTCATGCACTCCTCATGAAGCTGATTAAATGCTAAGATTTACTCTCATGTTTCCCTTGTGATTTGTGGTGACACAAACTTGAATAAAAAGTTCCCAATTTCAAATGTCTTACAGCTTCAGTGGACTGAATAGATGGAAAACCGAATCCACTTGAATAAAAGATCATTTGTTTAAGAGAGACAGAATAAGTTAAGAAAATTCCCTTGCAGCAAAATTTGAAAGTAGAATGTTTAATCATTGTTGGGATTTCCCTGTGGGTTTATCCACAAGAAAAATATGGTTTTATAGCCCTGAGTTATTTTTTATTAAAAAGGTTTGCTAAGGGTTTTCTAATTTGTGCTCGTATTTATGAAATTTTTTCTTGATGATTAAAAAATATTTATCACCAACTTTAACATATTGGTAAAAGGTCAGTATCTAGTTCAATACGACCCGGGGATTTTGGCTAAGCGACTTGGGTGCAACTTATTGGCACTTATTGCAAGGTGGTGGCACCTGCATGTGCAAAAGCCCTTTTTGCCATGCCAAGGCGATAGTACTACACATTTTGTGAGATGACAGTGCCATGTTGTCCTCATTTTTGCCCTGCAGAGACCATGTTTACTCTTTGAAAAGAAGGTAATTTCTAAGGTGGGAGGTTGGTGCCCAGGCCCTGTCAAGGTCTTCAGATCTTGGTGAGCCTAGATCTGAAACTGCTGGATCAATTTGCCATTTTTTCTTAATTGAATCTAAATTGGAAGTTTATCATTTAACACAGTTTTTTAAAGATTTTCTGCCTTTGCAGACATCAAAACGTTTTACAACTTTATGGATATTTTTATGATGAAAAGCGGGTCTATCTTATACTTGAATTTGCACCCCATGGTGAATTGTACAAAGAACTTACCAAAAAAACGAGATTCTCAGAGCAGACCTCAGCCACCGTAAGTATTTCGCTGTTCTAATAAGCTCATTTATTTTTCTTTCACTTGAATAATTGAACGGACAAAAAATCAATCATCACCCTGCAATATCTTAAAAAAGCTGCAACATGCTATGATGGCAAGAAAAGTTTGCTGAGGAGAGTCGGCTCTGCCCTGCAAAAAGATGCTGATTTCTTTGTTGGGGTTGACCATCCACATCATCTGTCGACCAAAGTTATTAAACATAGCTTTCTATTGATTCTAGTACATTGCTCAACTGTCAGATGCACTCAGATATTGCCATGCTCATAAAGTTATTCACAGAGATATAAAACCAGAGAACCTCTTGCTTGGAATCTATGTAAGTGCTGAATATAATTGTTCTTTCTCCTGTTTTGCATTACAGTGGGTTTTCAGGCACCGGATGATTTACAAATCGAAATCATATTCTTATTGTATCAAACGCTATAACCATCAGAGATTAATGAATATCAAATTTTTGCAACAAGAACTCCCCGAATCCACTATACCGCTCTACTAATGACGTTTTTTGAGCATTTTTTGTTTACATTATACCCACTATTAATGTTTTAAGCAATTCCAACTCTGGAACGTAATGCTTTAAAAAATAAAAAGATAATCACATGAAAACTTAAATGTCATCGAGAAACTACACAGTGTATATTGTTTTAGAATGTTCACGAATGAGAATTTGTTTGCTATCGGCTTATTATTTTAACCATCGCCTCTCTCCTTCCTTTCAACCTAGGCCTTTCAAAAGGTAATGATTTCTGTCTTATATATTCTAGGGTGAATTGAAGATTTCCGATTTTGGATGGTCAGTTCATGCCCCATCTTTGCGACGCACTACAATGTGTGGCACTCTTGATTACCTGCCTCCTGAGATGGTTGAAGGAAAGTACCACGATGAAAAGGTAATTTTGAGTAATTTGCAGTTTCTCTTTAACTGAATGTGTGAGAAAATGATTTCATTTCTTGCATCCATTTCTTGCATGATTGTTAGACACATGTAAATTTCATTTCTTTCTTTCCTTCCTCTTTCTCTACTGCACTTCTTTCCTTTAGGCAGCATATCCTTTGTATCCCCCCCCCCATTTTCTTTTTTCTCCTTGTTCGCCCAACGGAAAATGAGACAGTCATAAGAGACATATTTCGTGAATACATGCCCATTTCCCATTGTTAACTAAGTGCTCTTTATTTTTTCAGGTTGATCTATGGAGTCTTGGAGTATTATGTTATGAATTCCTAGTCGGAAATCCTCCATTTGAAGCTGATAGTCACAATGAAACGTATGATCGAATATCCCAGGTGATTCTTATAAACCCTATTCAATAATAGTTTTATGCTATCTATAGAGGTGTAATTATATGAGCAAAGCTGAACTGTACACTGCAAGTGCTTGATAGCATACCTCACTTCTTGTAATAAAGAGTTGCCATCAAAGCTTCAATTTTTCTCTCAATGTGACAATTAAAGTGCAACTGGACTTTACACTGCAATTGCCGACCAGTCAGTAACCTTTGGTCCATGTGATAAAAGGATGAAGCTCTCTGTTTGATGAAAGTGCGACTCTCTCAACATTAATCGTGATATTTAGTAGAAGCGGATAACAAACAAAATCAAAGGATTGACATGTATATGTATGTACTAGCCTTTTGCTTGTTACTTTCGCTGTCTCAGATCTATCAAAATTTGCAAGGTTTTATAATTTGGTAAGCAAGTTGCATGCTCATCAACAGCAAACATGGATTCCTCTGGAGCAACGACTTGATGCTTGCCTCCCTAGCAATGATTTCTCAGTTTCCTTTAAAAAATGAATTAAAATTTTGTTAAATCTGATAAATATTTTTAAGTCTTCCATGAGATATCATACCATTACATTCATATTAATTAATTTTAGGTGAAATACTCGTTTCCTGCTTACGTGTCTTATCCTGCCAGAGATTTGATCAGCAAGGTAAGTCTCCCGAAAAACGAAAACTCGCTCTAAATATTGTTGTTGCCTCTTGATATTAAGGACGTTTTCAAATATGAAGTCGCTGTTTAAGCGGATTGCTAGACTAGGCCCAGAATGGACGTACTCGATTTTATTAAACCAATATTGCACACAAACAAGCACGAAAGTATTAATAGTTAAACAAATTAAAGTTCTGTAGAAGCGTAAGATTTAGTCAACATGCCATTGGTTTTTTAGACTTAACTGTAAGAATTATCGCTTATTTAGTTTGGAAAGAAAAACCACATTTGTTCCTATGACGACTATGTTGCCAAGTATTGCCGTTCTAATATTGTCATTGGCAGGTAGCTAATCACTCAGAGCCTTACTAAGCTAACTCTATATGTTTTATAATGTCCATGTAAGGAAGGGGTTGATTCCCATCTATGAGTACCTGGTAAGCACTTGCCTTGGGCCGACCGTTTGCACAGCAGTTCAAACAAGAAACTGAATTTAGCTGTCCTTCAGGGATCGGTTTCAGGACCTACACTTTTTAACATACATTTGAACAATTTGTGGATATCTATCGATGATATTGAAATATGCAATTATGCTGATGACACTACCATTTATACATGTGACCAAAATCTACAAAATGTGGTTGAAACGTCTCATTAAAGTAACAAAGTGATTCTCTGAGAACTACCTCAAGCTGAATGAAAATAAACGGCCAATTTCTAATATTCGGTGCCTCTCGTGTCGAATCGGTCACTTTTACGTATATGCAACCTTGCAGAATAGCGCTAAGGAAAAGCTCTCAGGTATTACAATCGACAATTATTTGACATTTGAGCACTACGTTGCCGGGCTCTGTCAAGAAGCTAGCAAGAAGCTGTATGCTCTCTCACTTATTGCCCCCTTTATGGATCAAGGCAAAATAAAATACTTAGTGAGAGCTTTTATGAATAGCCAGTTTCAATATTGTCCCTTGGCGTGGATGTTCCGCAGCCAAGAACTTCATCACAACATTGATAAAATTCAAAACAGAGAGAACTTATGAGGACTATGAATCCAGGTTTGTGGTTTTAATTGAAAAAGAGGGTCAATAATAGTGCACCACAGAAACGTGCAGTTCTTCATGACGAAAATTTATAAGACCAAAATTGCTTAAAACCAGCTTTTATGAGATTGATTTTTTGTAAACATGAAACTCATGATTTTTCCCTTCCCAGAATTAAAACAGTCACATATATTGCTCAGAAACCAGTTGCTATAGAGGCCCGCAAGTTACTTTGATACTGTACCACAATTTACCAAAGATTCTACATCTATTACTGTGTTTGAAAATAAAATAAAATTCCTGGTTTGGGGAGAGCTGCCGTTGCCGATTGCGCCAAACTTTTGTCCCCTAACTTAGGCTTTATCTAATTTTTTCTGTTTAAAATGTTTTTATGCTTATTTTTTGTTGTTAATTTATTGTATTTCACTATCTTAGCTACTAATGAAACCATGTACAAATGTTTATTTTGGTTTTTAAGCTGGCCTAAATAAGCTTTTTAAAGAAGCTTTTGTATTAGCCAACTTTTAAGTTATTGATAATTATTATACTGGCCAGTTTGTTTCCTTGCCATCTTTAGCCTCCCTAATGCTACTACTGTTTATCTACTTTATTGATTGATGGGCGAAAGGCTAGCTTCTCAATCATGGTTCTCGCCTTGATTTGAAACTTCAATCTTCATCTTTACAAGATAGTGCCCTAATCATTTGATCTTTTCACTCCTCTTCGTATGTGATTAATCTAATATTCAGGCATTCAATCCCCCCTTTGATCTTCTTTCAGCTACTTCAGTATGTACCTTCCAAAAGACTTCCATTGGACGAAGTTCTTGCGCATCCATGGATCAGACAGAATGCTGAAATGTTCCGTGGTGCGAAATCAGACAGCTCAACTAATGCAGATACATGTAAAAAGACTCAAGTCTAGGCATTTAGAAGTCCGATTTTTAAATGACTTAAAATTGAATAATTATCCCCGATAACTTCTTATTAATAGATTGGTTATCATTTTGTAAACTGTTTTATTTTTTTTATTTACTAAGCAATTAACCAACCTTTTATTTACCACAATGTCTCAAACTTTGTTATTTTCATTATTTTTAACTGTTTGGTTGAGATATGCTGAACGGTTTTCCCTGGGATTTAACTGCATCATGAGGCATACAACTTCTGAAGAATAGCCAATTTCCAAATGTTTTTTGTTCTGCATTCCCAGAAATTCTTAAAGGATATTTTCTTGTTAGAAGAGATCTTTGTTATAAATCATATTATTGTAATTATTACATGGGATCTTTGCGCGAAATCCTTAAAGGCCCCTGTCTCATTCCTGCTTAAACATTTGATTACATTTGGCAACAATCAAGACGAACAGCACACAGCCTGAGCACTGCATTTTATTTTCTATTATTTTCATCACCTTACTTGTTGTTCTTGCTATGAAACAGAATATTTTGTTGACTGGGGCTTCAATCATATCCGATCATTTCCCTTAAACCTGTAGCACTTTTATTTGCATTTTCTCTGCTACATCTTAGCTTCAAACTCAGAACAACATTTCTGTCATCAATTCTTTTCAGTGTTAAAGTTGTCAATATAACTTGACTTTAATTGTTCGTGTTTGTCTGTTACTTTCTCTACCTTGCTAGATTAAAATCTACCATGAAAAATAGGGTCAGTACTATCTAGTTTGCTCAAAATTATCTCATTCTTGCATTGGCGACAACGTCATTTACAGTAATACCGTATAAGCTCTATTTAATCCCAGGGGAGGGGGCTTATTTATGATTGGTTCTCTTTTTGATTGGTTCCTCTTAAACACACCACAGTTGATAAAAGACCGCACAATACGATGATGCAAAACAATAGAAGGACTTTTACCTTAATTAGCGGGTATTAAAATGATTGAAAAAAGTTAAACTTACTT
Source organism: Catostylus mosaicus (assembly GCA_964019065.1). Classification (NCBI taxonomy): domain Eukaryota; kingdom Metazoa; phylum Cnidaria; class Scyphozoa; order Rhizostomeae; family Catostylidae; genus Catostylus; species Catostylus mosaicus. The sequence continues at coordinate 16,072,602 of OZ025185.1, read as the reverse complement.
GTGTACTTATGGGTAAAAACTGATTAATGGCATTATAAATGCCATGTCAGTACTTTTGTTGGGGAGATGAACTGCAAGTAATGCTACAAATGCTACAAAAATTTCATTCACACATGTTTTCAAATTCCCTCCAATACGGACCATCATGACATTATATGTGTGTTTTCATGGTAACACATTTGATCTCGTATAACGCTGCATGCTCTTCCTAGGAATACAGTTTTGCTCATCGTATGGTAGTACAAGTTTTTTTTGACACCATGCAGTCACAGGCAAGCATACAAATTTTGGCTTACCATTACAATTTTTTTGTATTCATTTGAGTTAGGAAATAGAATTATTACATACATTAAAAATTAGACATAGTTCGTGTTTGCAACTTTATCAGCATTTGCTAACTTCAATTAACTCTATGCAGCAAATATGTTTATATTCATCTTGAAATGTACATATATTTATCTTTACATCATGTGCTACTTTGGTTTCTAGAGCTTGAAAGAAGGAATTCACGCTCTCTTAACGTGGCTCTAGTATGCATGGCAATGCTTCTGCCACAAACACCATTATTATAGCCACAGAAGATATTTGAAATCAAGAATTTATTTAGTACTTGATTATGGTAAGACAGTTTAACCGAGAGCCTTTTCTTGTTGCAAGGATTCAGCTTTTGAGCAATTAATCTCCCTTCTTCAATATGAAATTTGCGTTTAATTGAACATGTAAGAATGATCAGTTGGCCCAGTTTCCTCTTCGGTAGGCCTAACTTTGAAGTCAGGTGAACGCATTGTCGAATAAGACGACTTCAACCATGCAGAAAGATCACTGGCAGTTTTTCAACCTTGAAAGTTTCTAATAAGTGCCAAACAACCTAAACAAAGCTATTTTGTACCATCCAGTTCATCCGGCCCGAAAAAGTTTGTTCTTAGCGATGCAAGCAACTGTAAGGAAAATATATTTCACACAGCATGAAGATCTGTTTTTTCAATGGATTGCATTGTCACTTTGCGCTGGGACAAAATCATCGTTTGGCCTAATTCTCCCTGAAGTTGGAAGAAATTTCATAAACATGTTTCGAACTCTTGGTTGCAAAAAGACGTATACAAGGGGATCAGTTATCAGGGTAAATCTGGTACAAAGAAGTACAACGTTAAAAAGTGATTTATTTCGCTGCTTTAGCACAACGTATGTGGTCCACAAGATGATATTTGGGACAGCTTCGAATAAAACAAAACAGCCTAATAAATATCCAACGATTTTGATTGTCTTTCTATAATTGCGTTCATTACTTCTAGAGCTTTGACTAAAACCTCTCCCTCGAATACGACAGGCAATTGTAGAATATGTTATTGCAAAGAGCACTAGGTAAACAAAGTCTAAAAGCAACCAGACGTATCTTTCATAAATTTTGCGCCATACTTTCATATCATGTGTGCAGTTTGATACAGAAGTTATTAGCCCAAGACACCAAACAACCCAAATAACCACTCTGTATTTTGATGAGTTGATTCTGTAATTGAATGGAAAGTAAGTGCCATAAAATCGGTCGATTGTTAATACATATATCATAAGCAACCATGTTTGATAGGCTCCAACATGAAAAGCAAAAATAACCTGTCTAAAACTTTGTTGAAACTGAAATTCACCAATCTCTTCTACGTCTCTCAGGAGCCAAAATGTTGCGACGATGATGTTAATGATGCTCAGATTCTTTACAATCAATATCTGGTTTGAATGCCGTGACTGTACTTTCCACAGAGCAAGCAGGCCTGAGACATTGAAAATAACACCTACTCCTGAAATGCTTGCTGATGCAATTTTTACTATCCTGTAGCTCATACTCAGCAGTATTTTTTATACAGTATCAGAATTGACTTTTGCCTGTCTAAACTCTGAGTGCATAAATTTGAAATGAAGCATCACAAAGTACAATTTTAGATTTAAATGGTACGTCTAATGAAAACGCTGCCTGGGTGCACGGGGGCCATGCTAACTTTGTTTTTTTTTGTGAAGAATTATCTTGCCATGTTGGAAAAGAAAGAAGTCCTACCTGAGAGTTACAAAATCGTTGCCAGCTTCTCTCTGTATTCACTGACTGACCATTGATTCACCTAAAACAATTTAACACACAGCATACACAAAAATAAGACTTTTTTCACTGATTCTTGAGAAAATCTCTTTAATTCTGATAAAAGGACAATAAATTACCTGCCCTTCTCCAATGCAATGATTCAAAATTTTTGTAAAAGAATGTAGACTAACATCGTTTAGGGCAAGATTAAAGGGAAGGGCATCGAACATTGAGCAATTTAGAGTTTTTACAGTTTTTACACGGTTTAGAAAAGGTGAATTGTACTTGTCAAAGTTTTGGCATGTTCTTACGTTTTTGTCAATTATAAATAATCTAAAGCTTGCTCAAACTCCATTATAACAGTCTTTTTTCTCACTCATGAGGACTGTCCTCAGAAACAATTTCCAGAGGGGCTTAAGAGGCTCAGCTTTTGTCCTTGAAGTATAAATATGCTGTTCATTTTGATAAGTACACATTTTTGCAATACAAATTGGCTCACTAGAAAGAAATAGTCGGCTCCTAAAAAAATAAAAGAAATTGACAGTGAGTCTTTTAGGGTTAAGAATGTTTTCAAATTATGCTTTGCTTTAAAAATTGATTCCAGAGCAGCTACATTATAATTACATTGCTTAACTAATCAAACAAAACATCAAAGCTCAATCTTTTGTTGCAAATGCCTTGCTTCAAACATTTTTAAATAGTTCTTGAAATGCTAAAAGTGGTAAAGTTAAACCAAGCTGGGCGTTGTGTTCAAAATACTCCAAGAAAGTATAACTACTGAAATCTTAGAATTTACAAGGAAGTTTGAGTACTGGTGTAATTTTATGTAATTGTAAACTTACCTTTAAAATGTGTGTATGGTTATGGTTATGTTATAGTTTCAGAAAGGGAGTCCTATTGCCAACTTAATTGAGACTAACCCCCTGCTCGATTTTATCACGTCATAGCACCCTATTTTAATTAACATTATCTTAATGAATATCTTTACTTGTCTATCAGCAAATTTATGATATTCTCCTGCATTTTGCCTTTAAAGTAAAGTATTGAAATTAGCATGGCAAATGTTCAGTTTATAATTAGTTCTTTAAACCTTTGGAAAGAAGAAAAGTCCAATGATATTTGTATTGAAATTTCCTCTTGTGTATGATTGATAAATATCACGCCTAGCGTCCTTTCTTGCTCATTGCATAACTTTTTCATGAACACGATCTGCAAAACTTCCCATTTGCTATCCGCTAACGATAAAAATTTCAGGTTGAGGAGGGCACAGGGATAAGCAAACAAAAATGCAAGTAAGCAATCAGACAAACGAACAAACAATCAAACAAACAAACAAACAAACAAGGTAACACGCAAACCAACAAGCAAGGCGATAATCAAGCAAAAATGCAAGCAAGCATCTATTTGTTACCTCAGGTTGAGACTATCTTGACACTTATCAATCTTATGTGAGCCTGTGAAAGTAGGTAGCCATTGACCGACTTCGGTGGATGGAGGAAGTAGCGGTGTTAGTTTGATGCCCAGTGGGTTGGATGCCATTTTGTGTTATGCAGCTTACTCATTCATCCATGCCATTGGCATATCTTCTGCTAAATGTTTAGAAGTTATTAAGTCAAACAATGGCCAAAAATCTTCCTCTTTTCGTAGTGCTCAAAGCTGAGATATGATGAAAAATGTCAGCCGCCTGTTCTATCTATCCACAAGTCTTGTCTATCAAATTCAATGTCTCTGTCCTTTGAATACTGGATGGTATCACTTCCTGACCAAGACTGACCGATTTCTTCTCCTCGTGCAAGCCACATAATCTTGTCTTTTTTTGCCACGAGCTTTTTTCTCTCAATCTTTCCCTTGATTTCTCAGGATTCTCTTTTACATTTATGGTCAAAACATTATCAGCTTTCTAATTACGTCGATCAGATTTTATGTGCTTCAGCCATTTCGAAAAAATTCCATTGCTTTGCCTATCTTACTGGTTTCTTTTTGGAAGTTCTAAATTATCTACAATAGTCCATTGTTTTAGTTTCTTATCTAATATGGCTGTTATATTCCGTATGTTTAAGTCGACAATTGCCACTTTAAGAATCTAAATGATAGTACTTAAACATGCATTTCTAACACCAGAGTTTGCAAAAATGCTCAGTATTTATTGTATTTTCATTATGATAGAGATCTAAACTATAGGAGCCCCATGACATCAATAACACGTCAAAAATCGCTGGGAACTTAACAATTGGGATTGGTATTACATCAGCCGTTCTTACTTGGCCATATTTATAAACGATGATTATATTTGAACCTTGTCAGTCGGAAATTTTAAGCCCTCCAACCTCCCAGAAATATCCGTCAATTTACGTACCTGGATATGATGGTCACTCAGTGTTTTTGCCTTTAAGAATAGTTTTCATACACTTGTTAGTTAAGGATTTTCATTAATTATTTTGCCTTCCAGTAGAAATAGGTTATTATTTTAAAGTATGAAATTAAGTTGTTTTTAATTATATGTAAGTTTTTAAAACATCAGCTAATCTGAAGGGCAACCCTACTTAAAAATTTTAAATGAAAAATGAAAAATGTAGCCAAAGAGCAACACAAGGCAAAAACACTGATCAGGTCCCAGGGTACACTTTATGCTTGCCTTGCTATTCGTACGAGGTGAACTGCCTCGCATTGGTTTGTGCCTCGTGTTCACTGCAAAGAAGAACTGTTGTGATTCATAAGATGGCGGCAAAAGTTGTGCATAAAGCAAAAGAGTATTTTGGAAAGAATTCTCCAGAGAAACATGACGTTGTACAGTGCTTAAAAAACACCAGAAAGGGAAGACTGAGTTATGGCTCAAATTTAAGTTGGAGGATTGGAGCTGACAGCGGAGCTGGAAGAACTGTTAGAATTGACGGGGATAGATTGATTGTTTCTTTGAGTTCGCCTCCTGACCAAAGAAACCATGAAAGTTTTGGAATTGTAAAAAATGCAACTGAATCCGTTTCTGAAAATAAACTTGCTGATAAGAAGTTAGAAACCCTTGCAACGAAGCAAGACAAGAGGCAGGATTTCTCAGTAGCTAAACAATGTGATAGAAGTTCGCTCAAACCTGTTGAGAAAGATGAAATCAAAGTATCTTGTGGTAATCTTTGTGTTTCTAGCAGTGATGTTTTGGATTTATTGAAAGAGTGCAAAATAGAGCTAGAAGAAAAAGAAAAGACTAAAGTAATAACAATGAAGGGTGACTTTTTGACTGGATTAGATGCAACACAAAATGATTTAAAAGTTGCAACAAAACATGATGATGCTACACTACGTGCCAAATATATATCAGATTTAAATGAGCTGGAAAAAACTCTGATGGAGGCTGAAACAAGTAATGAAGAAGATATGAAAAAGCTATTGATTCATTACAATAGAAGACAAAACATTGTTTTAAAGCGTAATGAAGAAATTGCAAAAAGACAAGAAGAGATTCAACATGAAAAGAGGTTGCAAGAAGTGGCTCGTCAGAAAATCTTAGCACAGTGTAAAAGTATAGAATCTGCACTCATTGTTATACGCGATCTTTGCACTGAGACTTTAAAGGAACTTGAGGCACAAAAAACAAATACCCACCTTCCAGATAGCTGTAAGTCATTGACATCAGATATAAAACAATTTTATGCCAATGCAGCAAATATTGCAAAGGATGCTGTCAACCACCAAAAAAATTTAGAGGAAGCACTTGAATTCATGCAAAAAACTGTGGATAGCCTAGAGTTGACAAAAGAAAAGGTTCTACAAGAAATTGCTAAAGCTGAAACAAAAGCAAAAGAAGAGGAAGAAAGAAAAGAACTGGAGAAGAAAGCTGCAGATGCAAAAGCATTGGAAGAGAAGAGAATTGAGGATGAAAAAAGAAAAATGCAAGATGCCAAAACTTTTGCTTTGAAACAAGAAAGTGCTGCTTTGAAGATTTCATCCCTATCAAAGGGAATGGAAGTATTTGTATCTCAATCAGCATTTGAACATTATCAGGAGATACTGAAATTTCATGAGCAATTAACAACATCATTTACACAATTCATTGCCACAAAAGAAAAGAAGCCATTTAGATTTGAATTAACCAAAGTCATCAACACACCAATCAATGCTATATCTGATCAATCCCCACAACATCTTATGGATAAAATTGAAAGATTAACAAAACTGCTTAAAGGTGATACCATAGAGCATGGAGGCAAAATGATCAGTGCTGCAAGTGATCCACTTGGTCTTGTAAGTAGCTAAGACATTTGTTGACTTGGGATTGAGAAAACTGCCCCTACGGTCCTGTCATGCCTTGCATTGCTGATTTGTCAAATTTATTACATAACTTAGTTTCTATTATGCCTGCTAATGGAAACGGGTGATTGAGTTATCCTATTTAACTACAGTATTATCATCATTCATTTTTCTCACTAGCATGTTCTTCCTTTTATTCTATTTGACTGTTATTTATTTAGCTTATTAATTTAATCATAATGCTTCAGTAAAATACATTTTTGCCCTCTTTGTATTTACTTTTATGGTGCAACTTAAGACAATTCAATTAAAAATTACCTTTATTATTGTGAAATTTGGAATTGTACTTAAGATTTTCATTCAATGAAAGGTTTCAATTAGAAGGGCAGTAAATATATTTTGTAGTTTTAGTTTAAGCCCTTAGAATTTACTTCTTTCTTTTAGGCATATAGTCAAGACACTGTGTCAAAGAAGCTTGTTCTACAAGGTGCAAAACAGATTTCATCAAGTTTTAACTCGGCATTTGCATTTGGAGCTGTGGCACTTGGCATATGGTCACAGTTTCCTGAGGTGGGGAAACTAATTCTGGCTCACTTCTATTTAGCATGCCCTTACCTGGTGCCTTACTACATGCCAAAGAAGGAGGGCCAGTCAACTGCTGAGTATTGCAAATGTCTTGGATATGAAGTTGATGGTGAAGATGTAGAGTCTGAGGATAAATATCTAAAGAAATTGTCTGGTGTTGTCAGGTTGTATGCAGCCATTTTACAGTCACCCATGCCTCCTTCTTTATCATCACTTGCTCATCCATTTGGTATACATAATGGCTGGAGTTGGCTCTCAAGAATAATCAACCTAGAGCCAATAGAGACAGTTACAGCTACTGTTTTGTTTGATTTCCTGGATGTGGCTGGCTGTGCATTGTCAAAAAGTTATGGTAAACAATTTCAAAAGCTGCTGCAACTCCTCTGTCAAGAAATGGTTCCCAAAATTGATCAAATTACTCAACCTGATAACAAGGGACCTGTTGTTCGATTGAAGCTCTTTCTAGAGAAATGTCTAAAGAGCAACATTTTTCCAGTCCCTGATGGTCACATTTCTAGTAGATGGTGGAGAAGTAATGGAGGATCATTTTAGCATATTTATTGCTTGAAATAAAACATTTTTTCTTATACCCATTTTTTGTATTTAGTTTTGTGGAGTTTTTATTTCGCATCCAGATTATCAAATATAATATCAGCATTGTTTTAGAAATTTTGTTTTTAATCTTTACTCTGTTGCTTTTTAGGCTCTATATATGAACGTGAAAAATTGTTCAAGATTTTGAGTGACTATTATAACTGTTTATAATGCCAATTAAAAAATTTGGTGGAAATAACAAAGTTTTGGGATAACATACTCCTATGTTTTTGCATATAAACTTTGATGCTCCTTATCCTGAAAGTTGGTGAGAATTTTTTGGAGGTAATGAGGTTTAGGCTCATGTGTTTTTGAACTGTAACTCCTCGCTAGGCCAATGAAAATTTGTCAGAGTTTGGTAGAGTATCAAGTGATCACAGTGTTTCAAAGAATGAAATTTTATGAAAAAAGCAAATGTCAAGATACCAAGGACCAATCAGAAAACCAATGTTTCCTTGTTTAAGGTAATTTGCAATAATGAATGAACATTAATAATGAAGTAAGCACAAAACTGTTGACAACACAAAACCTGATTGGAACTCATGCAATCAAAACTTTCTTTTTTCTGGAAAATAACTAACAAACCCCTGTTATTCGAAATTTTCACTTTCATAGTTTTCACTTTCATAATTTTCACTTTCATCATTTTCACTTTCATCATTTTCAAGTTCCTCCAGAAAAATTGGAATCAGTCAAAGCAGACAATAACAAAGTCTTGATAGAATTGTTTGTGCGGAGACTACTGTTAACCACAGATGACCTAGCCTGCGAGTAATAGCGTACAATTCAACACAGCTCGTTCTTAGTTTACGTGAAAAAATTAACTTAAATCTGCCACTCGTAGCTGTACATGTACTTGTAAAATCTGATAAACAATGGAGTTCAAAAGTCCGTGTACGGATCGGTTAGGCAAAGATGTGTCTAAGCATGGCCCGTTTATTTGACACACGTACTGTATCACGATGATGAATGAATTTCTTAACTTGATAAGTTGATGCTCACATGGCAAGTTAGAAAACATTTTCAACTCTTTCTCAGCTTGCCAAATCAATGCCTTTTAAGAACTGGATGTAAGAGTGCTAATGGTTCCTTGCCAGTTGCCGTTGAGGACTATGGTGACAGAAGGAAGGGGTTGTGGTACTTCAAATAAACGTTTATTATGTAACGCGAGAAGATTTGAAGTTATCTGTATCTCAAATACAGCTCCTGATTATATTTCTTATTATCTCCATTTTTTTCTGGATTAGCTCATCATTCCTTATCATTGATCTCCGCTCATTCTAGATTTTAATGTTTTCTCCTAATTATCTGGTTGTCCTTGATGTTTCTGACTGATGATATGATAAATTTTTACGATTGTCTGATTTCGCCATGGAAAAGTTATTAAGGTTTGTTTTGATTGTGAATGTATTAAGATTACAAAACAACTCAGTGCATGTTTTACGTAGCTATGCAAAATTTCAGAATATTATGGTGGCCAAATTGAGAATTCTCTTTGCGATTTTGACGCCTCGACATGCATAACAATCTTAATAGAAGCTTCAACAATATTATTTTTACGCTTTAATGAAGATTTAAAGCTGTAATAGATGTACACAATGTAATCCCTATTAGAAAGCTCTTGTAATTAGCCTCCAACCTAAAGACACTGAAATAGCATAGAATGTAATTCCAATGGGCTAGTTGTACCTAATTATTATTCTTCGTTAATAATTAATGGAACATCCATTCAACTTGGCAGATGTCTTCAAGCTAACGAATTCATTTTGTGGCTTAAACAAAGGTTTTCATTTCTGGCGTGTTGAGAAATGCAGTTTTTTTACAAACTGGCATACCAGCAGTCAGCCTAAGGTAAGACTCTTAACGGTCTTATTCACGCTAGCAAAAAAAATCACTTAGTAGGGCGAGATAGCTGGCGATAGGTACCGTGAGAATGCACAGGATTATATACGTATATTAGGTTTTTAATTTACAACGTGTTTTACAGATTTGTTAAGCTTTATATTTCAATATGTTTGTTACGAGGAAAGGGAAACGCCATTAGGACCTGCGTGGCGACTCGGTGCAGTATAACCGCTGCATACGATGCAGTAGGGTACATATATGATCACATAGAAATTAAAACAAAACCACTCTTTTGTCGATACCATATGCAGTTAGAAAGACGCAAAGTCATCAATTCTGAACTGCATATGGTATATACTTACATGTCAGGGATCTATAATTTAAAGTAAACTACAAAAAATAGCAAGGAAGAGTATCAAACCAGATGCCAGACCTTAGATGAAAATGCAAGGGGGGGGGGAGAGTTTGATGAGAGGCCAATGCAAAGTATTTATTAGTAAAGAAGTTCGTGGGCTAAGAAGAACTAGAAAGAGCAAGAAAGATGGGAGCCGTTAATCATAAGAAGTGTTCTGAATCGTATCAAAATGTGGTAAACGTAGGTTATAACATTGGAATATGGATTATGTAGATGCCAGGGGGAGGGTGGGAGCTCCATGACGAATGCCCTGTGAACGTTAAGCGCCAAACGACAAACTCTATTGAGCATTGTCCCCCCTATTTGGTAAGTCTATGATATTGGAATCATCTGTAATATTGATGAAAATCCCAAGCAGACAACACTAATAAGGCATTCAGTTTATACAGATAATCATCTAAAGCTGTTTGGTTTCAGCCTGGTCAAACATGCAAAAGTAACATTAAAAATAGCAAAAGGTTAATGGAGAGTTAGGCCTTGATTAAGTCAAATTTTTCGCCAAAACGCACATCGAAGTGAAATATTGGAAATATCAATATTCTGAAGGTAAGCTTTGCTGTATTACTGTATATTGGTAAAAATGCAATTTGTCGATTTGTTTCCTACGCAAGCCCCAAGAACTTTGTACACTCGGTATAGTAAACATCTCCAGTCATTCTGTTCCACTCTCTCTGCCTTCACCTGCGTCGTACTTTTTGATTCTCACATCTTGCCATATTTTGATGTTCACACTCTTCCTGCTCTATTTGCCAATGCTAGTTTTGCTTATTGATGCGTTTTGCCTGCTATTCCTGCCTCAACATGATCTCTCTAATCTTCGTTTTTTTATCACCGCAGTGATACCCTGCTAGCCCTAATCTCTCCATTTTATTCTTCCTTACTTAGGCACCACTTTCCTATTACATTTCTCATCATGTCACATCCTTCCTACGCTCATCTTCTCAAATAACTCTTCTTGTCACCATCGTCCCACTTTACTCTTCTTGATTTGTAGAATGATGCTATTCATGCATTGGTCTTCTTCTTTTCTCTTCATGGCTTACGCATCCTGCACTCAATCATTCTTAAATAATCTACCAACCAAAATTCTCCCATAATCAGTGTATCGTTAATGTAAAATGTAACCTTTAAGCCAACCAATCGAAGGCCTCATGTCACGTGTTATAGACATATAAGCACCTGGTAGGCTGTCACGTGACACAGTGTTGAGATGAAGTCAATTCATTTGAAAGCCGATTTACAATTTTCAACTCTTCAGAGAAGACGCGACGGAAAAAATCTTGACCGATCGTGAATGTTGGTCGTGATGGAGAGCTGCCTTTGATTGGTAAGTATGCAAAAATTAATTTAAAAAGAACCAAATTATACGAAGGTTTGATTATTAAATTTAGCCAGTTATTCAGACGTATTGCAAGAAACATGATTGTCCTCAAAAATGACAAGTATATATTGGGCAAGTTTGCACAAATAAATCAAATAGGTTCTAAGTGCTATTTTCATGAATGAATTCACCTGTGCATTCGAAACCTTTGGCCATTACATTCATGACAAAAATGCTGCAATGCAAATGTGCTTTTTTTAATAAAAAAAGATCTTTTTAATAAGGTTTTTAATCATAACCTTACAGTTAGTTGTCTGAAGATCGCATCAAGCGCGAAACTTTAAGTCACAACTTAAACCGTCGTGTTCTGTTAATAAGTTTAGTATAGTTCTGCTTTTTTGGCATCGAGCTCTATTTTTAGCAGAACGGTAAACAGTAATTTTCATAACATTACACGTTATTTTGATTAAATTGGAAATAAAATATACTGATGTTTAATAATTTTTCTTGATATTTCCAGTATTTTTTGCTTGCTGGGGCCCAGAAACTCCAAAATTTGCGGACACAGATTTTCTTATATACAGAATTTCGGTAAGATTCAGGAATGAAATCTCTTATCAGACGACCAAACATGTAAATAACGAAAATTCCATCGCCGTTCTTTTTTTTATTGAGAAATAGATGCATGATGCTCGCTAAAAACGATGTTTGAATACCTTCTATGTTAAATAAGCTGGGCTTTCTCAATCCCGTGCTTATATCTTGCCTTTAATTGCTGCGAAGAACTGGTGTGCTGTCCGTGCATAGACCCGAAAAAAAGAGGTCTGTGTTTGGTCTTGGATTCTTCTCATAATTAAACTATGTACAAATATGTCGTTTTAATGTAAATTGATTTCCGAATATGCAGTTGCGGCCCAAGCCCCCCAATCACGTCCTTGTCAGAAAATTCAAAGGCCAGAAAATTTCTTCCATTCTTTACTTTCTAATACATTTCCTTTTAACTCAATATTGATATTCTATTGATATCCATTGGACAGAGGGGGCAGTTTGCCCCAGGGCCTCAGGGTCCAGGGGGGCCTCTTCAACTAATATCAAAATTTTTATATATAGACTCATTAGAAGCATTCAAGGAACCTCCCAATAAAAGCAGCCCACAAGGCTCTTAGAGTGCCTCCAGAATCAGTTCCCCCAGATTCCCTTGCTTTCTGCCCCCTCTCCTCGTTTTGATCACAGACAAAAAGGGGCCTCATTCTGCAGTTTTGCCTCTGGGCCCCCAAAACCTTTCGGCGGCCTGGATAATTCGTGACTCAAGTATATTCTCGTTGGAAATCTGATTGATCGAGCCCCCCCAAATCAAGCCTTGAATTACCGTCAATACGACTATGTGACTTTGCATACAAATAACTTCCTCCCTATTTTAGCAATATCAAGATAAGCGTGACTAAATACTGATACTACTTTTCTTAAATGCATTTTTCATTTGCAACTTTACGGACGGCCAATAACATGCTGCACCACCCATGCGCCTGCCTATATTTGAGTGCATTCTGACACCATTTATCTTTTACTGGATGTTTGATTAAAATAATTTCATGGCTATGTCCCATCTACATCATTATTTTTGATTACATGCATCGCAACGCTTTACTTTCAATTTTCAATAATGTGTCACGCCATATCCTGTTACTTTTCATTTATTATCTGCGTATTTCACTGCTGGTATTTCTCAAGCTTATCTGTAATTCTTGTTCTAAGTTCTTAAAATACTTGAAACACTGGATGTGTATGATTATTAAGCATTGCATTATAAGTATAAATCCTTTGCAACAATGATAGAACAATAGCAATTTAATATTTCTTTATTAAGCTACTCAAAAGCATTGAAAGAAATGTACTTATTCCATGATTCTGGCTAGTTTTGTCTATCTCCCTTGCTATCTCCCTTGAGACATTTTTTGTTATACCATTTATGTTTATTGTTTGACTATGTTAACAATTGACGCCTGTCAGAATTCATAAATATCAAAACAATCTTTTTACTTGTTTAGACCTATTTTTGAACCTGCAGTTTAACTGCAGTTTCTATTAAAATTTCTGCTTTTCTTTCATTGGGGGCACTTCATCCCTAGCTCCCTCCCATTTGCCTCAACTTTTGCCCTCCGTTTAGTTGAGCTGTTTCTTTACTCCCCCGCAGCTTTTAAATGTCTTTGATTTAAATTTGAATTGAATGTTTTGGAATTTTCACGTCCTTGATCCGAATTGGACTAAGCTCTGTCTTTACCAAGAATGAATGAGGATTATCGCCAAATTTGCAGCAGATGTTCTATCTTCCAGCAGATGTCTAATATGTCCGCAATGTTCTTTAGATGCTGGTCTGCCTTTTTATCTCAGACTGATGCAAGAATGCCCAACAGGCTGCAAGCCAATGACAAAATTTGCATTAGTAATATTTTTCTCCTTATCTAGCGCCTGAAGCCTGGAAGAGGTACATTCATTAACTTTCATTTCATTTCCAATTTTTTTGAGGATGGCTTTTCAGCATTTATGACTCACAACGGGCCCTCAGTAGTTATTTATATAAAATGAAATATGCTTCAAACCTCCTCTCACTACTTAAAATTCATCTTCTAATTTCTAATAAAGAAACTGATAAAAAGCCGAAAATTTAAACTTTAAACAAATATCCTTTTTAAACCCCTAAAAGTGTTCTTGATAAAGATACATTAGGCATACACGTTATCTTATTTATCAGTTCGCATTCCGGAACTTTCCCTTTATCCATTTATAAATTTGGAAAGTTTCTTCAAGACTTGGCTAAACGAGAAAAAGAGTTGACGATTTGTGATTGTGCCCCGTATATATAAGTGGGCTTATGGTCTTAAACTTCTTTAATCACGCACATTATTTTGAAAAATTTACAATGCTAGTAGGTAGAAATTAACAGTTTGTTATAAAAAACAAGGTTAGTGATATTTTGAAAAATTCCAGTGGTTAACATCTATTCCCGACTGTTGCAAATGCAAAAGGGGGATACCAAATTTTATTTTCATGCCGTGTACATCTTTGAGACATCATAACCTCTCATCCGATACTCCTCCAGAATGGTAACGAGGATGATTTGAGGCGTAGACTATAGTGAGATTTACAGCACGGTTTCAAAGTTGTTTTTCTCAATGCCCGTAACAATTTCTTTTGATTCCAAATTGATTTGCCTTGCAAGACCTGATTAATACTGCATTCTGATTTATACTGTGATTTGCTTTTTCCATGTCATTCTCTATTGTAACTTTCCTTTTAAGCATTTCTGCGCTGCACCCTTGGCTTGTTCTCCAGACTACCCTGTAATTATGAACTTTCATCGGAAATCGCAGTCCCTCCTATTTATCCACCATGTACATCTTATCTTAATTGTCAAAATTCTTTTCTCCCCGTTGCTTGAAACGAGAATAGCCTGGTACAGCATCAATGATTAATCAAAACACATTATCAACTATTAATAATATCAAGTACAAAGCAAAGCAACCTTTGCATAAATCTGTAATATCTTGGTAGCACCTTGCCATGTTTAATTCAACGGAATCATCAAATGAATGAATGCAGGATTAACGTTGATTTTATTTATATCAGCTTTATTCAACCTAATGCGATCAACGACCAAATTTAAAAAGCATTAAACTGGATCAGACGAATCTTGACTCTAATGTGCCTATAACACATAAACAGTACGGTTTGAAAAAAACGGCCCGCTGTATATTTGAGGTCCGTTCCATGAATTAACGAGTAGAAAAATCGAGCGTCTTACCACTCTAGCAAGAGGGGCGACACAATACCCCCCTCCCCAAACTAGCTAGCCAACAGGTATTGCAAGAAAAGTTTTGAATGATCCGATTACTCAACCGGTCTTTGAAGTCCTAAGATTTTGGCATTTTGTTTTTCTCGCTACCAGCTAGGCAATAAAATATTTTTAAAATCCTGAAGTCAAATATATTTCAAAAAATTTCAAAAAGACTTAAAATTCAGCACTGAACTTTCTTTATTAAGAAAAATAAAACGCGTGCATTTGAAAAGAGAGAAGGTTGGTTAAAAGTAAAGCTATCAAATTTTATTACATCATCTCTTGAACTAATTTTAACTAGGGGTATTTGATATACTTGTTTATAGCTCTTAAATTATTTTGTACATTTGTAATTAGCTTTCCTTTTCGCTCGTTAAGTCTATACTACTATCAGTTTTTATCTTATGAGGCAAAATATAAAATACATAGACATGGCAAAATATATTTGTAACTGTTAACTATCTCCTGCTAATGCACAGAACTGAAGCGCTTATATTTTGAAGGAGATGCCTTTCTGGGAATAATGTGACTTTTTCATGCAAACGAACAATTTTTAACCGCTAAACACAGGTTGTTTGACATTTCCCATCAGCCCACCCCCTACTGGGTTATAAACAGGCAGAATGCATCAAACAAGTTGAAGGATTAGCTTTGTCCTGAATCAGGACTTTGCGAACTTTCTGTCGTAATGACTATCAAAATTGACCAATAGGCGTGGAAACCATAATCCATGAGAAAAATCAAACAATCTGCAAAAGTACTACGTTATTAATAAATAAAATCTTTCTCCAGGTGTGAACCTTCAGTGACATTGAACGCAAAAGCAACTGGCTGATGTAAAGTTGGTTTGGTCACAGTCAACAGGTACTATGATAAGGAATAGCTGAATTTTTGAACACAATTCTCGTTATAAAAGTTGATGCAATTTGGCTAGAAAAAAGAGAAAGCCTTCTGTTGCGAGCAAAGTCTATTCTGCACAAATAAATGATATGCGATAAATAGTAGACTGTTCTTCAAGCTTCATAAAAAGAGTTAGAAAGGGAGCTTTTTTCTGATTTACAGCGTATTCTAAATTGCGAAATCAACTTGTCAACCTCGATCGTTTGCATTATCGACTGAGCTTGTATAATGTGGTATTCTGCAACAGTATTCGAAAATTTTCGCAATGGCTTCACCGATGTTGTCAATATTCTTAGAGATAAAGATGATTCTTCAGACGAAGAAGGAGCACTGTTCAAAAAGGAAACGACAGAAGAATCGGAAGAGTCAGCTAAAGTATCAAATTTGAGTACATTTTGGAACATTTTCAATGCAAACCAAGGTGTTGTGATACTCACAATGCCATTTGTTGTCCTGTGTGGTGGCTATTTGAGTTTGTTTGCCACCGCTGTCGTTGCAGCCACATCAAACTACACAAGCAAGAAACTAATCAAATGCCTTTATGAGAAAGACCCAGAAACTGGTGTTCTAGTTCGCATGAGGGAGAGCTACGAAGAGATTGGTGAGGCATTTGCCGGTGACTTCGGTAAATGGATGGTATACGTTGCAATGATAGTGGAACAACTATCCTACTGCACACTTCTATTGATTCTATGTGGTTCGATTCTTCATAACAGTTTTCCGGATTCGGGCTTTGACAAAACACACTGGTCCATGCTTGCATTTGTGTTGGTGATTCCAAATGCATTCATGATGAATCTTGGTCAGGTTGCTTGGGTAAGTTTGATTACAGTCCTTGTAGGCCAAGTAGTCTACATTGTTGTTGCAGCATACAGCTTCTACCATGCCAGCAGATGGACTGTGACGGAGACGCCCCCTTTCGAGATGGGAAAGTTCTTCATTGGTATGGGCATTGTTGTAGTGAGTTACTCTTCACAGCCCTACATGCCGTCTATCCATGGCAGCATGCGCCATCCACGTAAATACAACGCTATCATGAATGCCACATACTTCGCAATTACTTTTGTCAAAATCGCCTTTGGTCTTATTGGGTACCTGACATTCAAAGGCGAGACCCAACAAGTCATAACAAATAACTTACCGCATGGCATTTTCAAAACTCTAGTTAATATGGGTGTTCTAGTTCTTGCTCTTGCATCGTTCACATTTCCAGCCTACACGGTCTTTGTCATTATTGACAAAATCACTTTAAGAAGGTCACGTGACTGGCTCCTTCGCCAGATTCAGCGAATGAAAGAGATGCATCGCAATGACGAGGAAGACATTGAGGACGATGATGAAGATGATGACGATGTTGCCGAAAGTAAGAGCCTAATGGAGCGCGAGGAAGAAGAGGTTGAAAAACCGAGTCGTTTGAAGAGAGCACTTGTTAGATTGTCGCTCATAACCATGGCTCTTGCAGTTGCTATTGCCATTCCTCATTTTGGTTTATACATGGCACTTGTTGGCAGTTTTACTGGCATGTGTTTATCCTTTATTTTCCCTTGTCTGTTCCACATGAAGTTGCAGCAGCATGAAATGAAGAAATATGAATTCTTTATGGACACTGCTATTATTACTTTAGGCAGTGTGTCTGCAGGAGTAGGCATGTATTACTCGTCTTTGGCATTAGTTGATGCATACTCAGGCGTACATTGAAAATGTCCTTTTGCAGAAACTATTTAACTCATCAAAATTCATTGAACTTTATTCTAATGGGAAGGAGAGGCCTCTGCTATTGCTCCATTTAGTGAGAGATCCATCCTTCAACTAACTCCATACAATTCATCCTGTTTCTTTGTTTATACATTTATTGTATTTATTTTTTGCATTTGCATACGCTCTATTATTTTGCAGTTTTGTTTTATATCTTTTACTTTTGCTATTTTATTTTTCTTTTGTGGGTTGCAATTTGTAGGAACGTTATATAAATCAATGAAAATGAACTGAACTGCGAAGACGTGCATTTTTATTGAACAATAACCGGTTAAAAAGCCAGATTTAAATCTACCATTGCATCGTCCATCTCCTATACGTAAGATCAAAATGCTTAATGAAACGCTTCTTCCCGCCCAAAAATTGTCCACATGTTGAGTGCGGTAAACCAAAATTCACTGATCTAGGCTTGAGTTTTTCTACAAAGGGATCTACGACTTTTGAAGCAGAAGTTATTGCTGTTTGACAGGCACATTCCTCCAGCTAGGCCCTGGAACGGCCATGATTCTTTTTGTCTAGATTATGCGTCCTACACAAACTGTCATGGACCATATATTGCCTCAAAACTTCATCTTAGCATCGAATTTAGACCCATCTTCACCATGTCAGATTCAACTAAAAATGGCTTGCGTTATACCTATGATAATTTCCCATAAATCTGCAACACTTTGAAGAGCATATTCCTGCCGCTCATTAGTTTGAAGTCATTCATTCTAAATGGGAGGATATCACTCTATTGAGACGGGTTCTTGTCCCTTGTCCCCTACTGATTTTGAATTTCAAAGCCTCTTCGCATGAATTCTAAAAATTTAACTGTTCAATGTTTACTGCTGATATGCAGCAAATCCCTCCTGGTAAACAGCTTGCCTTTAAGCCTACTTTTGACAGCCATTAGGCCATACATGTATTCACAAAATGTGTTATATAGCTGCCCATCTGCTTGATTGGGTGCCAACCTCCATTTGACGCCATCTTTGTCATGATTAACCGAGTGGAGAATGGAATTGAAATGCGGCGTTCATTATTTGCGGTGAATGCAAACCATCTTTTTCATATTTAACTGAAAAATACCACAAAATGAGATGCTTAGAACATTGATTATTTATTCAAGTTGTTGAACTCTATGTTCAACTTTTTTTTGACCTTGCAAATATTGTTCTTATGTAATTCAATTTAATATGTTTTACAAAACAGAGAAGCCTACGTCAATTTGTTTTTATCTCAGTATATTTGATTTAAAATATTTTTGTAAGTATTAATTATTAATTCTGCTAATTCAGCTATTTTATGTTTGTTTAATTTAGCTTAAGAAAAGACCATCTCTTGCCAACACCTGTCTGATCTTGGTAAATCCATAACAATTATATCTCAATACTCTTTAATGCACGGATCTTGGGATAAGCAAAATAGCGCATTTCTTAGATCTTTAAGTTTAGCTTGAAATAAACTTGATCACCTTAATGACTTTAAAAAGAGGCCTTTATTCTGAAGGAAAAACTACACACTAGTCAACCAAAGGCTGTTCTCGCAAACGTCATTAAAAGAGGATGTGGTTTGGCAATCCATTTCATTCGATATTCCATTTAATATTCCTTGGCAAACCTCTGGTCAAACGTAAATTGCCAGACTAGCACGATTGTGCCAATAATTGAAGGCGAGCTGCTGCAAGGCCCCCTAGGCCTCAATAGTTTCGTCTCCTTTTGTATGACAGGCCCGTAGGAAGCATTTCTCCATTGAGAGGGCCGAGAAGCATCGCAAGGGGAATTTTTGTGGCGCCACGCCATTTTACCCTCTGCCAGGCCCTTCAAACCACTGATACTCTTTCAAGGCTATTTATATTTTCAGTCATTACACAGAGTTTCACAATTATATCTATGCATTTTTAAACCATAAAAAATCAAAATATGGTGTCATAAGGGTATGTAAGTCTTGGTTGCCTTGTATTCATGACTCAGCTTGGTTTTTTAATCCGCTGCAGCGAAATCGCTAAAGATTTTTTTTTTTGCAGCCATCCCTATTCACAAATTCATTAGCAATGTCCATCATGCTCAGCTCATCAACAATCTCTTTTTGGACTTGGGGCAACATCAAATGGTGGGGCCTTTTGTCGATCGTGGTTGCCCTTAAAGTAGGTCTTAATGCGTTTAAGGGCTGAAAAAGGTCTTTCTCTCACTGCATTTGTTGCTGGCATCAAGAGTACAAGCTTGGCCAGCTTAACAACTTTGTTATGGTTATTTTTTGGGTGGCTTTGGCTTTCCAAGCATAACGATGAGGTCATCGATTGAAAACATATCAGGATTGTATTCCATGGCTTCAATGGCGTCACTTCTTGCTCCGTGTTGCCAACAAAATGGATGTAAATCCTTTATTTGCTGACAAGCTAGCGAAATTTGCCGATGAAATACTCCTCCATGGCCAAGAACACTTGATTATGAAAAACAATTCTGTCCTTGGTGGTGGGGGGGGGGGTGTCACACCAAACTGTAGCCACGGCCCTGAGAAAAAAAAATTTGTCGCTGGAAAATTACTTGTTTAACAAACAAAAATTGGAATAGAAGACTTCTGAAAGAAAAAGAATTCGTCCAGAAAACCAAGAATCTTGGATGTTAAGATCTTGAGAGAAGAAATTTCTTATTAATATCTTGTATGCAATGTGCAACCTTCACTTGGTAACATATAAATTTTCGCCAACATTAAGAGTTTTATAATGTCAATTATCTATTACCATTTGTTCCCATGTTCCTTGGGGAATTTCATGTTAATTGTTAAATGCATAAATGCATGTCAAACAAAAAATGTCAAGCTGCCGTGTAAAACGAGAAAACTGTTTCAATATTTAAATAAACCATCCGATCATCTAAATAAACCATCAGACAAAAAATGCCATTCATTTCCATTAAAATCTTCAAAAATATGAAAAGTTCCCTCGACCCCATGAAACCGTACCCAAAGCGAGGTCAATAATAGTTTGATGCAGATATAGGTAGACAAGTCGTAGAGATAAGTAAAGAAAAAATAGCGTATTAAATTGAAACAAACTCCCACTTTAATTATTCGGCCCCTTTATTTTGGATTAATGAGCTAAGTCAACTATTGTTAAAATTAAGACTGTATCGGAATGAATCTTGCAGTTTGACCCCCCAGTTTTAAAGGTTCTGCGGCCCCCTTGATTTCATCTTTCTCTTCCTTTCTTTTTTCCTTTTATTTCCTTTTTAGCACAAAAGTGCGCATTCTTTTTAACGTTGTTGCTGTTGTTTTTGTTTTTTGCTGCTCTTAATACTTGTTGTTTTGGTGATACCGCCATATTTGATTTTGGTGCCGGAGAGCGGGAAAGTTTTGTTAAAAGATTCTGCATCATCCAGGATTTTTTATTGTTGTTCCTTTAGATTTCGCAAAATCAAATTTATTAAAGAAAAAGGTAAGCTGTTAACTCAGAATTTCCGAAAATATGGACACAGCTCAGCTCAACCTTTCACAGAAAGTTTTTGAGTCTTGCCAACAAGTCAAAATGAAAAGCTGAATGAGTTGCGCTGATACCAATACAAGTTACCCCAGAATAGTGAGCCAACACGGCGAGACCCCGAAATCTTACACATTTCTTAGTGCACTGTTGAAATATGAAAAAATGCGCATAAGAAAAAAAAGCTACTTTTGAGGAACTGGAACTGATATTTACTGCATCAAAAATGTGCTGAAACCAAAACCTTCATTTGCATCCTAAAGTTTATGTATGAAATTATGCAACAGTGCACAATCTTGTTGTATTCACCCCCATTAAACTGCCTGTTATAAATTTAATGATTGCAACTCATTTGTCATTTTGTTTTTTCTTATGCATCTAACATGTAATCAGTAAGACCCATAAGGCATCACACTGATTGAGATCAATTCACCACTCATGCACTCCCATCGTAAATCAAAGAGTCTGTAAAAAAATTTGCAACTCTATGGGAATTGGGCTATAATGAAAGTGCAGCGCAAATCTATCTTACTTTTGAACAATTTTGCTTCTTGAATCAATTATTTACTTTATTATATGGTTAGATAATATTTTACATATTATATAAATAATCTGAATAGAGGCTTAATCTTGATCTTAGTAAAGGTTTCTAAAGCATGAGAACAATGGGGCACAGCATGTCAACATTCAACAACATTTTACCTGAGAATATTGTAAATGCACAACAGTCTCAAAATTGTTACACATAATTATACTTCTCATCATGATACCCTCAGTTGCTTAACAAATATTGTGCATTTGGGATCATTCAACTTAAACAGGGTTGTGCATGTGCATTTAAATCTTCCATTTTTGTTTTACAAAATGCTTTTAAACTGCTTAGAAAACTTACCAATCTACAAATGCATTTTTGCCAATACATTTCAATTAATAAATGCCAAATGAGTCTAGCTCAGTATTGTGGAAAATCTTTTCTAACAGGGCTTAGAACCTTTCACTTGATGAATGATGTATGAGATTCATGCACATCCCATTCTGCAGAGGTACAGAGCCCATGTTTGTTCAACGGCAACTGTTTTCAATATTATCTCACTGGCATTAACATACATTCTTCCACTTCTCATTGCCTACTTGAGCCAAGGTATGTACACTTCATTTTAATGGTTATAAGTGTTTCTTGTTAATCTTATGGACTAATTTTATTCACCTGGTATCATGCTACCAATTACTTTATACATCTGTTAGTCAATCCTTTAAATGGCTATTTTATGGTCACCTCTGACTTCACCACTATCACCATTAATTATGCAGCCATCATTCTAAAGGAGGTGCCCATTTGATATTCATCTTGTCAAGAAATTCCTTGCGTACCCTTTATTGTCTGCTGTAGCACTAAGGGTTTTGATGCAGCTAAAAGATTTAGAAAATGCCACATAATTAATAAAACTGTTATCCTTATCAGAGAAAAAAAAATCAACCCCTTTTAATGCACATTTCTTCAATGTCCTGGGTTTTTGAAGGAAAGTTGATAATAGTACATTTTTAAAAGAGATTAGAACAACCCTTTATACACTTACATGCTTAATGCATATATTTTTATCATTTAAAAAATTTTTAGATGGATGATCACAGCATATATGCAAGAATGATAATTTGCATTTTGGTTGAAAAATTTGTATGCAATTTGCACTTTATTTTATTTTTAATTGTATAACTGATAGATGCAGCTAATTTTTATTATATAGTAGCTTTGTTTAAAATATAATTATAAAACTCTTTTTATGCCAAAAAGAAATATGGAGGGCTCAGTTATCTTTAGTATCTTTTCCCAATTTTAATTTTAATCTTTTCTTGTATGTATCAAGAATTCTTGTCTTATCCAGGTTTCTGGTTAAGGGAGAGTACCTACAGAGAACAGCCTGATGTTAACTTCAAACATCAAGTGATTTTACTGTTGCAAGGTTCTGATATAAACACTCTTGTAACATACAGCACATATCAAAATTATAACAACCTGATGGCTGACAATATAAGGATACCATTTATCCAGGTATATCAGAACTTTTATCTTCTTTTATCTTTGGGGGTTAAGGTCAATTTCTTGAATAAGAGGACTTGTTTACAGTTGCTTCACAACTTTTACCATTATGATGCATTCATAATATGGTGCAATGGAGTAATCAAATGCACAACTATAAAACTTGTTGGGCCACCATAGAACTTTCTTTCCCCAAACTATGACATGCCATACAAAATGCACCATCAACAGTTTGTAAACAATGTTTACTCTTTGACCATCACTGGGTATTAAAAAAACATTCAAATAAAGTTTACTCCATTAACACTTTACAAAACATAATTATGTAAATTACAATAAGATGTTTATTTATCTGATTTCATGTTAAATTTGTGCACCTTAAAGCAGGACTGTTTTTGCTTACTTTAGATACTAATTTCAAGTTTTAGTTTATGTCTTTTTTCAATTCAACGTTGTCTTTAGTTTCACAACCTGACACTTTCTTACTAAGATTAAGAAAAGGCCTTTTGTTATTATGACTTATCCAAAACAAACCAATTTCTCATTTTCTTAAAAATTCCAGCTGTAACTGTTTGGTAAATGTGCAGGAACTAGGTACTATTTGCAGTAAAATGAGTGAGCACAACATTTTGAACCGTTCTATCAGAAAAACCAAATTTAAGTCCTTACACAGCCAACACAACCATTGATATAGAGGGGCACAGATGTCATCAATTAACAATCAGTCATTCATCAATCTTTATCTTTGTTTTGCAGAAAATCCCTCAGGTTTTTGACAAACAGTCTCATGGAGGCGGTCTGCCCTCATCCTGCTGTTGGTGCCCACTCTGGCTCTCTGCAGGATTGAACTTCTTCCAATTTTATATGATTCGTTGTTATGTTATCGTCTTGCACTTTCAAATATTTTCTCTCCATTTTACTAGTCATATGAAGTTGACAACAATCGCGATGGTAAAAATGATCTGCTAAATTTTGAAATACAAGTACCTTTAAAAAGTACAGAGAAGATAAATTCTTTGCAGATTTTATTGATCTTTGATTATAAACTTCATGTGAGTATTTTGGTATTTTGAATGAAATATATATCAAATTAAAATGTCTTGTGAATGGATTTTTTTGTTATCGGGTGGTGAAATACCTTTTCCCTTTTTTTCTGTGCAACATATCTTACATCAGTTTTTTATTCTCTATTTTGCTTGACAATACTGAATTTGAAAAATTACTGAAGCTTTAGCTCCACATGGCAGCTGGATCCTTGATCAATTCTCATGTAGCCTGTACCACATTTGTGAAAGTGTCAATACATTGAAGCAATTTGATGCTTTTACCATCTTTGATCACGGTGGTTCTTATGAAGAGCCATTGTCATTCCCATGAATTAATGCAAAAATTTATGGTGATTTTCCTCTTTGTAAATCCAGTTTATATCTGTTAAGATCTATCAGTTGTGTAGGCTTTACTTTATCTCATCTTCAGCATTTCATGCCTTAAGTTGCATCTTGTTGATTAAAACTTGAATCAGAATATCAAAAAGCAATTTTCAAAGTTTCAAAATACCTTTTTGTTATATCATAATGCTCAGAAGCATAATTTGATCTTCCACAACATCTCTTGTTTCTGTTTTAGAGATTTTCATCCGTCCAAATGGAATCATTGGCCTACATCTATTTCACTTCTCCTATTTCTGGTGCTGGGTTTTCAACTGAAGGTGAACTTAGGCTACGGCAGAAATTTGTCTTACCACACAAAGGCTCATATACAACTTACAATGTAAGTATTTCGATGACAATTTTAATATTCCTTCTTTCTCACTACCCCCTCCAAATTTTTTTCTTCATTCAAATATGAATATTTACAATATGTCTTACATTTAACTATACTTATTTTGATAACTTAACTACGCTACCCGTACGATACCATAGGGAGCAAAAGACAATGACTACCCCAAGGCCAATAAAAAAAGACATGCAACGTTAAACTAACATACAACTACACTGCAACGATCAAAAACTGATCGATAATGCATTAGACTCTGTCCCACATCAAATTTCAGGCAAGGGTCATTAGCGCAGCCCTCCCAATTTTCCCCTCTTTTCCATTTTCAAGACTCTCATACTATGAGCATGCACATACCTACCATAAACAATGCATAACTGCCATGGAAACGCTAAAAGCTGAAAATGAGTGATTTATAAGCTACAAAACAGTGTTTTAACAGAACTGGAGGACGAGGAAAGCGACGACAATTCTTGTGCTAAATTTCATCTTGATATGATACAATGTGAATATGATTTGACACCGTTATAGTGTTTGGCAAAGCAATTAGAGAGTAAAAGTAAGGAAATGCTCAAGCAGTAGGGGATATGAATAATTACTAGTGGCACTTTAATGTAGAAAAAAATAAAAAAAAATTCGAGGATATAAAGCTCAAAGGGGGCCGAGTCCCCAGTGGAAGAACAGTCATGCATCGTTTTAGCAAATTGATATGAAGAAATGTGACATCAATTTGAAAGTGTATGAGAGTAAATTGACAGACAGCCTTTTTTGCATCCATTTCCGTAATTGCACCCCAAGTTAATTATAAAAGAGGCTTGCTTTATTTGTTTATGTGCTGTTTGTTAACAACATTCAATCAAGAGAGAGACTGCGCGACTCAAACAAATTTTTTAGCAAAACTTTTTATGATAATGACATTCAAGTCATTGAGATTTAAATTCAGCATAAACCAGCTATACATTCTTTAATATCTTTATCATTTTTCAGGTACCAATTGTCGCAAGTTCTAGTATATATATTGAAGATTATGATCTGGCCAAGATATTCGCAGATTACCAAAGACGGAATAGTGAGTACTTTTGTTCCCATTATTGCTCACTATATACACACAGCAAAAACATGGATCTTACCATTTGATGTCAGCAACCCCAGCGTAATCTATTCACTGAGCCTGTGTAGTAAACAATGATTAAAAAACAAATGCAGTACATTAAGACCGTCAAAGATTTCGCCTTCTAGTCACCATTTCTTTACCGACATCCTGGTTTCATTTCTATTTCATTGTAAACTTATTTATACAGGGTGACTATTCAGTTTAGATAGGTCATGAAATAGCCCTACTAATTTCATAGTTGCCATTTCTATCACTTTTATTGTTCATTTCTTTGTTTCCTTTCCCTTTTCTCCTTCTCCGACACATATAGAGCGACCAATGAGAAGATGAATATGGTTGTTTTCATGACAGCTTTGAGCAATCAGGATTATTAGCAGATTTTAAATGGAATTCCCTTTTGACATTAAGGCAAACAGTCTTAATCTAACAAATTTTTCTACCCAGTGGCAAGTCCTTACACGTCAAAGAAGAAAGATGCAGCTCCTGCATTTTCGCATGGTTACCCCGTATACCTCTCCTTAACGAACTTGATCTTTACTATGATTGATAAAAACTTCCTTTGCATTTTGCACTGCTAGTCTGGGATTTTTTCATAGTGACAAGGATCTAGGATCTCCGTTTTTACTGTTGTTCTGCAATTTTAGTTATAGCTATTTTGATTGTAGCTTACATTTCCATGAGCCGTCAATGATTGTTTTATATTGCTCTTTCACAGTCTTTTGCTCTTTCTGTTGTCATTATCAATATTTGCCTTAAATTCCTTCTTCTATTCCTTCTTGCATTTCCTTCCCTTTTCATTCTATTCAGTTGTTTCCCCTTAGTCCTTTCTTTTTCCTTTCAGCTTCTTCATAAGAAAATGATTTTTAAAGGAAATAGATGTACCTTTTCTTATCACCTACTTAGAGAGCATAAGCATTAGCTAATCCTTTAAACAGTGATTTTGACACAGGCTACTGAATATGGATTATATTGCAGTTCAATCACTCTTACTTCAGTCTATTTCTTACAGCTGTCACCCAATTCGAATTCACTATAGTTTTGCTGTTAATTATGTATCATCAAATAGTTAAATCTCACCAAAATTTTACATGCGTCTAAACATAAAGTTATAGCATTACATATGACAACTAAGGATAGACATAAAATGTGTCATCATTTGGTATTTTTGTGCCCTTCATGCCATGGCAACTAATTAAGACTTTAATTCTTTTCTGCCCTTCAATAATTGTTGGATTAATTTATATCAGGCAACTCTTTGACCGCAGTCACTTGCAATTAAGATGTTTACAAGGAAATTTTCGTCTTGCTCTCTGTTGCTTGGCTAGAAACTCCTAAATTCTGTTTATAACTTGGATGCTTTGTTGTAAATGAGGTCGTAGGGAAGAATTTTTGACCAATTTTAGTTGATTACTTTTGATGAGGGGCGAATCAATCTAATTTTCAAAGATTTGAAGATGATTAGCTTTTGGCCAAAATTTTTGCTATTTTTGTGCTAACTTTGACTATTTTTATTACATATTGCTATATATATAATTCGAAGGAGATAATAATCGGTGCTTTGCCCGTGGACTACCAGTATAGTCCCTTATAGAACTCAAAACATTCCATTATATATAATGGTTAAACCAAACATTGACTTCCTTAACTTGTTACGCCCCATAATAGTTGGATGTAGCCCCTTTTCAATCCACAAAATAACAATTTAAGAAAAATCTTATTGTCCGTTTTTGGAAGCAGACGAATTTTACACAAATTAGAAGCACGTACAAATGAATCCTAAATATAAATTTTTGCTCTGTAAGAGATCCGAGCGAATCGCTTCCTCTCATTTTATGATTAAATGCTTTTTGAACACGCTCAAAGTTAAAGATTTCTCACATTTAAAGTCCTGGTAGAACATGTATACATTTTGAATGATAATGCGTCCCAACACAAGACTTGTCTTACATTCTTGCTGCTGTTTAATTATGATTCAGATATGATGGCGGTCAGACTTGCTTTTCTAGAATGGGGAAGTCAACATAGAACGTGGACATGGCTTCCTCTTCAAACGATGCAGATCGCTCCCTTGTTAAGTTGCTGTCCTTACCTTGGCCCCTTGTTAAGTGTGAGCCCCTGCCACTTTTAGAGGGTCTGAGTTCCTTTATCGGTAAATATAAAACGTACGGTTTCTACAAATCTTTATAAGAACACGTGCCTCAAAATTAATCGGAAATTAAGAACAAATTGAGAACAAGCTGAGGCTAAAGCACTGTCGTAGAATGTTTTTTAACGAAGGTACATAGATTTCCTTCCTGTCCTGAGGAGAATCTTCAGCTCTGTCGCTTCTCCTCTTTGTTTTTTGTCAATTAGGTGCCTCTCAAGGAACTATTCACTGGGTTAACATGTTAACCTGTCTAATTGTTGTTTAGAAGAAAGCTTTTGACAAACATCCAATGTTGTCTTTCATTACATTTTTATT
This sequence comes from Catostylus mosaicus, assembly GCA_964019065.1. Taxonomy (NCBI): domain Eukaryota; kingdom Metazoa; phylum Cnidaria; class Scyphozoa; order Rhizostomeae; family Catostylidae; genus Catostylus; species Catostylus mosaicus. Next base: position 16,044,193 of record OZ025185.1, on the reverse strand, counting down.
TTATATTATTTATACAGGGTAAGGTTTACAATTTTATGCTAAATTGATTTAAAAAACTGCCCTGTTAAAAACCTAATTACAATGTTTTTTTTCTAAATATAAAAGTAAATAAATAAATTAATATATAATTAAATATATACAGTCTAAGGGTAAATTATAATTGTAACGAAGTTGTTACAGTGGAATCATAATATGGGCCCATTTTCATAAATTGGACTTGAAAGCCAAAAATGTATTAGCTGTTTTTGCTTCGCTGCTAAGGTTGTTCCAAATATGTGCTCCTATAAATTCAAAGCTTTTCTGTCCATGTGACGTTTTGAACATAGGAATACGTAGATCAGTTTTGGAATTGCGTAGTTTCCTATAGCAAGAGTCTGAAAGCCTGTGAAATAACATATTTAGGTAATCTGGAGCCTGATTGTGGAGAACCTTGTAAATCTCCTTGGCAGTTTCTAACTCAATTAGCTGCGTAACAGTAGGCCATCCAAGTGCTTGCATTATAAGGATCCGGATCAGCATCATAAGGACTGTTTGTAACAATTCTGTTTGTAACGTCTTGTATAGTGTCTAATGGCTGAACTGCCTTTGAACCTCAAAAGGCTGAGAAATGTCGACCAACCAGCCTGAGCGTCAACTTTACTGGTGTCATTTTCTATTTTATTTGCCTTTTATGAGCTAAATGTGCGCACTTTAAATTTAAATCAACTTCTTCCGAACTTAGTATCGACAGATTATGTTTCGTATTATCCTGTTTGGAAAGCCGGGAGGACAGGAGAAACGCCTTTTGTAATCAAAGGTAAAATCAACTACCCTGAAGAAACTATAATGTATCTTTTCATTTAAAATTTGATTTCTTTATGTAATGAAATCTAATAGATCTGTAGGACAATGATTTATCGACTTTAACTATTTAGCTATTTAACATGTAAATCAATTGTCAATCATTGCAGGATAGGAGCCATGTTACATTTTAGGTTGGTCATGTGTTATGATTATGTTTTGCGCTATCTTTGCTCAAGGACTTCATTCATCATTAGATTTTACATGTTTATGTCCTTAAATTTCCTTCTTTAATGCATTTTTTTTCGAAACACTTTTGTTCAAGGTCCATGAATATAGAGAGTTAGTATTCTTGAGCTCAATTGCTTTGCTTTTTGTACAAGACACACTGGGGGGAGGGAGTTGCCAAAACACCTTTCAATAGGTTGAAAGAAATTGCAAGCATAAGAACCATGTTGGATGAAATTATTTACCATTTAAAACAAAATACGTCAGCATCTTAACAATCTGTCGCCCTAACCAAACTATTGCTTTTGTCATTAATGCAGATTCAATTCACAGCGCATTGGTAACCAAGCAACGCATGTTTACTTAATTTTATCCATAACTCACTTTAGGTATCGACCTGGATTTTGGCAGCTGATAAAAATGGCATGGGTTCAATACCTAGCCGTGTTATTCGTATTGTTATACGTTTTTCAACGAATTCGCAGAATGATATTTGAGAACCAAATCGTACTGACTGTCCCACAGAAGGTCAGCATAAAGCAACACCAAACCTGATGCCCTCTTTTATTGATTTTATTTGTGACTCTGTATCTCAACCAGTGTCAGGAAAGTATTTATATGGACAGACAATCAAAGTGGTTGAAGATTGCCACTTATTTTAAAATACTATATAATCATTGAGGCTATTGAGATGTATTTCTGCAACGATTTGCCTTTTCCAATGCCAATTTTCCTTCAACATAAACGTACATTCAACTCTCCCCTACCATCTTCTGCAACGATTTGCCTTTTCCAATGCCAATTTTCCTTCAACATAAACGTACATTCAACTCTCCCCTACCATCTGTTCAATTGGAGCATCGTTTTTTACGGCCCATTTTTTTAGGGACGCAAGCTCTTGCAGACTAATTTACGTTTAGATTGAGTTGTTCCAAACTTTAATTCATTCTTATGTTTAGATTGAGTATTGAATATTGCATAACACATTTGGTGCTCAGTAATGATTTAGTTGTCAAGAATTTCTTATAAAAATTAAAAATAGATGTGAAAGGATAGTGATGCTGCAAGATTTAACCAGCCCCCTAGTAGCATAATAATAATTATAATAATAATGATAATAATAATAATAATAATAATAATAATAATGATAATATTACATATTTATGCAGGATAAAGCCTTTCAGTACAATTTAAGCCCTGCTATCAATAGGGGTTACATAACATGTTACACTACCATAATCATTTCCTATTCAAGGCCTAAACTTCCCATTTATTCTAATCGATTAAATTGATTGTTGCTGAGAAAAAGAAGTTATTTGGAACTTTTTTCATCCAATATCTTTTTTGGTTCAATTTTAGCTAAATTCCCTCTGGTTTTTATCATTTCGTTTCTTTATCTTCAAGTTAATCCACAGTTACCATGACTTGCTCGATTTACAATGCTCAATTTACAATGCTCGATTTACAATGCTCAATTTACAATGCTCAATTTACAATGCTCAATTTACGATTGGCGCACGTACCTCATGTTTGATGAGAATTTTAGCAAATTGTTTTAACCATTACTGTCTTCTTTAAGGTTTCTTGTACATAATTACGTTTTGACAACTTGATTTATCTCAGTCAGCTAAACTTTTTTTCTATTGTTTTTCTTCAACACAAAACCTTTATTCAGGTGCATTTAGAGTATCAGAGCCTCAAAAGAGATTTCTTTAGCACTTTCCTTTCCTTTCCTTTCATATGGTAACTTTTATCGAGACTCTGGTGTCCAAGATAGGATCACTTGTATAAGATATTGGTGAACCCTGAGGGTGCGTAGCGACAGATGTAAGTGAATGTTCTTCGCAGCAAAACTTTTTGTCGAAAATTGTTTGACAGAAGTAACCATATCCCAGACTTTGGTACCAGAAAACCATCGGGCAGTGACCACATTTTCACACGGAGGTGTGCGTTTGGAGGGTAAAATTCTTACCCACAAAATGGATCTAGTCAAAATTTTGCACCCAAAATATTGGTGTCATGCATCTCCCCTACCCAAAAATATGGCATCACAATTTTTGGAAAGATGGATCAGCATGCATCAGCAAGTTCCAGTTATAAGATTGCTTTGGGCCACAACAACAACACACTAGATTATTCTGTTGTTTCTTGTGAATCGAACCCAATACAATGGCTATCGGGCAAAGATTCAGACCCAGAGAAAGGCACGCACTCCCCGTGTGAAAATCTGGTCACTACCTCCCCAGACAGAAAACATACGGTTATCATTGATATAAGACAAAAACTACAGTGCACCGTCGCATCAAAACACTCCAAATCATCATCACCCTCTTTCTGCCAATTTAGCCCCCCGCCCTCCCCCCAATCAGCTGATGACCGACAGTGAAAATAAAATCTCCAATCAAATAAAGCCATTTGTCTCTCCAGAACACCCAGAGCGGTTTTGCCCTATATGTATTTTGGTTCGGTCCCAAATGTCGGCTTTGGTCTTAGAAGCTGAGCGAGCTTTGTCAAATAACAGGAATTGCCTCATTTATCATGCTTCTTATGGTGTTGTTAACGTGATTAAGCCTTTCTGTAAAGGTTTGTCCCACAATCTTGGCTTATGTGCAAATGTGACTTTAAAATTGTTCGTGCTAACAGGCTTATTGATTAAATTAGCATGGTCTGCTTGAGCCTGCCTGCTAGACAATGGCAGAATAAGGAGCTCCTGGTACCCCCTGGAAAACGATGATCTTCCACGATTCTCTTCCTGTCAGCAGAATTGTCAGTTTAAAATTATAAAGTTGGCAAATATTTCTCAATATTTGCGGATGGAATGAAGTTGCGCCATGTATTTTGATTCCTCGACCATCTGCGTTCTTAATTTTTAACGGGGAGATGAAATCCACTTTCATCAACATTTACTAATCATAAGGAGATTTAGCTTCAAATTGCTAATCGGATTTGACTTCTGGGCTTTTTTTCAAAACGATAATTCGCAAAGATTAACACGACTGGTTGTACTCATGATTTCTATGATTCCTGGAATTTAGTTTCTCTTTCATGGGAACAGGGACCGCGAAGCGATCTGAAAATGAGGGGGGGGGCTAAAATCGGACAATGGGGAAAATGAATGGGGGCGCAGAAAATTTTTTAAATCACGCCCCTTTTAGAAGCAAGGAAGTCGTATCCTCTTGTTCATCCTATATTAGATGTTAAAAACTCCCAATGCAAGTTTAAGGCTGTCTTTAGCGACATATCTTTGAAAATTTTTTTTTCTGTTGAAAATAGTAGGGGACTATCTCCCCCGCAGCCCCCCTCTTGTGCCATGGTGCCTGTGGGACCAGCCATATCTTCAGAGTAAAAAGGTTTTTTTCCTATACTCGCTTTATCTCGCGTGGTAAATAGAAATACGAACACAACAGCATGATAAACAACCTAATGATTCATACGCAAGGCCTTACCAATAACAACAACTTAATGATCAAGCATTATCATAAATCCAAAAGATGCACGTTTCATTGGTATGACCCCGACAGTGCTGCATATCCCATCCACAATACTCCACACGTGTTGTGTATCTAGGTTCCTCCAGAAAAGAGACTATTCTCTTTTTAAGAGGCAACAATAGATTGAGAAATAGAGTATCCTTCCATAGCAACCTTGCAAAGAGTATTTTGCATGACAGCATATCTAGCATTTCTATATGCCTCCTCCCCCCTCCCCCACTCTGATAGCTTCGCCTCTGCATGACATTTGTGACTGTTATGATTGACCAATCAAGTCTAGCACCAGGATTCCCATAATGAGCATCCCCAGAGCAAGAAATCTGCCCAGGTCTCGCAGACGGCTTGAATACTTTTACAACCAGTGATAGGGGTTGTTTGCTCTAGTGTTCTCCCGTTAATCGGATCTTGATCTATCTTTTGTCTACGTATAATTGCTCTGACATAAAAAAAAAAGCTTTACATAGAAGAGCATGTGCTGCAAAAACAGATTCGATATGTGTTGCCCTTATCCTTCCTACCAGTAAATAGCAAACGCTTTTCTTATATCTTACTATTCTTTTCAGCACTATCATCTTATCAGTTTGTAAATTATTTTCAGAGCATTTCAAACACCTTGGTAACTTCTGTAGAGACTTTGTGATCAATATTGCCACTGAAAGTTCAAAATGAAAGGTTCTGTAAGGAGCCTATTTCCTGAGCATTTCTAAAGTTATCACTCAAATGGTAATTATGGTACAAGCAGTTAATAACAATGGGAAGAGTGCAAATATTATGTTTTTCTGTTCAATGTAAAAGTTACCAAACTAGACTTTAGGAAGACTACCAAACTACATGACAAGGATAACCAAGAGGAGAAATAAAGCATGACTAGCCCCTTGCACTAGACATAAAACCTAACCCACAAGCAAAGAGGCAACCAGAAGAAAATTACTGTAATAGTCTGTGATCCATATGTTTTTAGTCAGTTCATGTAGGTTTGTTCAAGCGTTTCTCGGCATTAGGCTGTGCTAAATTATATCCAGGAGCACAAATGACGGGTCTTGTTTGGGTGTGACACCCACCCCACCCTTACGTCCCAGTTGCTTTTCGATTGCGATAGATAACATCTGTCCCTGATCATAAACGTGTTCTGTTTTTGCGACCCTTAACAAATTTGCATCGGCCCCTGGCAAGCGTTTTTTGACGTGGTTCAAAACCTCTATTAGCGTGTCTCTGCACGTTTGTCGCATTTCTTGGGCCTTGATTAAACATTCTAGGTTTAAATTAGCGCACAAGTTTAATTCAGATGTGAACTCTTCTCCAAGATCAGCTCTTGCTATGCGCAATAATTCCCCTCGATTGTCAAAAGTTTCGCCTGCAAGCTTTTGTAATGTAATGCCATTTCCTGGATCTTTTTTTCCGGATCGGAATCAGTAGCTTGAAAGAGTGCGTTTACTCCTTCAAACTCTGCTACGACTGGTGAGACGAAATAAAAGTAACGCAGATAAAATGGATCTGACAACATACCCAATATCTCCCTTGCATTGTATCGGCATGGCGCATCCGTGGTTGGCAATGCACACAAAAAATAAGCCATTAATTCTTGCCAGTTTATGAGTATGTTGCATATGAATTTTCCGTTTTATCCTACCTCTGCTATATTGTATTTAAGCAATCTTCAGGAAAGGTCTTTTGAAATGGCATTTGAATTGTTTCTTTCCGCTCTCCGTGTTGATCCATTGCCAATACAGGTTGTAAGAAGCCTCCCAGCATATTTTGCTTTTGCTGAACCATTTTGAAATCTCCGCTAGTAGATACCCCAGATTTGATGTCATTTTGTCAAAAGCCTTTGCAATGCATAAGGAAAGAGAGATACATCTGTTTAGCTGGCATTTTTGGGACTTGGCCTTGACTGTTGACCAAACTGAGTCATGGTCTCCAATCATTGCAAATGCAGAATCACCTCCGAATGCAATAAAATTTAATATCTAGAGACCCATCTCCTCCAACTTAGCCCCCTAATTTGAGCAACAAGCTCGCGTCCTTCAGCTCCAGCATCTAGAATAAGACCAGCATATCATATGGCAATCATAACTCTAAGTTTATTGTAGTATTGAATCACGAAGTTGAGATGCTTGTCCGAAAAAAACACCAGTGGACTAGTCAATTACAACAGAGTACTTTTTGTTGGATGCATTAACTTTTCAGGTTTTCATAGAGGGCTGGAGAAATGAATTTGGTATCAACTTGCTGCCTTTTGTTCAATGGAGCTTCAAGTGTTCAAGATCATTTCCCTTTCAATGGCTCTTCATGAATTCTACAAGTTGGCAATCGAAATTGTGTAGCAATGACATGAAATTGCAAGTTCAAGCTCAACCTCTGAGTTTTCCGTCTCTTTAATGATTTTTAAGAACTCATGTAAAAACTTTTCAATGGACAAGATTAAAGTGGACAGTTTTAACTATGGATGGATCTTGTAATTGTAATTTTCTTTCTTTTCTTTTAGCCTTTTAGCCTTATTTGTACACCAGGCAGAAAGCAAGTATTATACTAAGACCTGTTATGTTCATAAAAGATTTGATACATACATACATACATTCGGAAGTTTTGCAAATGGAAGAGATAGGGTGTTATCTGCTGAGTTGACTCTGTTTTAAAGTCCTTTCGACTTTTTATGATAAAAAGACGAAATGCTCTGGTTGCAAAAAAAGGTTTATCTGTAACGATTTTCTGTAACATCAACTGCTTTTTACACCCAGGGAAACTAGGTATTATAGCGGAAAAAGTGTTTCCTATAATTTGTTGTTTTTTTTTTCCGCTATTGTGGCTTCCTTTCCATTTGCCTTACATGCTGCTGTTACTTTGTAATGACATATGGTGATAGGAAACTTTTTTACACGCATTTGTTGTTATTGCTAGTATTTAGCCGCTTGTGCAGCCGCGCTTGTATTAATCCTTAGGCTATATAGATGTAAAACAATTCACAGATTTTTATAATCCTTCTTCTTTATGGATTTTTGTCATGAGTAGGTCTGTTCTCTATATATTTGCTGTATCTATGCCTAATGGCAAGTTCTCAGGTTGTCATCACACTTCATATTGTATCTATTCGTAGAAAGGTTCTTTTTTATGTTTTAATAATTTACATGTGTAACAATATATTTATGATTAATATTGTTTGTATTCTGATTGGTTAGGATTTTCCATTATGATGCTACTTAAAATCAATTAGTTTTTTTGCATGTTCAATACGACATAATAAGCTCTATTACTACAAGCCAATTAGAGGGTCTATCAGTAAGCAAGGGTGCCAATGATTTTAATTTTGATGCCACAAATTGCCTCCACACAGGGGCGGATCTAGCCTAATTTTTGTGTGAGTTCCAAACAGGTTGTCTATGAGGTCAAAGATTGTCATATTGGGATAGCAGATTAAAACTGTATATTGGGATAGGTACAGGCATGACTGCTCGCAAAAGAAAGGTTTCCTGCTGAAGAATGTTTATTGAATTATATCTTTTTGGGCGGAGGGGGTGAAGATCTCAAAGTTACCCTCAAAGGCTCAAAACTTCTTTTCCTACTCACGCTGAATAGAGTATTTATTTGCGTGATACAACGAATTTATTTAATACCATCATACACCTTTTCCCTATGTGGTTTGCTGTTGGTAGATCCAGTAGAATTACGTCCACATCAATCATATACAGAATCTTATTTATTCGTTGTGGAAAATCTGCAATTTGCATAATATCGTGTTACTTTCGTCCAGTCTAACGCTTTTTCGCTCCAGGTGTCGACCGTGCACTCCGTGTGACGATGGGATGGGAAAGTGTAGCCTCACTTTCAAGCAGGCATTGAAGTCTCAGTCCTAAACATCAAACCACACTCAAGTCCTCAGTTCCCGCTCACAACAACAATCAAAGTCTCAGTTCCGAACTTTGTAAACAATACATAGGTCTCAGTTCCAAACATGTGAAGCAAACAACTGGAACACAACGAACACACATGAACACACCACCTCACACCGTTTTCTCACATCTCGGACGTTTGCCAAAGACCTCGCAGAGATAGAAGCCTTCGCAGAAAAATTGTTTTTGAGACTAGTGATCTCTCTGCACATACTGAATGATGGTGATTAAAATTAAGAAGGTTATCCTCATTCATGTGGCAGAAGTTTTGTAATTTCATAAGGATTTAGACAGAAGAGCTTTCGAAATCTTTTTTTGTTATTTTAGTTATTTTCACAACCAGCGGATTACATTTCATAATCACCAAATTTTTTGTGAGGGATAAAACCATTGAATTTTTGACTAAGCTCTCGAACTCACGCAGCTCCATTGAATTCCTGTAATAATACCTAAAACGAGTCCACAAGAAACACGAGTAAAAGATAAGTGTAGTTGTTGAATTTTCAGTGGCTTAGATATAGAGGGGAGGGGTTTAACCCCCCCCCCCCCCCGTATGGCTACAATCCTATTTTGTCGGAAATGACTGTCTTTTAGTCTTTTTTCAATCTTGCCAATTTTTGCTATGTTACAATGATAAAATTTGAAAATTCTTGTCAAATTTTTGTCGGAAGATCTATAGATAAGTTTGGGCAACATTTCGAGACATTTAGAATTGAGATGGGTAGTCATTTTGGTCCTTGGATGGCACACATCCGCACCTTAGTCAAGTAGCTCTCCCAGGGAAATACTGTGCTTATATTATACCTTGGGGTACAGTGCTCTTTAGAGGCACAAAAGACATATATTTGAATGAAGTTTTTGTACGCAAAACAAGTCAAATAATTAAGGGTGTTGAACCGTTACGTTTGAATGGTTTAAAACTTGCCGAAATCTTGTCGTTTCAAATATTTGTATGATCGAGTTTTGCCGTAGACTACAAAACCTTTGGCCGGTGCTCCTTTCAGCCATTTGGCAACCATGGTGCTTAACCTAATTTGATCATCAGGATTGGTATTTTGGCTTAAGGCCGCTAAACAATTATTTTGCTTTAAACAAAAATCTTGCTTTATTTTGGCTTATTTGGCATTTTTCAAAGTCCAGAAAAGACGTTTACCTTCTTTCTGTCTGACAGAATACTCCGGGACGTAAACCTTCTTCACAAAAAAAGGAAACAGGCATGGCTTAGGTGTTTCATAGAAGTTTCAATTGTTTTGCGTGGACTTGCCTCCAGCTAGTGAACATGTGACCTTAATGTTTTCCAAACTTTGCTTTTTGACGCCAAAGGTGTCCGTCTATAAATAGAACAAAGAGCAATCGACAAGCGACATTGTTCGGTTTAACTTTTTTCTCCTTGTTGGACGAACGCTACCCAGGGCATTTTTAAAGGATTTTTCACTGGTGGGGCATTTAAGAAAAGAGCACTGAAGATAAATACAGCATCCTCAGATAAACAGACTTTCAAATGTATCCTTTAAGTGTTGTTATGGACCGTAGTCTTTCCTCTCCATCTGCTCTAACTCCTTGTGCAGTAGCAACTGACCCATTCTTAGAAAGCTTTTTCGCTTCATCATCATACCCTCTGCATTCCTGCAACGTACATGGATGCACTTTTCCCCATTTCTTACGGCTTTAAATTTCTGTAACTTAGAAAGTAGTGCAATTATGCTTGCCAAACTCAGCTTTATTCCATGATAAAAATGATTTGAGGCCCTATTTGTAGAATTCCTAATGTTCTGCCCTTCATAGTTTAATCCAGAATAGCAATCTTTTTTTAACCAGAACCGTATTTTGCAAGAAACTGTCTCCTTATGGTCGTCCTTGAATATTTCAGAAACTGCACTTATCAGATTAGTCCTATCTTGATCAAAAGAATCCATGGCCTTTGTTGAAGTCTTTTGTTGCAAAATTTTACATAAATATAAGCCGTATCAGATATTGAATCAGATTTCTTTCTCCACTTCCCAGATAAAAATATTCGACTTCTATGAAAATTTCCGAGTCTTATCGAATTGGGTGGGCAATTGCCCCCTCTCAACCCCCCATAATTTCCGCCTCTGGATATGGGTTTTTACAAATTGTAAATGTTTTACTTTTTTGATATGTTTAAGCATTGTTCTTATTACAAAAGGTGTCTTTGTAGCCGAGCCCCAGGAGAAGACCCTGGAATGATATTTTCATAAAATAGGGGATACTCTGTATAAGATCTTTTCTATGGCCAACGGTGTCACAACCCCCTCCCACCCCCGTAGCGTAGATGAGACAGAAAATGCTTTTGTGCAAGTTATGCCGACAGAGGACCATGCCAAAGACATTGTAAACATCATAAACCAAGAGAATTCCGATATTACGTGGATAATAGGACAAGTTTGCTTGGTGATTGACTTTTTGTTTGATACAAAATTTGATGAAACAAGCCTCGTTTTCAAAATTCGAGTATTCTGTTGTTCTTTTGTCTTTATTCCAGTTTGGCTTAATTAAGCTTTTTTCTGAACTCGAACGGATTTGACTTTGAGTCTGCGACTTCCCATCAACCCTGTCGATCGTGCAATCAGTCGAAGGAGAGGAGAAGGGATGCAATGGCTGCGAATAGTGGTTGTTGGATAATTTTCGCTCTGTACAAGCAAAAGTAAGTATTGATGTTCTTACTGAATATTTGGATTTCTCTTTCCTGCCCCTTCTTTCGTACTTTGCTAAATTTTTCTTCGTTTAAAATAAATTTTTCTTGGTTTTTTGGCCAAAATCAAAATCGACCTTCGATTACGGCTGCTTAGGTTGTTTTTCTTCGCCTCCCTTGGAATCGTTTTGCTCGCAAGATCGCCGTTTTTGCAGATAAGTCGTTCTAAAACATCAACTAGATATTGTTAAGGTTGCTTTTGATTTTTCAATAAGTTGATGTTTCAATCTTTCGGGTAAATTTGAGTTGTTTTCACGTTGGTTTTTCGCAGTGGAGTTTCGGGGAGGGGGTGCTTTTTGCATGTGCTTCAAACGTTTCTTCCATGCGATGGAAATATGTGCTTTTATCTGCTATCTAATGCAGCTTCAAATAAGCTATGAACATCGTACCATTAGCAAGGAATGTGATTCCTCTGGAATTTCACCAACTACAGAGGCGTCGAAACGATTTTTAAAGTGAGAAGGGGGCTATTAATCGGATTCACCAGGGTTGCGGACTGTTACATATGGCAACCTTTGTTGAAGCTGTTTGAGAGTGAGGCTGGGACTATATCCTAAATTGTCATTGAAATGCTACACTCACGTGGAATTATTCTCCTTCCTTTCACTCAAATGGAAATTAATTATTTGATTTCTTCCATATCATATTTTTATAACTACTTTTCTTTTTTAGTTTTTACAAATATTTGGGTAATAATTCTCCTTCCTCATTTCCCCTGTCTTTTTAAAACCCTCCTACGCTACCATCTAGTTGTGCTATTTTGATACCTTAACTGTTTAAATGCTTGGTTGAGTTACTTCTGACTACTTTACTGGCGTTTCCCAATAATTCCCAGCAAAATCTAATATAACGACTGCAATTTGCAACTAAACTTTCTTCCCCCTCAACCGTTTATTCGGAAACCGTTCGTGCTAATGTTACCAAATCTAATCTGATTGTTGTCAATTGAGTCAAATCCGTAGTACATCATCTTCTCAACGACAATTTAGTTCGCTTTGATTACCTTTCCTTTCAGTTCTAGGACATCATTTTGCTTGATTGGTCCTGATAATGCAACCCGTGCTTTGTTGCGACGGGATTGAATGTGGCTCAGAGTGGAGACATTTCCACTTACTAATTCTTCAGGGACAGACGGTTTCTGCGAATTACATTGCTTTCTTGTTTCGATTCGATAAAAAATCTAGCTAACATACATATATGTATAAGTGGCCTAATCTAAATCGAATGATGTAACACAGATATAAACTAGCTGGATCTAAATGGACAAGATACCATCGACAACATTAAAAAACGGGAATAATTACAAGCATTACATTAACAACTTGGTCCGTTCAATTGTTTTAGCATTTTTTTCAAACTGTTTAGGTTTTCAGCTGATTTTAGTTCATTTGGTTAACAATTCCAGAGTTGGTGAAATGATTGGCTGAGAACGATCCAAGTTCAGATAACGTGATGAATAATTTTAAGATCTTATGCATTGGTGATGGATTCAGGAATTTTATAGTTTTAAAGATTTCGATGCAAAGTAGCTACCCTTGGACCAGATTACTAAAGGTCCTTTTATGAAAGTTATTCAGAAATCTAAATTTGCGTTCCTGTATTCTCTCGATTTTCTTCAACGATTTTAATGATAAAAATAGCAAACTAAGGGACAATAGTTAAATTTGAGTTTACAAAACTTTGAACCAAAACATCTCTTTCAGCAAAACCAATAAACTACCTATATGCTTGCAAAGCAATAGTTGCGAAGCAGCTTTCTTGCAAAGTTTGGATATATGTGGCTCCATTTCTATGTACCAGCATCTACAATCACTACATTAGCTTTGTTGTAATTCGCGTTCTTCATCATTGCGATTTGCTTCCAGGCAACGACTGAATTGTTAATTAAAAAGGATCATTTTAGAGCATTGCCCTGTCCTTGTGTCAATACTTATAAATCGTCAAAAATTCATTTATATACTATTCTGTGAGCTCAGTTTCAGCTTTTTCTGTTGTATCGTTGCTAATATTTCTATTGTGATTATTACATCTCCTTTTCTTGCTTAGCTTTGTTTTGCTGTTTGTGCCTTTTTGCTTGACTGATTTTCCATGGAAATAATTTTGTTTTCCAGTCTCGTAATAACACTTTTTAGAAAAACTGGCCCGTATGAGACATCTTCTTGGTTTAAATCTGGAAGTAAGTTATTCATGGAATTCACTATATTTACTTCTTCTTGCACAAAAATTTTATGTTGAGGGTTCCATGGGTGATGGCATGACTTTCACTAGGAATTAAAGCTTCTTCGTGTATCGCACTGTTTGATCGTTATTCGAAAATAACAAGAGATGTAAGTTGGGCGAGTGATTATTGATGCAATGGGTGTAACACTTGAGTAGGAGCACTGACCATGATAGAGATGCTACTGGGGGCGGCGGGGCCCAGCCGGGCATCGAAAAAATTTCTCTGTGACCCCCAAAATAACCTGATAATAAGATTCCCCGGGCCCATATTCTTTGCCACACCGTCCCTGATACAACGCAATATAAAATACACCGATTTGTTAAGGGACAGTTTTTGCCATCATACTCAAAAAACGACTTTGTATTGCCGAAGCCCTTAATCGATTGCTTGTTACTTTGAGAAGGGTAGGGTGCTGGGGTCCGGTGCATAAGCTTGGCTGTAGCCTTCCTAAGTGAACTGAATCAGTCTGATGGGTCGAAAACCACAAAAATTGGTGGCACATGCGTATAACGGCATCTTCTAACCTATAACGGTACCTTCTAGTCTTCTTATTTGAGCCAGCTCACCTGATCGTGTTTTGTATGAATTATTCTCATTCCTCCTGACCCGGGTTCTCGCCGACGTTTCTGAAGGCTCTCACCAGATACACCGATGAATGGATGAATGATGAATAAAATAAATAAAAAGAGATGAATGAGTAAAGATGAGTTCGCATAGAATCATCAACAACACGCAGGCCCTTGAAAGTATCAACATATTTTAATGGGAAAATCTACTAAACGTTACTGCTTACAAGACACGTGAAAATAACCAAAAGTAATTATTGTAGTATTCATAACAGATAGGATAGCGATAATGATATTGATTACTGAAACATATTAACACAGGAACATAAAAAGGCCACAATGGCAAATTTGTTATCGACGTTTTTCAAATGACTCTAAAATCTGAGCTTAACTTCGACAAATAGGTGATGAAACATGTTTAAACAAGGATTCTTAACAACTGACCAGCGCATTCACCAAGAACTTCCTTTTTGTCTCAAATTAGCGCGAAATATGCAATTCAACGTAGAACATTTCTGATGTGGCCTTGTCATCATGGATATCACGAAATTCTATCAAAGAATGCACGTTTTGATGAGATATGATTGAAATGTTAATCGTTTTGAAATACTTTCGTTTTACCCGCTAACACGTGTGCGCATCCAAATTGTTTTTCAGGTAGTTCTTCTTTGTAAGACGCTTTCTAAAGAACTTCATCTCCGGCCATCAAACTCAAAGCATAGACCAGAACGCCAGAACAACGAACCATATTTGCCATTTAAAACTTCTTTTTATTGTTGTGAACGGAGCTTAAGTTGAGAATATGTCAAGAAAACAATTAAAAACGAGTTCCAGGATTTTCTTATTGTTAACACTGTTGGTTATTGCTACAACTTTAGCATTGCTATTTCTAATGCTTTTGGACAATGATTTAAATATGAAGGAAATGCAGCAGACCGCAGTGATTTTTGGTAAGTACAGTAATTAAATTTTTCAGTTTTGCAGCTCCTGTTTTTGAGAATTCAAGGTGAATTACTGAAACGCTTGTTGCAATGATGTTGCTGACCTTTAATTCCCAATTCTTACTTATGCTACTTTTTTGTTATAAATAAAATGTTGTTTTTAAACAAAAAAAGATTATCTTCACCCTCTCTGTTGATTCTGCCTAATTTATGTCTGAAAAGACTTTTAGGTACTGTGCTGTAAAAACCTTGTTACTTGGTACTTATTGCCAGTTTATGAACTCGGTATCTACGCCATCTATAATAATAATAATAATATAGTTATTTATACAGGGTTGCCTTTCCAGCAACATAGGTGCTGTTATCAATAAGGGCCCTGTTATAAACATATTTAATCTATGAAGGCCGCTTCGTTTTCTTTTCTGTTTATGGTACTTTCCATTGTTCTCTCGTCCTGCAACATGAACTAAAATATAGTCTTGAATAAAATACTTTCTGTCGCGGCCAGTTTTGCCCTGCAAGAAGACGATTTTTCATGTTTGGCAAGTATGAGTCACTTCCAAACGTCTAATGACGTCATGGTAGCTAGTCGGTGCAAACTGGTTTATTAACAACATTCCAGTTATCGAAAATCAAATAATTGTACAAGCACTAGTCAAAATTGATTTCCGTCTGCAACGATCTTCTCAAATTGTCAAGCAACTCTTAGTTGTTACAATGGAACAATGCGCGTTTAATTACATCAAGTGAATTCCTGGTTAATTTGCATTGATAGTTAAGTCAATGTTGGCATTTTCGCTGATCGCAAAACGGCGTTGAGAATCTTTTTTCAATCAAATGCTTCAAGTGAATTTGCATCTTCGTAGTGTCAATGTCAAGCAGGGTTGGTTGCATAATACGCAGGATCATCCGATTGACGCCGGAGCTACACCAGGCTCACGCATCGGCCCCTTTCTATTGTTCAATTACATTAACATTCTGAATGACATTGGCTGGAAACCTTTTTACAATTCCTCCATTCTGTCCTCATAAACAAAAGGACTTTGAAGAGTTCGGAATAACAGTGCCTGCTAGGAAACATGTGAACGGATGCAAAATCAAATATAACATTACGCAAAATAAAATAAAAAGCAAGATTTGTAATTTTCCAATGAATCTCGTCTCAGTTATCACATTCTCATCAAATACCTTTCTGTATCACATAGAAAGCTTCGTGCATGTATTTTGTAAGCGCAATGCATAGCAAGGTTTATAATGAACTGCATACAGTCATGCAATGCAACAATGGTATGACTGGATAATCCTAAAATATCCCTAGAGTGATATGGATCTGTGGCTGAAAGAATGAATATTGTTGAAAGTCAGATAATATCGAGGAATGGTGTTATCATACATATGATTAAATAACATAAAAACCATTTAATGACTACTAACAAATCCAGTTCTCACAACAATGCAACTAGCGCTTGTTTCTTACAATCACTCATATCCTCGGAGGGGAAGTATATTGTAGCATGGGCGTGCCATTTTTTAAGGGGAGCCTTTGTTTCGAAAACACGGAATTGTGGGTATACAATTTCAAAAAAGTGGGGATGTACACGGAATTATGTGTGTACATTATGAGACAAGAGGAAGTTTGGAATCATCATATGTATGAACTTGAATCAATGTGAAGTTTCACGCTTGATGCGATCTTCAGTCAACTAAGGACTACTCTTGTATGATAGCCCGGTGCAGTTTTCTTACTTTTTGTGATTGATGGTTTGCTTATGGTTCGCGAATCGTTGCTTAAACTTATTTTCGGTCAGACCAATATAAAATTTGTTTACGTGACTGGTGGCGCTTTTAATTTCGGCTTCGTAAATGAGGCTCGAAGTTTGACATTCTCCATTCAGAGGGCATTGGTCTTTCTTCCTACAGTTGCAGGTTTGAGTTGTTCTTTCTTGGCTGATTTTCCTATTGTGGGATTTGATAATAGAAGCCAATAAAAATGTGTATTAGTGCAGTGTTACTGAAGGACTCTGAGCTCTAATGTCTGATTACAACATGAATGTGCTCTACTGTGGCTCATTGCATCGAAACAAAACCTGTTACATGAAACTGTCTATCCAAATAGCAGTTGTTCAACAGAGAAATCGAGATGGGTGTCACAAAGTAACTCGAAATTTCCTCTTTAGCCTTATGAATCATTGAAGAATAACGTACCGTTTGGGGGGTAGAGGTGTATGTCATTTTCATCATGAACCGTTACGTTACTGTGCGCCAAAAAAAAGACTGAATTGATTACTTTATTAAGGAAAACAACTGGCATATTATTTAATGCAACGGATATTAACGCGATTCCAATTACGCAGATGGGGTTCAACGATGTTACAATTTTTACATGGTGTTAATTTCTTTTGTGCAGCTTCGACTGCAGTGGTTTTTCAGAAGTCGTAACATATCAACTAGGGATAATTTGACATCATGCAATAGTTAATGGGTGCTTAATTTACTTGATTTATTATCAAGTTGGAAAATAGTATGTTTGATGAGAATGGAATGCAGTGGCAGGGGTAACCGGGAGCACCCCCAACCCCCACAAAGATCGTCCATGCATTTTGTCGGAAAATTTGACGGTCTACTGGCATTATTGGGGATTTGGACTCCTAGAATTTTCTCATGTTTTTGAATTGAGTATCATCCTAACAGTCATAACGACATAGGCAGCATTGCTACATAGATACGCAAAATGCACTATTAAAGTTCTATGATTATGATGATGCAGATGATGATGATGATGATGATGATGATGATGATGATTATGATGATGATAATGATGATGATGATGATAATGATTATGATGATGATAATGATGATTATGATGATGATGATTAGGATGATGCAGATGATGATGATGATGATGATGATGATGATTATGATGATGCAGATGATGATGATGATGATGATGATTATGATGATGTTGATGATGATGTTGATGATGATGATGATGATGATGATTATGATGATGCAGATGATGATGATGATGATGATGATTATGATGATGCAGATGATGATGATGATTATGATGATGCAGATGATGATGATGATGATGATGATGATGATTATGATGATGATGATGATGATGATGATGATGTTGATGATGACGATGATGATGATGATGATGATGAAGATGATGATGGTGATTATGATGATTTTTATCAACAGACACAAGAGCAACAAAGGTTGAGAATGTTGTAAAGCAAGGTAATGCTTATACACACCGTAAAAAACTTATAAAAGATCTGAGATATGATGATAAACCAACGGAGCGTCCCGTAGCATCTGTGAATAAGGAGCAAAGAATAGAATGCATTCCTGCCAATGATAGGCTGCATCCAATGTGCGAAGAAGAATTCCAGGTGCGTTTTCAGTTTCAGTTTCATTTTTAATGATTGGCAAGCTGCATTCTTTATCCTCCTGCATTTTGAAACGATTTATTTCATAATTTGATAGTATCAAAATTGCAAGATTCAAGAATAAATTTATGATTATTGACCTTTCTGAGAATTTTCATAAACATGATTTTTACCTTCATGGGTTATCCTGTTGGACGTTTTTGACTAATGCTATTGTAATATTTGGCATCCTTTGTACGATAGCGAAAAGGCTTGCGACGGTATATGGAATAGTGAAGATAAGTTTCTAGGCTCTGATAAGAATGGACAGAAAAAAGGAAACTAACTGACATACTATGGAGAATGAACACCGTTACATCACGTTAGGTACTACACTCTTTTTTATAAGAACACACTTTAAAAGAACACAAATAAGATTAAGTTTAGAGCATGCTCAGCCTCGGAGGAGAAATTAAAAAACAAACAAGAAAAAAACATAGTGATTTTTGAATTCTTCCACTTCAACAAAACAAAACCATTTGTAAAACAGCGTGTTATGCCGTAGTAAAGTAGCTGAGTACATGTAAAGCATGTAATGCAAATGTAAATGTAAATGCATTAAGCTATACTGTACTGCACTGTATATTGTCCTGCATGTATTTTCGTAAAGAACTTAAGGAAAAAAATAACTCCTAAATTAAAAAAACTTTTAAGAACATTCGAGCCTCAAAAAATGAAAAAATTTAAGAACATCGGCCTCGGCAAAAATAATTATCTGGTTCTTATAAAAAGGAAAGAGTGTAGCAACAGAATCAAAATAATAAAACAATGCGTGAGCACCAAAACGATACATTTCTGTCAGCACAGGTAACAACCATCTTGGGAGCAAGCATTCTGGGTTATGATTCCCAGGTTTATATAATTAAAAACGTAGTCAAAGTATAGTTTGACCTAAAGCCCCGTTTACACTACACCAACTAACCATGGTTCGCCCCAGGTTAGATTTTTGTAGTGTAAACGCAACTAACCTGGGTTAGCCCCGGGTTAAACTAACCCATTTTCGGGGATGGTTCGGCCTGGGGCGAACCTGGGTTAGCTTTCACGAAATGTAGTGTAAACGCAAACCTTGGGCGAACCTGGGTTAGGATGAGTATTTAGGCATGCGCATTCGCAAATTACGCGCTAATTTTCAACGCTCCGACAAGGAAAGCAGTTTGTTTTGATGCGAGTCAGTGAGAATCTACACCATGAGCGACAGTCAAAGTAAAACTGACAGTGGTTCGACGTGGGACGATGAAGAGGTAATAGTGAGGAAAGTTTCAAAATTTGATGCATGGAGAAAACGATGCATTTCAAGAAAAACATTTGCCTCATGAAATGGATACCCAAAGTTGACTCTCTTCCACCATTTTGCTTCTGGAACCTGAATTGTAATATCCGCGGTGCACATGCGATGTACAACTAACCCAGGTTCACCCCAGGTTCGTGTTTACACTGTGGTGTGTGCTAAGGGCAGTGTAAACAAAGCAGGGTCGAATCTGTGTTGGTTCTAACCCGGGGCAAACCCAGGTTAGTTGGTATAGTGTAAAGGGGGCTTAAGATTCCTCTTATTAACAAATTCACTCTATTAAATACAAAGGGATAAGATAGAGCAACGTTATCCCCAAACCATTTCATTCTCTGCAGAGTTCAGTCTGCATCCTAAAAGATGAAATAAAAGTCGTGCATCTCTGCTAATTGAAGTCAATGCGTCAGCAAATACGCATACGATATTTGTATTCGTCTCTCATTATCGTTGATGCACTGTTTTTTTTGCCTGCACAGAGACTCAAAGCACATTGGACAGATAGATGTTTTAAGGAATATCATGGGGTAGATGGAACCAACTGCTCCATCCTATGGTACCTCCAAAAGGTATAAACAGACTATAATTGATTAAGTTCCTCTTGATTTTTGCACAAAATAACATGAATGGACGTCAATGCACTATTATTTTTCTTCCACAACTTTTTTATCTGCACATAGAATGAAATTTTGTGTCAACATACTGGCATTATACGTTGCTTCATACTCTAATAATTCTATGTTCTATAACATTTCAATATAATTTGAAAAGCGACCTCAAAGTGTAGCACGAGAGAATGACTTTTTCAAGAGATTTACGAATTCCCGATTCAATTTTTTTATAGATTGAGCCTTTTTGCCAAAGAAATGTTAATGCAGAAATCAAATATAACCCTCCAAAGGTAAGGATGTTAATTTTAAAGAAAGTCAATCCTTACAGGCCCCGCGGAGCAGGAGGAGCTGGGGAGGTTATAGCCGCCAACCTTTTTCCAAAGTAGGAACAAATTTTTCAAAGATATGAAATGTTTTCCTCTGTGATAAATAGTACCAATGCACCTGTCCCAAAACACAAAAGACAATGGACATGAGCGCAGGGCTTCCAAAATAGCCATTTCCTTGCTTCTAAAAGGGGCGTGACCCCCATTCTTTTCCCTTTCGCCCAATTTTAGCCCCCTACCCCACTTTCAGTTTGCTCCGCGGTCTCTGCCTTAGCACACAGTCCTTTTCATTTTACTGGTTATTTAATTACTAAGGTAACAGGAAAAATCAGTGTAGACAAAATGATTTGTTTTAGGCTCGTATTTTTAAACCAGGCAAGCGGTGAATGGATGCTGATTGGTCAATGCCAATAGCCAATCATGTGCTCTATTCCCTTCTCCTGTAGCTCTTGATATATTGCCCTTCACTCGTTTATTAGTTTCATCTACCTTTTCGTCATTTTCAGTTGAAAAGTAGAAATAAAATAATTGTTTTTTGCATGTTAGATTGTTGTTTTTTGTGTTTTAGTGTTATTGTGAATTTTTGCCGAACGAAAAAGTTGATAAAAAAACTAGGTTTGATCAAACAGTCTATTTGTACGTAACAATGGTAAAACGTTTTTTTGCTACCCTATCAGGAGAGAGGACGAGTTAAGCAAGCCTGAGAAATAGAGGATGTCTAGTGTATGTTTTGTAGTTAAGAGCCAATGTACCAATTTGGTAGGAAAATTGCCATTTCTCCATAAATCGCTCCTTTATTATGCGTTCATCTCAAAAGGTTGTCCTTAATTGAACTTTCTTTTAGAAGGCGTATGATCTTATTGTAATCTTGTTAAAGTCCATTCTATGCAGGTACAGGGCCGTTGCTATTGTGGAGTGAGGGCTTGTGTTAACAGGCAAGACATTGTGTTTCAATAAAGGTGTCTTTGGCTATGAATGGGTATTTCATTGGCAAATTCTCCTCACTTGTCCGCAAGTAAAGGATTGTGCGCCAATTTATGAGACCAATTCTTCCTGGTCATCCCCCAAAATAAGGCATCTAGCCACCGCCCAATTTTGCTACCTCTGTGGTATAGACTATCATTTGAGTCACATTATATGCACCCTTACGTTGTTGTTTTACGTTGTAGCCTAATGTACACCCTTTCGTTGTAGCCTTATGCGCACCCTTACGTTGCAGCATAATATGCACCATTACGTTATTATTTTACGTTGTAGCCTAATGTAGACCGTTACAAAATGTGGGCATGAGCAATGTTCATCGTGAAATATCAATTACTTCCATCAGCTTGCCAAAATCTACTTCATGAGTCATAAAATCCAATAGAATTAATAATACAATGGATATAAATTAGTTCCGTTTATTCAGATTATTTTGTTCGTAGGCAAAAATTCGAACAGATATTGAAGGACTGATGGCTATACTGTCTCATGCTGATCTTTGGTGGGTGAGAAATAGAATAAAGACCGCATGGGCACATTGGGTCGAGGCTGCGAATGAGATTAAGAAAGATGAAAAATATGCCAATCGCGATGAGAAGAAGGTGACAATAATATTAACAATATTCCTAATATCTTTATAATTCTACAATCATTAACTTTTTAGTAAAATGACACTGAAGAAATGACATTCCAATTGAATTGCGCCTCATCCAATAATGATAACTTTACAATTTTCACACAGATCGATATCATGTGTCGTAAATTTTGCTTTTGGAATTACTGCAAACGAAGTCAAAAACGAAACAAAGACTCACTGCACTAACTTGGGGGAATATTTCTGTCATATTTTAGCAAATTCGAGTTCACTCTACACTCATGCTGCAAGCCTCAGTTTCGACATAAATCTCTTTTGCATAACTTTATTTAAATAGTCATATTTACGATTTATTGCATGAAACTAAATTTACACTCCCAGCTATAAATATGGTCTCCTCCTCAATGAAAACGAACCTTCACACATACGTCAAGTAAATCAGACATTTTCATTCTTGTTCGTTAGTAAATCATGACTCGTAATATTCCTATGCATTCTTGTCCTCGTCAACCAATGTAAGTCATGTTCCTTTTTGATATTTTAGATTTTGTTTTACCCTGGCGCGATAGCAGAACAGCGATGGATGCTAAAACAAGCAGGAAGAGGCAGCTTTTTAGGTGAAATAGTTCAATGGACAGATACAATCACAAGTTCATATATCCTTGGCCATGATATACTAGTCCGGCTTGAACGGAATGATGTCACCAGGTAGGGTAATAACCGCTCTAAATTTTTCTCCTGAAGTGTTTGATTTGATTTGATTTGAATTGATTTGATTCAACATATTTAAAGAGGGTTGCCCTTTAACACTGCTGATTTTCAAGGGGCTCTCGGCTTAAAAAATTACAAAGTATTAATGAATACAATATATTAAAAAGAAGTGAAAAAATGCTACTTTGTACAACGATTATAAAATGTAATTATTAAAAAACATAGATACCAAAGTTTTTATAAAAATGATTTGAATCTTTCAATTTTTATGGTCTGTTGACAGTCGGTGGAAAGGCTATTCCATAATTTGGCACCTCTGAAGCAAAAACATTTCTTTCCGTTGGAGGATCTTTGAGGACACTTTTTCCAACATAAGGTTGATAAATGCTTATGAGAATCTAAACTAGCTCAGTTTGTGTACATGTTGGACAGGGCTTCGAGTCTTTGAGCCTGTTTTTAGCACACGAACCTCTCTCAAACCTTCAATATACGATGCGATATAGATCTCTAGTACACTATTTGAGCCCAAAAAATCTCTGAACAAGAGCCAAGAACTCAACAGGGTTGCTTTCCTTTCATGAGTAGTCAGATATTTTTATGCAGAGCATATGCTGCAGTAATATTTCTGGCAAATTAGGTTCTGGAGGGCAATATTTGCTTTTATGAAGGTAAAATGTATTTAAGGGAGCAAAAGGTGTCATTTTAGGAGAGATTGTGTCATCATCCTCCAAGCGCAAAGCATGCAATGAAAATTTTGAGTAAAATTTTGTATCAATTTTTTTCCTAGTTTTATGTAACTTTTTTCATTTTATTATGTCCTCTTTCTAGTTTGATTCCTAACTTTGATCAATTCACTACTTATTTGATTTCGGAAATAAAAGCAGATATTATTTGAATTACTAGAAATTAAATATATCTGTAGAGCTAGAAAATTTGTTTTGCAGCTTACTGCTGGAAAGAAATGTCCAAAGCATAGAATTCCCTTCTTAAAACAGGTCATATTCTGAACTAGGATATAGATTAGTTCATTTTACACTTTTGACTGTATATCGCAAACTAAATATACAAAATCGATAGAAAATAAGTAAATTGCAACAGCAAATGAGTAGAAATTACGGCTGAATGTCTATGTAAAGCAACTTATTTTTATATACGCTAGGCATCCTAACATTTTCATATTCATTTGCTTACTGGACTGTTGTTTTGTGTCTACTCTGAGAACTATACTCTTTAAAAGTACACGAGTTTCTCCCCAGAAGTACTACATCTCCACTCCCTTCAAAGAAAACTTCCTTCTGTAAGGTTTTTGCATTTAATGATGGTTGTGACGTATCATAATAATTCATTTGCAGAGTTTTACAAATAGATTTTAAAGGATGCGTTGCCAAAATATCAAAGGAATTCCCAGATTATGATCTCATCTTCACAGATATCTATGGACACACTTTCTCTCGTGTCTACTTGTTAGGTGCAACAACCTCTCGACACAGGTAAGAATTCTTCAATATCCTCAATGCTTGCATAGTTTGACTTTATGTGGAGTACTGTCGACTTATCATGCCAAGCTATCTGGCATAGTAGGGAAACCATACCCTGTGACCCCTAAGTCCCCTAAGTCCCCTATGACCCCTATGACCCCAATGACTCCATAACCCCTATGACCATTAAACAGGCCATACGTTATATACACTATTCTCCTCCATTTTCGTTTGTCTCGGGCTGGTGTAACAGTCTTAGTCAAAGTCATTCCTAGCCTCATTCTCGTTAACTCTATTGATCAGTCGGCACCTTTTTGATCTTATTCCAAATACCATTCCCGTCAGTAAGTTCATGGAATAAAGCTTTTCTAATGATAGTCCATAAAAGTCTCAGAATTCAGCACTTTTTGTTGATCTTTTGACACATAGTCTTGTTATTCAATAATATCATGAACACTTTAAAGATTGCATGTGATGGAAATGAGCAAATTTCTGTGGAGAGGCTTCTGGTATTTGCATGATAAAAAGCAGCAAGTAAGAAGAAAGCTGATAATAAAGGCCATTATAAAACAAAGTTTACAGGCTGCTTTTTTGAGGGTCAGCAGCTTAACGCGAAATAGGCCGCAGCATGCATCACAGCTTTTTGGTTAATGGTAGATGCTTAATATAAAGAAGGAAAAGTCTTGCAATTCTTTGCTGATCTTTGATATAATGCATTTATCATATTGTTTTAGGTGTAAAGTGCGACTATTGGACTCATTCGGAACCGAGGCGGAGTACAATTATGAAAAATACGACAAAAAGCCGGCTGACAATTCATGGGGGACTCAAAATCTTTTACTGCCTCAGTATTACACCTACTTCCGTGAGTAGTTTCTTTATTGGCTCATCTCGTTGACTTTTGACATGTCATGTCTGTAGCAGAAGCTCCATAACTCCTAAAATGAGCTGTCTTTTGGCCATAGCCCCCCGCACCATTCAGCAACTGGATATAAGATAGAATTGAATATGAAAACGTTCGGTACTTATAGCCCTTCCTCCCCCCTCCCCTAGACACTCAATCCACTCCTCGTGTGTCAAGTGTACTTTACTTTACTTCGAAATGAACTGAATGCTTCTCATTATGCTCATTTATTTTTTGCTATTTTGTGAAATTGTAAAGTTTTATTGACTATGAAATGCACTGAATGAAAATTGATTAATCGATAACTTAACCTTGTAGCACACAGTCCCGATAATACCTTTCTTGGGTTTGCCATTGGAAATGGACAATTTACAGCAACTGTGCCAAAGAAAAACCAAGCCGTTATTTACGGGAAAAGGGCGCATTACTTAGAGGTAACTGAGATCACTTTCACAGCAGTTCAATCAAAACAATTTGGTGCATAATATTGCTCAATAAGAAAAGATAGCAACGACCATGGCAGGAGGTAGTTAAAACTTAAATAAAGGCGGGTACATAGATTTGCCTTTTTGTGCATTCTAAGATTTAGAAATGAACATGCCTAAATGTTGTTTTCAAAAGATTTTGTCTAGAGCATATTTCTGAGAAATCGAAAGGCATATACTGTGTTCTTCTCTTTTTCCAATTTCCATTAACTACTCGGGTGCAATATCTAAACCAAATTTGTGCGTTTGTTTCAAACCACCATGCCATACCCCAACAACAAATTTGTACCAGAAAATTTTCTCTTAGAATGACTTTCATTGTGCTTCAAGGAAAGTGCCAAGCCGCCATGGGAAAACTTTTAAGACTAATACCCCTAAAAAGGTATTACCCGACCCACTCTTTCATGGAAATTTGACGTTTTAAGTGGCAATTTGGGTTTTGACGTCTTCCCCTTGATGGATTAAAGACATCATTTGGATTGCCTTGCACCTGTCAATGTGTCATTGAACGGTCCAATGATTGTTTTCAAAGCTCACAAAGCATCTCAAATAGTCTGAACGCTTATCGTAAATATGGGTATTTTAAGCTTTTATTTAATTTAGTACACTGGAATATGCAACAGGGTACGAACACTTCATACTCAGTATTGTTAGTAATAAGCGAATCCTCATTTGGTTGTAAAAGCCTGCATGCCAACCAGGTGTCTGGGCTTGAAGATCTAAAGGGATTTTAGGTTTTTCCTGGTAGGACTTTTGCGATAAAAGGAAAGAAGTTAGTGAGCATAAAATATTTTCATTTTATTTATTATCAGGGCATACCAGTGAAGAGAGCTCATCCGTCCTCTTATCTTTATTTATTTTCTGATTCTCACTTTAATTTCAATCTGTCACATGTGACTAATTCTTGTATTAAGGAAGTTGCTGTGCAAATTCTCTTTGTCTAATTTATAATGTTAGGTTGTTAAATGCTAAACTCAAAAGTTTATTTCTAATTTTTAGGGAAAAAAGAAACTTTTAGATGTTATTAAAGATTATTTTGAAATCCATGCTACTATGGCAGGCAATGTAAGTAGTTATTTACTTATAGAGTATGTATCCGCCAACGTTAAGAGACACATTAGAGAAATCGAACCAATAGGAAATTAATGTGATGGAATTTAACAAAATACCACAACGTAACTAGATCTTCAAGAAATGTGTGCATTTGCGTGAGTAACCAGATCGACGATCAACAATATAGTAAGAGAACTTTTGTCTCAAATAGGATCGCTCTTTGTGTCAGCTACTATGCTGGTTATAACTGCACATATGCTTATATGCTATGCAAAGGACAATTTAACCTCCCTTTAGGAAAACGTGACGAGATATTGCACTTAACTGCAAAAGCTCTTAAGATAAAGATTCGCCTTAAAAGCTATGGAGAATATGTAAGAGAGGTGTTAGATTTTGCGAGTCGTAACTAGTTACATGGCTGGATAAAGTGTTGGAAGTCAAAAACAGACGTTATAGGAAGAAATGATATTAAATTGCCTGCCTGGGAGGATGCTAAAAGACCTTCTGAGAGGTGTGTGTTAGCCCCCTAAGCCTCTTTCTGTGCTGCAACTCCCATGACATCTTTATCAAAATATTATGGAAGGAGATACGAGTGGAATGAGTTTATATTTTAATAATTAGCAGATTACATGATAATATTGCATACTTTTTGCATCAGGATAAGAGCAAATTTGGATGAAAGTTTGTTTGCTCTATTCAGAGAAACCACTTTGCTATGACGTATGCTAGAACTGTTCAATTCAACAATTTACACGTACTTGAGCAGTGCAGGTGATTTTCAATGTATTGTTTGTGATCTGATTTTATTCAAATTTAATTGAATTTTTTCAGGAAAATATCCCATCCTATGTTAAAAATCATGGTGTACTCAGCTACAGTAATTTAACAAAATTGCTATCAGAATCAAAGGTTGGTACTTCTTGTTTCAGTTTCTAGAATGAATAAATTAAATGACGAAGTAAAGGAAATATTTTCATTTAAAAAATGTTAAACCCAGCAAATATAAAAACAAAATAGACTTATATAAAGACATAAAAACATAGAAGGGCAAAGATTTACAGTCATATCTGCAAAATCTCATCATTGTTCAATAAAAGCAGACATCATAATTTCTTTTGATTTTTTTTTAAATCACATCATAGCTTTCATTCCTCAATTCATTCCTGTGCATCACACGTGATACTCATTTTTCGCAAGATTTTCGATTGGCAACATTTTGTCATGTCATCAGTTTCTATGTTAACATAATAATTTTTATAGCTCCCTTCTTACTTGTCATTGATTTTGTATTAAGCATTTAATTATAACCTTTGTATGGCACAGATTCTTCTAACCTTGATAAATGATAAACTGCGTGGTGTTGTTTTTTTCAGGTTTTTATAGGATTGGGTTTTCCTTTCGAAGGCCCAGGACCGTTGGAAGCAATTTCTTACGGCGCAGTGTTTTTGAACCCAAAGGTATGTATCGACTAAACTAAGCCTAAACATTTTATTCAACCTCAAAATCATTCAATATTGACACTCTGCACTGCACCCCCCCCCCCCCCAATTCTACTGACACATTTCTTACTTAATTGATTATGCTGTTCTGTATATTACCAAGTACGAGCAAAATGAATCTTCAGAATCAGTTTAGAATGATTCTTGTCAGTAGAGTCTCTTTGACTTAGTATGACCCTCGATCTAGGCACATGTCTAATGAGTGGAGTTTTTGATATTCAGGGCCGAAGCCAAAAGGGGGCTGAAGCCGAAGCCAAGTGGAAATTTTGTCAGAATAGCCAGAAATTGTGTTGTTCTTGCCTCCGTGTTCGGAGATGGCTGGATTGGGCCCTGTTGGTATTGTAACAAATTGATGACAAAAAGCATAAATATCAATGCGTTCATAATGATAAAGATCGGGCAAGACACCACCATTTACATCCATCCATTTCACATTTAAGAACATTCTTTTTTCTCTGAGTTGCGTCATCCCTCTTCCCATCTACCAATCACATGCCAGCATTACTACTTCAATAAACGCCTCTAGCATCAAATAAACATAATCTGGAGAACCCTGTATACCAGCATTATAGTAGTAATAAACTATAAATATAATTTCATCGTATTTGCATTGTCTTCCTGTCGCTTTGGTTGTTCCTTATATTAAATCGCTGCACCATCCCTTGAGAATCAAATGGTAACTTGCTATTTTGCTCTCTACTCTACTTATTGCATTTCTAAAGCGTTTTGTCCGTAAAACAAATTACTTTCTGCACTGTCCCGTAAACTGCCACCATAACATAAAAAAGTTGTCACCTGAAACGATTTTCCTTGTGTAGGAAGGACAGAGACCTCTGCGAAGGAGATAGGAGCAGACCACTTTTTCCTTTATTCTTATGCAGAGTTATTCCTCAACTTCGAGGTGCTGATAAATGTCCACATTTTAGCAATAACCTTTGGACGAAGCATTCATCATGTGAATTGCGTCTCAAATGTATTGTTTTTTACAGTTTTCGCCACCAAGAGGCAAACACAATGATAATTTTTTTGGTGGAAAACCAAATAGAAGGAACGTGAGTAGCAGCATGCTATACATTTCAATCAAATGATTGTGTTTTTGTCTCAAGTCAGTTACATAGTCCCGCGTTTTACAACTCCCGATTTACAAGTTACAATAAAGTGTTTTTTAAGAGAGAAATGTGTGACTCCTCAAATTATCAAAAAATGTTTGATGCTTAGTATATCATCGAACCTTGGAAAGGATGTTAAATTGGACCAACTCCACACTGAACATTATTAATTCTTCGAAGAAGCAAGAAAAACTTTCTTAAAATTCATTATCAAAGATTATGAATACAACTTTTATCAAAGATAGTATGTAGTTTGTAAAGAGGCAGAGTAAATATGTTGCATTGTTCTTCAATGCGAATCGGCTAATTGCAAAAATACAATGAAAACAGCGGAAAAGATCTTTGAAGATTAGTTCATGTTAAACTTATGTCTGTAATAAATCAATGGGTTTAGTATTTCTTGAAGATTGTACCCCAATAATCGAAATTATTTATAAGATACCCTGAATGTTCCCTGTCTTTCTTAACAGATTACATCTCAGAATCAATATTTAGAGGACTTTGTTGGCGAGCCATATGTACATACCATTGATATGGATGACATTATTGTGCTTAGAGAAACTTTAAAGAAAATCAAAGCATACAAGGTGAGGTAAACTTACAATGCGTTTTATATGCTACTGTACTGAATTGCGTTAATTTGTCTGGATTACATTGGAATAGTCGAAGCATATTTCAATTTATCAGCAATGAATATAGTCAAAATCGTAAGAAGATTAATTATTTAGTGACATTAGATATAAAATGCTTTTAATGAGCTTCTGATACACAATATCACTTGTTACTGAATGATCAAAACTGATCAATCAATATAACAGATGCACCTTAATAAAGAACACCAATGAAATGTTGGTCTTTTAAAAAAGGGATTCGCCCTCCTCGATTAGAATATCTGGTAATAGATTTCCTCTTTTAAGAAAATTCTTCATAGGGTTTACCTCACTCCATTTATTCACTTCTATTTCATTTGTTGTTTACCTCTGTCTTCTTTTATAACTTGTCTCTTCATCTTCGATTTCGATCAGTTTCTATAGAAGTTAGTCAAAAATTTGAATTAGAAGACGAAGGCAAATAAGCAAAATGCATAAAGTTGCTGTTCATAAAGTTTGAAAGAATTGTTTGCCATCTTTGCACGTGGTGTGAAATTCAAAAATCAAAATTAAACTGTGAAGGCCATGTAATGGCAGATGTATCCATAATTCACCTCAGACACCAGAAAAGATTTTGTGAAAATAATAAAAGAAGGATTGATCCAGGAAATAAATGTGATACTTGTTTATTTCTAGCAATTCGAAGGATACACACCTAGAGAGTTTACCACGCTTGGTATGCTGGAAAGATTAGGAGCTCTTATACAACATCAGGTATTATTTGATCAATATTTGAGGCAAAGTTGCTGATTGAAATTTGAAAAGATTAGATAATTCTTTTACTTATATATGTAAAATCGACTCAATTTATCTGCACAGTGTACACCCACTAGAGGCGATTCTGCATAATAAAACCGTTCTGCATAATATTAAGGACCAAGATCCGAAAAAACAATCGGGCTGTAAATTATAAACTACTGTTATGGTTACATATTAGTTGTCAGATCTACATTATTTAAATCTAAATGAAAGTCTTATTTATTGAATAACTTGCTAGCTGCATTAATTGTTTTGCTGTTATTGCCGCCACTTTGACCTGTAAAAATTGAACTGCAGTTCTGTTGATTCTTTAGTTATACTTTAGCATTGCACTTGAATCTGTAACCATTTGATGCAATTATTCAAGATTGCATTTGTTACAGCCGATAAACAAATCAATAAATCGAATAACTAGGGCTATGTTAGCGTTTATAACGTGTTACTCAAACTCCCACCGCTATACCAGCATTTCTTACATCCAGTATTTATTTGCTGTAATGCAGCTTCTAATATTCTTTTGCTTATTTCTGACTTTTTTTAGGATTTATGTGACATAAATGCTCCACGTTGGCCACCATTACGAAGTTTATATAAATTTTTAGCCGCCCCTGGAAGATCCTGTAAAGATGAGTGCCACAAAAGGGGTATGTTTGACGTATGTTTTTAAAGTATCATTGACGGTTTGAATGGATGATAAGATCCATTTTAGGGTTTTGATACCTGTGAAACTTGGAAGATGTTGTGGCGAACATCTTCTTGGGTGAATGCATCACTTTGTTTGAAACAAACTCAAAGTATATCAAATGCTAGTAGGCTGATGAACTACGGGGACAAAAAATGGTTGTCTAAAATGAAAAATTTAAACGACACTTAAGTTTGCGCTAGATGCAGAAAACCACAATTCTGGATTTAGTCTTAAAATTTTGGCAATTGCGATCCTTGATATTATTGCAAAATTTTAACGATAATTAAAGAAAAATTTACTTGGCGAGGATAGAAGTCCTCTTATCAGTGAAGGGCTTGTTGAACAAAAGTTTTTAAAAAAGCATTGAACATCACATTATGATTAAAACTATGTTCAAAACTGTTTCATTCCAATCCATTATAAAGGCTTATGTTGTACTTAAAAAGCAATAAGGATTCTCCTTCCCGAGTGTTCTTAAGACATTTTAAGATCTCGCTTGCTCGTTGCTTTTTCGCAGGTTTACTTAAAACAACACAGGACCCTATAAATCGCCCTTAATTTCATATAATTTCATTGTTACTTTGCCGAGTCTAGAATGATACAATGTCTTATCAATATATTTCATCGTTTTGTCCCAATGATGCAGAACGATAAAATTGGATATATCTTTACTTTTATAGAGAAGCTGCTTGGAAATCTCACTATGGGAAACTTCAGGGTTATATTTTAAGGGTCTCTGTCCCCGTCCCGCAAATTTCCACACAAGAAGTGCAATAATTCTTCCTTAATCCGTTCCCGGAATTTCTACCGTCCGTCGGAACTTCAGACGTAACCTATTTTAGGATGGGCGTGTCTGAGACCAGTGAGTTGGAAGAATTTAAATTAAATTAAATTAAGAAGAAGAAACTGATTTATGGCGAAAAAATTGATCAATCATGATTATGATCATGCTCAATCAAACCGGATCATGATCATCGATCAAGCACCCCCCCCCCCGACCCCATGATTTCTATCACTTCTATCCTAATAATTCTTTTACGAATCATGTTTGAAGCTTTACATCATGCTGTTTATTTATAAAGGCCTGATTTGTGAACAATCATTTTTCACGGATATTAACAACTGGGACACATTTAAAAGGTACGCTTTGTATGTTTAGTATTTGCTAGATGTAATAATGAAATGAATAATGGAACAGGGAAGGTGAATAATGGAGTCTTAAATGAAGAGAGTTTTAATATGAACTATAATTGAACTTTAGATCTAATAATTAACATGAAACTCAAATATAGTCGAAAAGGTGAATCGAATTATTACAAATTACAAACTGCACATTAAATGGAGTGCAGTATTTGGCATAGGATTTCTAAAAAAATTCCTTAAAGAATAGGATAATGAGAGTAGTTAAATATGCAAAATTTTAAAGCAGTATTCTACAAACAATGAACAAAGCTGCCCCACAAAAAATGCTCGAAAAATGTCATGCAGCATCTAAAACTTTGGATTATCCCCGAATTATCCTTTGATAAAAAATATCATATACATAGTTCCTCAAAAGAATAGAATTTCCTTTCGTTATTTAAAAATAAACAGAGATATACTAAACCATCTAGAAAGACCAAAAGTAATTTTCAGTGTTCTTATCATTCAGAATGTAGACATAATTCAAATAATATTTAACAAGGAATCAACAATTTGCGAAACAGGTCAAGTAATAAGTCTTATGATAACATTAACCCTAAACATTTATGGAACGTTTGTAAATGATAAAAGAAATGTTTGGAACATTTTAATGAATTTTTCCTGGAAGAGCTGAAAAGCCTATTAAAAAGATTCGGCAACAGTAGAGCAATCTATACCAACTACCTCAAAAACAATATTCTGTAATGCTCCTTTGCTGCCCCTAAAAGCAACGAAGAGAAAGCTGAGATTCCAAAAGCCTTGGATATTTTATGGTTAACAGGTTGAGGTTCTTTATGGCCTGGTCATTCTACGTCATCAATATTTACTTATTTCTAATTATCTGCTTTCAGATTTGGCATCCGATGCAAGACAAAAAAAATGATCTTCGATGTAAATGCTCCATTTTATCTTCCTTCAAATGGAACTTGCTACCTGCAAGGACATCTCATGTATCTAAGCTGTGTTGCTAAGGGACCATCATTACGGAGACTTTGCCCCTGTAGAACTTATGCAAATGGACAGACTGCATTGTGTGAGGGTTGCTAGTTGCGTTGAGAACAACAATGACTGATTTATAACAATTATGTCTTTCCAAACCTGTAAAGTTGAATATAAAGAAATGATATTTATTGAATAACTTATTGCTAGCTGAATGGGAATCATGAAGTAGCTGAGGGCGGTTTCTAGGGATTTTGACGCGGGATGTTAATCGTGAAATTATCAGCAAATTGGAAGTGTCTCAATTTCAATTGGACCGGTCTCCTGGAACCATTAAACATTGGGCACATTTCGAATTGAATAAATTATTGCCAATAATTACTAAACTATAAAATTTTTAAACCTGAATTTTGGCCCCCAATAGAAAAGTTTGGAAAATTTTCCGACAATAGATCGTTTAGAGGTGTGACAACCCATCCACACCTCATTATAGAAACAGCCCTGTTCTTTCTACTTTACGGTAGTTCGGAATGCTGTAGGGTATTTTTCTTTCCCATGTCTTTGTCAGTCCTTCGAGAATGAATAGCATCCCTGTTCTTAAAAAGGAATCGCAAGAACCACTGTAAAAAACACGTGTTTATAGTCACAGTAATGAAGTAATAAATAGATTTTGTTGTTTTCTTTATTGTTTGTACCCTGATGTAGTTTCAGATTACATGCATGTCTTTCGTTCAATCTTAGCCCGTTGGGTAACTGTAAACAGATAGTGGTGGCATGAACCACCAGCCCCTCCCCTACGTCACCAGCTGGACGAAAAATTTGAGTGCCAGAAATCGGTTTTGAGTGCCAAAAAACTGTCATAGACATTCCATCTTTAAAAAGGCATCTCTGTAAGCAGAAATTTAGGAACAAGGAACAGAAAAAGGGTGAATTTTCGAGTTTATCTTCGAGTTCATAAAGTAGCACATTCTCGTCACCAATCAATCTGCTCTGTAAAAGGCATGGATGATTTCGGGGGCATGATTTATATTTGGGGGCCATTTTGAATGTTTTGCCAGACTCCTTTCGTAGTCCGAAATAGAAGTCCGCAAGAACGTCACTAAGCTCTGCAATGCATAAGTGGCAAAGTTTCTTTAGAAATGATATTGAAGGGTCGAATTCATAGAAGGTGGGGGATAGTTGGAGAGGGGGGGGGGTAAGTGTTATCAAATCGCAAAAATCAAGAGTCAAATATCAATGGTTTATAAATTTCCGTTTCATTTGATTTAATTTCACTTAAAATTGAAACTAAATCATTATAGAAATACAAAAGGGAGACAAATAAGTAAGGATTAACTGAGAGGAGCAGCTCTTTTAATAGCAAATTAAGGAAAACGTACGATAACATTATGAGTTGAATTTAGATTATCATTTATAATTATTAATCTTTTTTCCAGATAATCAGAAATTATGCCAGTAGCAAAATAGCACAGATTCGTCGGTTGCCTTTGCTCTATCAGTAAATTTTTAGTATTGCAGAATTGCAGAAACTACACATTTATTTACCCTTTCTGATAGAAAGTATTTCATGGCAGCCAATGCCTACTAGATATTCTATAAAATTGAATGTTCATTGCGAATTGAGGTAGAAATGCAATTTTATTAGTTCGTAACACGTTTCGTCCTTTCGATAAGAAGGAATCTTAACTCTCTTTTATCCAATTATTACTGAAGCCGTCTTTTGAGACGAAATGCAATTTAAAGCAAAATATATAAATACACGACACACATAAACATATAATTCGTATTGTAACTAAATAAGATGAATATCTTTTTCAAATTTTAAACCACTCTAATATCATGTAATTAGTTTGATTTATAGGGCTTCTTATCGCTCTGGATCTAACCTTTTCTGCTGACAATTACGCCTGATTCCATTGTTCCTAATTGCAGGCCTATATGCATCTGCAGTTTGTGGCTTCATACTAACTAATTTAAAAAGAAACAAAGAAATATTTTTATACCCTTGAAAGAAATTCAAATGCGAAACTTGCGAATGTTGATGGGCATGAGAGGATGAATCTTTCAAATGAAACTCATTTGTTATTAGTAAAATTTGTAAATTGTCCTCTCGTCTAGCCCCAGTGAATAAGCCTAATCAAGGACCAAAGAGTCACTGAAGCACCCTAAAGACCCAGATTTATCATGGCAGATTGATAAATCTCAACAATGGCCTAATCGAATGTCCTCGCAATACTCAAACTAAAAACATCAGGCCACGATAAATACAGCATTGAGCCAATAAACTAGAAAAGTTATATCTCGAAATATTGCTGGCGATGAGATAAACCATAGACCGTGCATTTCATTTAAAATGCAAATTATCTTTCGTTTGGGTTTCACGTCAAGCCCTTCGTCCTTATTATTTTGACAAAGATGATTTAATCCTTAACCGCTTCGTCATTGAAATATCATTACTGTATAACAACATCACTAAAGATAAAATTAATTAATGAGTATTCATTTTTCATAGATGTATAGCAATAAGCATTTTCTTTCATTGAATAAATAAGTCAAACCAATTAAATAAAAGATTAATTGAAATATTTAATAAGCTCTCCTTATGCAATTTGATGTCTCTCTCTCCTTTTAAACACGGCTCGCTCTTAAGTTCTTTCTGAAATCCCAGAAATTATTATTTATACCTTTCTTTTCTAATGAGCTCTTTTTTCATAACAAGCTCCCTCATAAGTCATCCCCAACTTCTTTAAACCCCTCTTTAAACCTCAATAATTTGTACTTTTATTTTGCATAGGTATTGAGCTCTCCCTAATTATCAAGATTTCTCTTCTATAAGCCTCTTATCTTCTATGCCCTTTCTCGAACCTCCAAAGGTGCATGGGTCAGCCCGTCTTTATAACAATGAGCCCGAGAGATTGAAACATACATGAGCCAGTTACAACTTTTAGTTACAGTTTGGCAGCCTAGACATACCTTGCCTAAATAATATTTTAATTATGATTTCTAAATTTCCCGCCAATCATAAACATCCAACACAAAGTGCTGTCTGCCCTTTCATGAAGTTCCTGCATGGACAGACTCTGTGCACATCGGAACTTTCTGCAACGCAGCTAAAATATAAAATGTCTTTCTGAAAATAACATGCGTTTGTTGACGGATCGTATGAAGGATGGTGGAGTTTCTTTTCAAAAATCTTCTCCTTGCATGTAGTTCCTAACCTAAAAAGAAACAAATGCACTACATTTAACGCTACATTGGATTTTTAAATTGACTTAAGAGCGACGACACAGTCTCTTATACCGAAAAGTAATATTTGCCTCTAAGAAAAGCTTCTCAGATAATGAGAATTTTGGTTAATAACCAAAAGATAAATAAACAAATAAAGAAATAAATAAACGAATAATTTAAGAAATAAATAAATAAATAACCAAGTAAATAAATGAATAAATAAATTAATAAAGTTTCATTTTCAATTATTTTCCAGTAATGTAGGTTGTATTAATACAAAAATATCTTATTAATCTGTTATTAATTTCAAAACCTTTTGGTTGTTTTTATTAGCCCAATCTACTTAAAAATAGAAAAAGCCTGATTGGATGCCCCCGTCTTTTATCCCATGTCCACTCGCAATTAATTCTTTGTTAAATTTCCAACCGGGTTTTTTCAATAGATACTGACTGAGATACTCTACTCTTTATCTACTGTACACACTGTATGGCCATGTACGTAATAAGCAAAGTTTTTGAAAGATAAAGGGCATAAATTGTTGTACATTTGTCTTGATTTAAATATCTTAATGCCTTAATGGAAATAGGAGTGTTTGACAAAACCAACATCCATCAATCCATTGTTGTTCTTTTTGGTTACACTAACAGCCGTATAGACATTTATTTCTTTAGCCATTTTGTCTTTTAGCCGTAGGCCTTAGCTTATGATAGATTTGGAATTATTCTGAGATGCTCTGTATGCCAGGGGAAGAACAAGTTACATGAAAAACATTGTCCAAGTGCTTGTTATGTGGTCCTGTCACGTCACACTGTTGGTAGATGGGTGGTCTGCTATTGTCAAATAACCAACTAGCAACTTACAAAAAGTACTGCTTATTCGAATATCTGTATTGACTGCGTTATATCTGCGGCAGATCACACCATCAATATGAATGCATAACTAAAATACATTATTAACTCACTTTTGAAGTTGATTGACATTATTTATATCACTAAAGTATGAAGGTTCACAAATTCTTCCTAGAATTAAACGAAAAGTTACAAATTACGTATGTGAAACATGCAGCCAATAATGAATACATTAATATCTAGACACATCTATAAAGTTAATGATTATGTCAAAAATAACAGTTCAGATCTAAAATGGTACAAGACTAAAATTTATGAAAATATCGTAATGAAAATCCTCTGTACTTCAATGACAGATACTTTCCAATGCAAACAAACTATTAAGGTCTTCCTTGTGTGCCCCTGACACTCAAGAAATAAAAAACCTTCAGATGAACTGAGGAAGGAATTTCTTCACTTTGATTGCCTCATTTTTGCGGTGATTAGCAAAATACAAGTAACTAGAGAGTCGATTATGGCATTGAAAGAAAATTCAACTTCCTGAGATACAGCTATCCTTTTTCAAAGAAAGGGAACAATTTTCAAATTGCAATTCAAATTTTCAACCAACATTATCATGATTACCAGAAAAACATAAAAAGATAAACATAAAAATTATATTAGATTATTTAATCACCAATGCATGGCATGAGTTCAGGGTATTTCGTTTATTTTTTTTCACTGATGATGATCGATGTATTGATTGCAAAATAACTTGCAATATTTTTTGTCGCAAAAAGTTTTGTTCAAAGGCCAGGAATTTTATCAAATTTATATGAAAGATAACGATTCTCACCTTTTGATCTGCAAACATTTTTACAAGACTTTCCTAGAGGCGCGAGAAAGATTTCTAAGTTTTTTAATGGTGGCCATCGTGGAGCATCTGGATGACAGAAATCCTACGGGAACAACAATAATTTTAAAACTACACTAAACACAGATACAAAGCAGCTAATTAATCACGCTGCTTTTCATCTACAACTGGCTAATCATAATCCTTATGCTTTGCAAGAATCGCGAAAACTGCTTAAACTCGTAAAAGAACGCATTTGTTCAGAAAGTTGCCTCCTTCGGCTAGTTTGCCTATGCAAAAAGCGATAATTTCAAATTGTGGACATTGAACCACCCCCTCCCCCTTCAGTGATCAAGAAAAATACAATATCGATAAAATATATATCAAAAAGGAAAAATTTTGCTTTCTTGCAATAACATTTCATTTTTCAACCGCCGGAGCAAGAGCTGATTTTCGAGAGGCTGCAATAAACCAGAAAACGCGACGAGGCTACAAAATAGTTTGAAAAGTAAAAATGCATGCCTGGATGAAAAGGAGTTCATCAACAGGAGAATATGCATAAGATTAAGACATTCAGTACAATTATAATAACTTCCCGAGGCAATAACGTTTCAAGATGACAGTCTAGATGTCTGAACGGGAATGAGTGCTTGGCTGTCCCAACCACTACCACTTATGTATAAGAAGCATCATCACTACCCTTTGATCGAAATCAATTGTAAACAAACTTTAAGATTTTGCCCCTTGCAACCTTAATTTCTGTATTGGGGGTGATACCAGCGTAATTAGGCCGGAAAACAAAAGCAATTAGTAAAGCACATATTTTGAGAAAGGTGTTACTTTGTGTTAACTTTCTCAGACTGCAGCAATATTGTCAAACGCGTCGTGCAGTAATAATTGCGTAAGACGTAATTGTAGTAGTAGTAGTAACTTTCTTTGACAAAATCAAATTTTCCATGTCTAGCAAAAAAATGTCGATGAATTTTTGGTGGAATATGAGAACATATCAGCGATTGTGGACTTAATGGGACACCACAATAGTGAAGATAATAACCTCATAGAAGTGCTTCCTCATTCTTCATGTACTGGAAAATGACAATGCAAGGGATTTGAGGGGTAATAAATACCTGATGCTGAATTAATGCATGAAGCCTTTCCACCATTCCAATCGCTGTAAATTCTCGAGGTAAAAATGGCTTGAAATTCTGTTCGAATTAAAAGTTGAAAATGCTAGAAGTCAGTTGAATTATCACCATCTTCTTGGCAAATACCCTTAGATTACAATTTACATACATAACAGATCTCAAAGAACTGTCCTTTTTTGAAACTAATTTTCAGTCCTATTTCGTAATAAAATATGTTCACATTGCTGATCGGTGCCTTTTGGCTCTCTCAAATGGCTTTATGACAAGATTTGAATGCTAACGACACGACAGTTCACGATAGTGTTTAATAGCAAGAGACGATCGCTTTCAAATCCCATTGAGGGGACAAAAAGTATTACAAAAAAAGCTATAACTTTTGGTTGGCTACCGTACTTCAGTTCAGGGTCACATTGACAAGGACATGTAGCTTCATGATTTTTCAATTAGCGGGCAATTTTTTTTTAATCGAAAAAATTTTCTTTATACTCCAATACTATGTCTGAAATGAAATTCTTCATCATTCTAAGAAAATAAGACGAAGAGATTGTGACAATTGCATGTGTGTTGCATGACTTCCAATCAGGATATTTTGATTAAAGATAAGAATACTGAACGACTGTAAAATGATGGATTGAGAGGAAAGACTCAAATGGATATAATGAGAAAAAATGCGAAAGGAAAAAAGATACAATGAAAGATACGTGACACCCGTAGACTCAACATTGTAACAGAAAAAAGAATGAGGATCATGGAAGATGCGGATTCTGGAGCAAGCAAACGAGAATATTGCTACAAAAGAGGCAAGAATGTTTTAGAAAAGTAAATTAACAGGCTAATGGAAAAACATAATGATAAAGAATGCTTTATAAACAATAATTGGCGAATGCAAAAGAAGAAAATACCTTTGCAGCTTTGATTTCTTTAAGTGCAGCAACCAGTTGATTCATGTTGTAAATATCAATTGTATACACGTATGGTTTACCAACAAAATCTTCCATGTATGGATTCTGGGAAGTAACCTAAAGAAAAAAGATTATAACCGCTGCCAATTGTTGGATAGAATGTTATGGGGTAGGTGGATGTGCGACTGTTGATTGGGGTAACTGCAATTAAAATAGAATTTTTAAGGGGCAAATAAAGAGGATTGTCTTCAGGCAAATGGTATATTTAAGGTTTCGGGGTAATACTACGGGTATACTGGGCAATAAGAGGAGAAATAAAATAAGGGGTTACGTAAGGTCGCAAGGTAACCTAAGTTTGAAGGGTGTGAGACTCTCCTGGCAATGAAAACATGCACTTCACTAATAGTTATCACGTGCCCTTACGCTATTCTAGCATCTTAGCCCATTTTCAATTTCTTTTGCATCAAATGCACATTTAAATACTATCTAATTATACATAACAGGTTTATAATGTATGTAAAAAGAATGAAATGAAGTTGATTAGACAGGATTCAAAGAATCATGTTTTTGGACGTCAACGAAAACGTCCAGATAACAAATCCGCATAGCCATGACCGAATAATGGAGATTGCAATACATCCTAGTGAGACCTTTATCAGCTCATGGGAAGAATAAAGTAGTAAATTATCATCAATCGTATTTCTTACCTTTCGCAACGTTGGTTTCATTTTAAAGAAGAAATCATTGAGTTTGTTTTTCGGGGGTGTGAACTACAAGAAAGAACCACGAGATTCTAGTTAGCAATGGTGAAAGCAATTTTATGCCCTTTCCATTACATCTAAGTGTCTAAATGAATGATACAATATTTTAGTTTTAACAATTATACTAAGCGGTCACAGCAGTAACATTATTCCCTGATGAATCTTTATAGCGGTCACATGTGGAGATATAATTTGCACAAGGAAAGGATGATTTGGTTGGAGAAAAACATCATATGTTCAGTCATTGCCAACAGGAGCTGTCTGAAACAATAATAAAAGGGGTATTCCAGAGCACGAGCACTGGGTATTGGACCTAATGCCCCAGCCAGTCCAAAGATGGATGGCAGTTTAGACATAGTAAGGCTATTTATCAAAGAATAGATTCTCTGTTCCAACTAGTAATTGGGGTAAATTTAGAAATCAAATCGTTCTGATAGCCCTTGCAGACACTGTTTTGATAGTGAAACGATAAATGGGAATTTTGGCATGCTTGTATTTAAAGTTATTGGAAGGGTGTGCATGTTACTCTCAACCACCACACTGACGGGACCAACCACCACACTGACGGGACCAACCACCACACTGACGGGACCAACCACCACACTGACGGGGTATGCATGTTACTCTCAACCACCACACTGACGGGATCAAAAACTTTAACTTGGAGCAAATCTAGAAATAAGAAAATAAAACAAAATACTTACTAATGGATTAAGAAAAACAGCACCATTAGCAATTGCATCAAGAGCACCTGGGCCTTCAAATGGAAAACCGAGGCCTATGAATAACTAAAAAGGGACGAAAAGAGGTTACATTGATTGCGGAAAATGTTGAAAACAGTATCAGCATTATGTCTGTTAGCCTGCGTCAGATATAGTAAAAGATTGAACTCAAAGTGGGCATTGGAAAGTTTTTGTGTGCTTGCAATTTGGCAATGGTTTTCATATTTAATTGCATAGTTCCATTAGTAATGCAGCAGCTAAGATACAACGAACATGCAAATTGTGCATTTTATGTCATATGAAATTGTGTCGAGTTAGTTAATTTCACGATTTTAATGTTGAATAACAGTCATGTATCGCTGAACGGGACTGGACCCGAGTACCCTTGACTAAAATTAGCAATTCGGGAGACTTCTCAATTGGGGTCTGCACCTCATCATTTTAAAATTGGGTAGGGATGCAAATCTGCATGCATGCTTCATGAAATGCATCATTCTTAAGAGTAGCTGATTCACCATTGTTGTTTGATTACTCCCTCTATGACAACAACGGATAAAACTACAGGTTGCCAAAACAAATTTAGCTAATATCCATGGCTACTTTATAATTGCCCAGCCATATTTATTACAGAGTTTCTGCTTATAGTCACATGTCACAACACCTCTCTAAACCTAAAGACAGTGCATTTTATGCGTCTATGAGACAAGCTAATGAAGGTGAGAGGTAGCTGAATCGAAAGTTCTGCACTTAACAAAAAGCTAATCTACCGACTTCCATAGACAGTAAATTAGCTTATCTGCCAGAAATTTTGTTGAGGGTGCTTTACGAGGTACCTCTTTGATAATAATCAAAGTTTTCACTACGATATCAATGCTAGATTAGTTCCCTTCTCCGAACGTGACGCATGCTCATACAAATATGAACGTCTTTTCACGATCAAATAGTTAATCATCAAAATCACTAACCATTGCTATTAACTCTACCGATTGCTATTAACCCAACAAATCAAAAAATTAAATAGCTTAATAGATCTTCAAACAAAGGTCATAACTACAGAGAACTTACTAGTGGAGCAGTCATATTGCGGTTTCAGGAAAACCGATGGGTCCTTACAACCAAGTTTATTGAGAAACAAGGATTTGATACCTCTCATAGACTTTATTCAAGAAGACAACTTATTAGTCCGCAATATCCATAAGGGCGGTTTTCTTTACTTAATGATGAAGAAAAATTGTTTACAATTTATGGTATCGCGCTTATATTTGCGTTCGAATTTATGACATATTCGAATGATCAAGTCATATGTTTTTGCTGAATTTGCAGGCTTGAGCTAAGCATTCTCTCCTCAGTGCCGTCTTACGCCTTTATGAACTCGTTGTCCTATATGTACAATAATGAAATGTTGAGAAGCTTCCCACCATGCATAATGCAGTTGCTTAATCCCCATCATGTGGGTTGGTCATTCTTTAATTTCCGACAAGTTAGATAATTTGGCCAGACCAAATTATATTCCAGCGGGGGCCTTCCGAAGCCGCCCATTTACTACAACCATGGTTTTATACATTAGATTGATTCTTGTATCACCAACCTTTGCCTCTTTTAATAATTTTTTGAGTTTTACTTCACTTAAAACACCATGATTGATAACATAACTTGGCAGTGGCACATCTTTGTTCTGAAAGATACATACGACCAAATTTTAACAAAAGGGAGAAGTAGTAAAAGGGACCTAGTACATGATTTTATTAGCAACTATGATAAGGCTGTATATATTGCAACGATAAAATCGACCCAATTAATATATTCAAAAAGTAAGATTCAGATAAGC
Source organism: Catostylus mosaicus (assembly GCA_964019065.1). Lineage (NCBI taxonomy): Eukaryota > Metazoa > Cnidaria > Scyphozoa > Rhizostomeae > Catostylidae > Catostylus > Catostylus mosaicus. The sequence goes on along the minus strand of OZ025185.1, from coordinate 16,000,411 downwards.
CGCTAGTGTTTACGTTACATGCAAGAAACAATTGTACAATTCCTTAAAATAGATATGAAAATAAGATGCAATGATTACAAGTAAAAATAAATGAAAGTAAAACTGCACGAAGACTAAAAAAATGCAATCAACTTATCACTGAAAAGAAAGTCAAAAAAGAAATAAAAATAGTAGGAGAATAAAATAAAATTAAACGAAATGGAACTGAAAGAAAATGAAATTAAAATTTAAAGGAAAGACTATGGAAACCAAACTCATATGATTAACTATAAGAATGGATGATACAAAAAATTGATAATACACTCACAATTATCTTCATTGTTGCGTGAATCTCAAAATAGTCTTTTATAGTTTCCAAATAAGCTTGGTATGCCTAATTGGGAGTAAAGATATATATATATTTAAATAAATTAGGCAGCAGATGGTAAGAGCTTTAGACACATTTCAAGTATGAACAAGGAGAGCTAGAGACACATTTCAAGCATTAACAAGGAGAGCTGGAGACACATTTCAAGCATTAACAAGGAGAGCTAGAGACACATTTCAAGTATGAACAAGGAGAGCTAGAGACACATTTCAAGCATTAACAAGGAGAGCTAGAGACACATTTCAAGCATTAACAAGGAGAGCTGGAGACACATTTCAAGCATTAACAAGGAGAGCTGGAGACACATTTCAAGCATTAACAAGGAGAGCTGGAGACACATTTCTGGCATGAGCAAGGTTTTGATGGCGCTTAGAACACGTAGCATGTTTGTCACAGGTGGTATAACTCGAAACTTCACCGTCTGTGATACAAGCTAAAAACAAGGGTAGTTTCATGTATTGAGCTGAGTTACACATTTGGTTTGAATTGGTAAATGAGTACGGAATGACCATAAATGTTTATTTCCATTCAAAATAGGATCATAATACGACTTTTCATAATCAATACTCAAGAACTCAAGAATGACGGAGGATCTACTTTTTGTAAAATTATCATGTCTTGTCATGTGAAACACTTATTCAAATGGAAATGTGCAATTCACATTTTTACCTAATTAGCAAAAGTAATAGGGAAGAATATTTGCATCCAGTGCTGTTATAATAACCTTCGGGAATTCTTAAAATATTTACAAACAGATAAGCGCTTAATTTGCAAAAAAAGAGAGTATCAATATGGAAATGTATGGTGAAAAAAATAAGTAGTTCATAACTTTTTCTTACAGGAAGGTATATATTCAATTTTCCATATATAACTGCTATGTCCTTTTTTCTTATAGCTTTGTTATTCTCAATTTTGCCAGCAATAAATCCAAGAAATGTATTATCAGGACTATGTGCTGTTAACAAAAACAATGTTGTTCAATGAATGTTGAATAAATGCCTACAAAATATTTCTGCAAATTCGATTCTACTGCAGGTATTTTGCACATGAACTAACAATCTTGTTTTAGCTCTTAAAAAGTGGTCTTAATACTCTAAGGTGCCTAATTGCAGGGTTAAAATTTTAAGTCAGAATCTAATTGACGGGGTTAGGATAATTTTTTGGTGTTTCTGGGGTCCAAATCAACATGACAAGTTTCACACCAAGAAAGTCATAGTTAAGTTAATAGCAAAAAAAAGTGAGGCTGGGGTGTCGGAAATCCTTAAAAAGTTAAATTAGCAAGGGAGACGGCAATTAAGCACCTAAGAGCACATTTAGAACTATAAACAGATAGCAGATTCATAGCGAAATAAGATATGCTAAATAAAGTTGCAAAATATAGATCCATCGAAAAAATCATCAAATTCTTATCAGAATGTTGCTCTGTATTTTATTGATTTGATTTTTTGGTTTTTTGATTGATTTTTTGGCAGATAAGAATAGCAAATAGACAAAACAAACTACCACCAAAATTACATAAGAAACACAAGAAACTATTTCAGTGCATTGGCTTCATATTAAATGTGATCAGGCTGAGACCTTGCTGTCCTGACACCCTGTTTCAATCATCATACCAGGAAAATAATTTTTAGATTGTTTTGAACAAATTGTTTACATTTATTAGACAAAAACTCCTTTTCGTTTCCTTAATTGAAGCTCATACAAAACTCGAACCTTGCTTTTCATAACTGTCCTTGGTTTTTATGACAGAGGAGCTAGCGATCTCACAACTGACAGCTATTCTGAAAACATGCAGGAGTTTTAAACGAAGTCATTTCGTATAACTACAGATCAAAATAAAAAAAAAACTAAAAAAATCATCTGCATCTTTTCTATTCTTCCATCGTGTTGGTTAATAATTTTGGTTGCCTTATCAATTCATTACGTAAGCAATTAGAAGTAATAAACTGATTCCCTATAGTAGCCAACCATGATTCCTTTCAACACAAAAGCCACAAAAGCCCCTGGGTAAAACTAACAGTTACGCGTAATAATCGCAATGCAAAAGTCATACCTAATCGTATGACCATTATCATTCAGGTAGAATGCGACACTTCCCATCCTACTACAGACTTTTTTCAGACTCTAAATTTTATACAACTCGAAAATTCGTAAAATTGTAACGTCTTTAGGCACTTACGAAAGAACGTAAAAAATTGCCCCAGTATAAGATCAGCATTTCCCCATGGACTCCGACCCCCTGGAATCTTTTCATCGTATGCACCATTGTTAAATTCTGCCTCAGTTCCAAACGAATCTAGTATGCGTAGCTTGCACCTGCAAAGGGGAAAAGCATTTTGAAAAGTTTCATTGCAAATCAACAAGATAAATTCGATAAGTGAATAATGTAGGAAATCATTGTCATCATAATATTGTACAATTATTGTATTACTATTGCCATCGCGTTCAAATGACTTATAACAGTCACTTTTGAAGCTTACCCCTAATTTCTGAGGCCTGATTTGTCGTTTAGGGTGAAAACAGCTTCCCTACAAATTTCGTGATAGGTTTACGCTGAACATCAATGGGAAAAATCGAAAAGCAACATGCTCTCCTTCGCAGGAACTACATCATGAAGGCATCATAAACAGCCATGACATCACCACTCCAACAATATGGTTATTCCAGCAACTACGTTCAATGCCGGCTGGCAGACTCAACCTGTCAAAAGGTTAAAGGTAGGCTAGAGCGTACTAGGCCATAACAAGAGCACTCTCCTTCATAACACCAGCTTGTTGCTCACATCTTTGTGCATGGGGAGGGGGGAAGGGTTTAAGTCCGCTCAGCAGGTGATTAATAAAATTCAAATATATGAGGAAAATGCAGTGCAGTTCTAGTGTCAATAGGATGAGCCATTGCCGTGCTTCTCATAAAATATTCCACAGACTAAAATAGCTCGAAACTAATGTACCTAATTCTTGCATGATTCGCATGGAGCATTTCATGTAGCATTATGTTTCCATTCAAGTCTGTAAAAATCAAATCAAATTCCTTCCTTCTTGAAATAAATTTTGAAGCACAACCATTTTTCTCTGATATAAAAAGCCTAAAGGAAGACAAAAGGAATTAAAATTTAAATATACGATTAAAATTATCTAAATCTTACCAATAATGCAAGGCACACTCCTATACATACTTACTCTTAACAAATATTAATAAACCTCGTCTACCCATGAATGACCATTAAGTATTTAATTTGGAGGTTAAATTTGGATTTCTTCATTCCGTGTAAATTAAAATCCCTTTTATTAGATTGATTTTTGGTACAATCACATGCAGCAAAAAAGTCGAAGCAAAATGAAGTAAAATGGATTCATAAAAAAGAAACATGAATAATAAAAAGATCACGACTTCGTACCAAGGCGCTGGTTGCAGAAGTTAATCTGATTAAAGCGGTACTGGATCACTTGTGGCACTAAAATAATGGAGGCATTAAGCTAAGAGAGGTATCTATTACATAAAAAGCAATTAATAACTGCCAACTTACGGTTTTAAATCACTGTCTTTAACGACTACTGTGACATCATGCCCCAGCACGTAAGAGGTTGTAATAACATCTGTCCACTGGATGAGCTCACCAACAAATCCACCGCGACCAGCACGCTTCAAAATATTGGGCTGAAATCCCATTGAACCAAGGAAAAACAGCAACTGTAAAAAATATCTGTATTCAAGGACAGTTCGACATTGATTTTACTACAAGCCTACAAAAATAATGGGCATTTTAATATAAAAGGATCGCTGGCATTTTTGAATACAAAATATGAGACTATGAAGTGGATATGACAGCTAACAGGTATAGAGCACGAGAGAGTAAACTACGTTTACAATTTATCTAGTCCTGTGCAATTTGAAAATGCGCGTGCATGTGCAAAAACTGGTCCACTGGTAAATTGTCATGGATACTAACCGGCGCTAGCCGTTCAAAGGAAGAATTACTATATTTACTTCACACCTTTTTTGAAACTTCAAGGAACCAGGTTGATTGTGTGGAAGTGAGTGCGGGGTAATAAATTTTTGATGAATCCAACATGAATTTTAATTCAGATTAGTTTTTCAGTTTTGAACAAAAGACCATTCAAGCTGAGGGAGTATAACTATTCAAGCATGTGTTCAAGAAAATGTAATAATGATGCAGGCTGTTGTGTTTTCTTTGAAATTGACAAAAAATTATGAAAGAAATAAACGTTAGATGGGGCGGTATACAGGGCAGGTAAAGAAAGAGTGACACAGCAGTAGGCTTTTTCAAAAAGATTGAAGATCAGAAGATTTTTCTGGCAGAATTTTCTAAATCCATTGGCCATGTTGCAAAGTAAATTTTGCATTGTTCCTTACTAGAGTCAGTCGGTCAGTGTGACGGTAAATGATGTTTGAACACCGTTCTTTTACAGTGGCTTTATTCCTGAGACTATACTGCGATAGAAATACTATTTGCATGAATAACCGGCAAAATTCACCATCCTTTACCATCATTTATGACCAGAGCTCATGTTGAGACCTGGATATCGGTAATATTTAGCGTAATTGAGACTTCATTTGACATAAAAATTTACATAAAAAAACCAAAAAATTCAGTATATATAGCTACCTTTTTTCTAGGCCCTTGCAAAAAGTGTCGGTCATTTTTAAGCGTTTTAATAGATTCTATAATGTCTGGCCAAATTTTCCTGGCTCTCTCACGAACCCAATCAAAATTTTCAATTGACATTTTTCTCAACAATCCGCCCAAGTCCTCTCGTATTGATACCTAAAAACGATTCAGTTGTGACGTTAGTCTCCTTGCAAAAGAAAATCATTGAATCACATTTTATTTCATCTATAAGGAAATAATCAAATAAATAATAAGTTAATTAAAACATAGGAAAAAATAGATAAACTTTCAGCACTAATATAAATATATAATGTAAATTTAGCAAATAATTAAGTTGTTAAGTAAGCAATTAACCAGATTTTCACTAAGCCATTCACCAAATTCAATAACCCATTTGCACTTATTTGTTCATTCTATTATTTGTCATTCATTCCTACATTCAATCACTCATTAAATAATTCACTCATTTATTTATTCACGCATTAAAAAATTAAATAATTCATTCATCTATTCATTCATACATTCAATCACTGATTAAATAATTCATTCATTCATTCATTCATTCATTCTTTCATTCATACATACATTCATTCATTCATTCATTCATTCATTCATTCATTCATGCATTCATTCATTCAATCTATCAAATCATCCATTTAATTCTAGTGTTCATTTACATAGTAATTAACGGGCATATTGATTTCCGATATATCCAGCAGGACATAAAGTAATACAAGACTACTTGCCACATCTAAACGATCCGAGCGAAGCAGCTTTGGCTTGTGATTCATGCAGAAAGGCTCAACCTGAAAACACAGTAAAGCGAGTATATTACTCAAATATTAAATTCAAGCGTATTTAAACAAAAAAGGACTACCTTACACAACGTAATTCTAGCGCATCTTTCATTATTGCCAATTACTGCATGCAATATGTAATATTCAGCGTTGGGCAGTGCCCTATTAAGTTATTGAGCGTTGTGTTAAAAAATAACCAAACTATTGGAGAATGCGACCCTGCAACAATAACAGGTCTCCCTATACAACTAGGAGAATGAAAAGAGAAAAAAGAGCATGAAAAAAATACCTCTTGCAAGTAGCGCATAATTGAACATTTAGATCCATCTACGCCATGAACATTTTTGAAACAGTCTTGGCCATGTGCTAATGATAGATACTAAGACATAGAAATATCCTAGTTAAAAATCACGAAACTATGCCACCCATATTTCCCACGCTTACTGTAGGCTGCTCCCTCCTTAGATAAATTTTTAACTAAACATCCTTTCTCATTCTTGAAGAACTGTTGTAATATGTGCACCATCTCAGCCATCAGTTAATGATAGGTTATGCATTCTCTTATTGCTCAACTGTTCCGTATTTATTCTGCATGTAGATCAATACTTGATTTAAGCTTAATGAACTATTTATATAAAAAGTTTTTATATCAAGAAATCTTAGGAAATAAAATGTACCCATCATAAACTCAAGGGAAACTCAAGAATATAACATTTAAGTGCGTAGTTTTGGAATTTTAATTCAAGCTAAAGTACCGAGCTGCAAAAGGATCCCTGAAGCTCCCTAAGATATGAAAGTAAATGTCCTATACCTTGCAAAAATTGCCACAGAAAGTTTTTACCAAAATGTGAAACATGGGTGACCAGGTAATTGACACGAAATGATAAAATCATTGGCAAATATGACACGGTGTATTTGGGAGTGAATTGGTCAAACCTTAACAGAGTGTGGTCATATGCATAAGAGCATCGTTAGGTTGATGCCCGATACACAAAGGTCAGCTCTGATCATGTATATATGGTGGTGATTGGTGCCAGGGAAAACCCCTCCATTATACTCCATTATATAAAATATTGCTCGATGCCAAAGAAGCAGAGCTATACTACACTTAATAACAGAACACGACGGTTTAAGTTGTTACTTAAAATTTCACGCTTGATGCGATCTTCAGACAGCTGATAATCAAAACGTATGAATTTTTAAAATTCACTCCCTACCCTGCCCAGATGCGCAGCTCTGGCCAGATTCCCGAGTAGGAGATTTTGCATTGAATGAAACAGAGGCATATTATACTGTATAAAGTGGTGCATCTGTGATTACATGGAAATAACGCACTAAAACAACATCACACTAAAATTACCAACATTTTTCATTGATTCTATAATTGAAACCAACCATTATATTTGCTGAGTAAGTGGTATATACAGCTGATTCTACGGATCAGAATTTAACTCCATTAGCCTTGGGGGTTTACTTTTGGGGGTGGGGGCTACTCCACATAATAATCCCCCAGACCAATTGTAGAATAAAACATTGCCTGATTTGCAATCATTCACCTTGAACTTTGATTCACAAAGCGGGAATAATCTGTCATTTCTAGGCTCACAAAGGTCTTCTACTTTCTCGTTATCAGTAGACTTTGCCATTTCAACTGCAAAAAAATTTAAGCTCAAATTTACAATTGAAAAAAAATCTTTACCTTTTACCAAATAAAACAATGTTGCGTATTATTGAAATCCTATTCCCTTCATTAATCATCTTTAAATGTGATTTTTCTTATTTTTCAGAGTTCTAATTTAACATTTATGGCCTGATCTTTTCTTGCTTTAATGCAATGTAAAATAATACAAAAATAACTAGTCAATGCTCTGCTTACGGTTTAAATTTATTCCAATTGTAATGACATGGATTGTCTGGCCATGATGTGGAGGCTGTTCTTGATAAAAACTTATTACCTAAATTTGCATGAAAATAAGTGCTATGAATTAACATTTTTTTGTGAACCTGGCTTATCAACAATTCTTGGCTAGTTTCCAGGCAGAACCTAATGTTGAATGTTTCTCCAAGAAAGAAAGTTTTCCGTCTGTGGAACCGTGACAATATGGATAATTTCATTGATAAGGAAAAGCCTTGAGCAGTGATTAAGAGAAATTGATGCAAAAAAAGAATTCACTAAGTATTCAACTGAACTAATTCCAACAAAGGACTGGGCAAATGGATGATAGACTAGATAGAGTTGATGTAGAGTTGATCGAATGGCTTCTTCAAGTTGATAAAAAAGTAATAACTTGGTATGTATCCACTCAGTCTATTCAGTATTATATGAGTGGAGAAATAATATTACAAATATCTGAGAAATGGCTGTGAAATCTGGCAAAGTTCTGCTGCAAGGTGCTTTAACAAAAAAGGGACACAGTCATGAAAAATCAGGGCAAAACAAGAGCAAATTATATTCTAAGGATTGACGAGGTAATTTCTCAGGACTGTTAAGTGTGCCAAGATTGCTGCTTGTCCTGGTTATAGTTCTGCAAAGTGCGGATTACCATGCCACACACCATCTTGTAAAGTACAACAGTGCTGCCCTCTGAGCCCCATCTCTCATGCCCCCTTTTGAAGGAAGGTTTTGAAATGAGCCACCTTTAAACCCCTCCTCTGAAATATTGCTGATGTGACAAGAACCCTTACAGAATAAAAATGTTATTATTAAAAGATATCAAAGATGATTCTGATCCAGATCAGGACATTTTCAGTGACTTTTGTTATCAATACCTAATTATTAGACTAAGGAAGCTGCTATTATTTGTGACATTGCAAAGCAGAAAAAAACACAAAAATAACTCGTATATTTTATGGATTTGATTATCCCCTCTGTAATTCCCTCCACTTTATTTCACACCCCAACATTAAAGAAACCCAAGTGGGGCTTACCAGAGCTTTACACAATATTTCAAGAGACCAAAAACAAATCTGGAGAAAAATCTAAAATAATTTTCCTGTCAACACAGGATCCAGTATTATAAATGAGACCATGATTTTGTCAACAAACAGGTGATTTTACTCCTCATGCCACACTATAAACACAATAGCCCATGATATAATAATGTTTAATTCCCTTGATTCAAAATAAAGGCCCCCCACAAATAAGGATCCTTGAGTGTTTTTTTGGGGTAAAGAAAGGTTAATTTCACAACAGTGTATTCAAGAAATTCTATAGGATTATTGTTGCTATATATCTCCCATTTATTGTCATATTTCGTCAACAAAAACCATGCTCTTTCATTTGCTTACAAATCGAAGGCAAAAGCATAAAAAAGTGAAATTATAAATAAAAATTTACCATGTTGCTCCTGAAAGTATTTTGCTTCCAAATACTGAGAGGCATGATAATTTTGAAAAAGAAGATAAATCTGGAAGAAGACAACAACAGTCAAGAGAGTTGTTATGTTGCATTTTCCATGTTGGAGTGCAAAAATACATGATTTTAATGGAGTAGGTGACATCTTCTGTGGCAACCAGCACAACAAGGGCCACCTAAAAAGGAATCAAAAGCAAATTTCAACAATAATCAAAGTCAGTGCATCAAGGGAGTGCAAGCTGAGAAAATATGCAAAAAAAGTTCATAAACAACACCTTTTATAAGGGCTCCAAATCTAATATCTTCGCAATCAATGGTACATTCAAATTATGCCAATTTTTTTATTCTGAAGTGACTTTCGCCTAACTATTTTAGGCATTAAAGAACATGTGTTTTTTCGTTCTAAGATCTTGCAATCAAAGGATACAAAAGCTTGGACTTCATCACAACAAGAGCATCACATGAAGGGTCTAATTTTTGGGAGGTGATTCACTGTCCAAGTTATGAAAGTTTTATATTCTGGGCAAAACTGGTGACTGGAGGGCAGTTTTTCCTTACTATAGGTTCCTTTTCATGCATTTATAGGGACTCCTAAAAGTGAAATCATTCACAGTGCTCTCAGAAAATAAGCATGATCCTTTAATTTTGCCACTCCTTGGCCTAATTTTTGATGGTGTGTCCCTTTACCTTGTGTTGCAGCAGGGGCAGGCATCCCATGGGCCATATTTTGTCTTTCATTGGGCACCGTGCTCTTCCATCTGTACTTTAAAAAATTTTTTAATTTCAAACCAAATTTTGACGTTTTTACCTCCCCAAATAGCTTTCAAAAGGTGGGGGAGGGGCAAGAATTAACTTTTTGACGATAGACTTGGAATAATTGTGAAGAACGGGTCTATTTAGTCTGACCTGATGTCTAGCAGCTATTCAAGTATTGTCTAGCAAATGATTAACTGGTGCCATCGCCTTTTGCTGCTTTTCTGTCTTTTAAATGTGCATTTCTCCTTCGTCCCTCCCTTGGCCTGGCCACTTAAATACAGTAAATTTGATATCTATAATCGAACGTGAAATGTCTCCATAGTCCTGCGACCTTGAGTTGATTACATGGCCTAAGAAATCACGACATGTTCAACTGACAGACATCAGAAAACCAAATTCATCAAATGCTTCTCGATTAGATACACCTTATAGCTCTTTTATTTTTTGAAATAAGTATTTCGTCCATTCAGAATTGTAGAATAATCTACAAGCCTCGTACCTATCAAACACATGGCAACAATTCTGTTTAAAAATGGCATTTCCATCTTCTCTGTTAAACCTTAAACCCCGATAACTGAAACTTATGCGTCTTCACTTTAAATTTTCAAGACTTTTGCTGGATATATACTGTATAAAAAAACGCTTTTCTACTCTAAGAACGAAAAGGGTCTTACCAGCCTTTTGCTGACGATTTTGGTTCTGCAAATGTGACACAGTATGTCTGATGTTTATTTTTTGCAACATAACGTAAAATAATTGATAGGTTTGTTGTTAATTTTGTAGCGTATCTGGGTTCGACAGAGTTAACTCTGAGAGACGACAACCGTAATGTCAGTAAGCGTATTTATATTTCAAAGTAGGAAGCAAATACTAAAACTATTGCGCAGCAAAGCAACTTATAAATACGAAACGGTCACGAGATACAACAATGGATTGCCTTCGTAAATCATGCGTGCAACCCAACATAAAGACATTAACTAGAACATTAAACGGAACTGCGACAAAACACGAACACACATTTAAGCATGAAATAACTATTACGTCAATACTATTATTATACAATTGCTACAATTTAGTGAATAATCCATACCCATCTCCTGCCACGTTCATCAACACCCTTCAAATCAATGGGCAGGTACTGTCACATAGCAGCACATTGTTCACTTTTGTTCTGAGTGTATGCTCGGATTAGGCCCAAGGCGGCCGCGGGGTCCTAGGGGCCCCATAGACTAATATGGGGTCATTCGTAAAGGATGTCCGCACCTTCGGGGGGAGGGGGCTAGCACAGATGGAGACATTTCAATTCATTTAATTTTAATTTATTTAACCAGGGTAAAGCTATCAATTATAGATAAATTGCTTCTCAAGCTGCCCTGTGCAAAACAAACATAATCCTTTAAAAATTTACAATATACGATATACAAGATAGAAATAACAGAGTAAAAGTATATGATCAAGAAATTGTCGATCGGCAGGAATAAAATAAATTCCTTATGTTCTAGAGTTTTTGAGACAGATTTTAAATTGTTTGAAATTTTTTGATAATTTTGGTTTTGCATCAAGGCCATTTAATAGTTTCGCCCCTCTAAAAGCAAAACATTTTTTGGCCACATGTTGTTTGTAAAAACTGGACACGTAGATCGGTTTTGGTATTTCGTAGTTCCCGAGTACTAGTTTCTGATAATCTGCCGAACAGGCATGCAAGGTAAGAGGGAGCCTCATCATTTGTACACTTATATACCATTTTCAAAGTTCTTCTACAATCAAATCATTTACTGTCTGCCAGCCCAGTTTCCTTATAATAGGAAGCGCAGAAGCGTTGTAAGGGCTATTTGTTACTATTCTGGCAGCACGGTTTTGTAATTTCTGTAGCTTATCTAGTGCCGTGATTCCGCACACTCCCCATACTTGGCAGCAATATCGATAGTACGGCTCTACCAGACTTTTATACATTGTTTGCACTGACTTTATTGGGAGGTATTCGTATTATTTGGAATATCGTAGCATTCCTAACGCCTTAGAGATCTTTTCGACCATATTAGCAATCTGCACGTCCCAGCTTAAATGTTGATCAACATAAACACCAAGGTATTTCATTTCCTTAATCATGGAAATTTTTTCCTTACCTATTACAAGAGATGGCTTTACTGCCGTAGTTTGTTGAATATTTTTCAATTTTTGCCCGCTACCAATAATTAAACTGTGCGTTTTGGCAACATTTAGTGACAATTTATTTGCAGCAAGCCAGGTTCTGAGACTGGCAAGGTCCTCATTAACACGTTAATTGATTACAGGGATGGAGTTGGCTGAAAACGATATACTAGTGTCATCAGCCTACATGTTAACTTGTGAATGTTTCAGTGACAAAGGAAGGTCATTTATATATAATGACATGACCCTTGTGGAATACCGCACGTAAATTTTTCCACCTTAGACAGCTTTCCATTTACCTTACAGCATTGCATCCTGTTCGACACGTGGCTGAAACCAACCTAGTTCTTTATTTCTTGCGCCATAGAGTTCCAACTTTTTCAGTAAAAAATCATGATTGACGGTGTCAAAAGCTTTTTTTAAGTCGTTGAATGTTACCCACGTATATTTTCCACTGTCTATGTTAAGGTACCAGTCATCTGTGCATTTTAGCAAACATGTGAGAACTGAGTGCAGCTTTCTGAAGCTTGATTGCCGCAAAAATAGCATTTCATTCGAAATTAAGTTATTATACAACTGATCATAGACAGGTTTTTCAAACAGTCGAGACAGAACTGAGATGGGACGATAATTTGCCCGTTCAACATTGGCATCTGCTTTATGGATTGGCGCTATTCCACGATTTTCCACAAATCTAGCAACACCCCGGTAGAAAGGTACAAGTTAAAGAGCTCCGCAGAGGCTCCGCCAAGATAGGCATTCCTGCTTTCAAAAAGTAACTAGAAATTGCATCCAGGCCATGACCCTGCGAGGTCTTAAACTTGCGCATTGCTGTGATAACTTGTCCAGATTCTATAAGTGTAAAGAACATGGTGGCTTTTGTTGGGTTGATGTCATAATCACCATTTAGAAGGTCGTTTTCTGTATCGGGAATATCCTTACTTAACTTGACACCGATATTACTAAAAAATTCGTTCATTGAGTTAGCCATACCAACAGGGTCATCAATAATCTGACCGTCAACTTCAAGAGCTTTGATATTTGTAGTTTTAGATCGTTTATTAACGAATTTGTTTAAAATGGCCCAAGTTTCTTTTAGGTCACCTTGAGAAGCCTGTAGTTTGTCTGAAAAGTAGGCCATCTTGGCTTCTCTATTCATCTTAGTTGCTCTATTTCTCAGCTGTTTAAATGCTGACATTAAGATATCGGATTTGTTTTTTAGAGCAGCAGATTTACTTCTGTCCCTTGTTTTGAAAAGATTCCTGAGATCCTCTGTCATCCAAGGGGTACACCTTTAAGACACTCATCATTCGACCAGAAGGGCATACTTTTGTATTACCCCTGATATCAACGAGGTAATTGTATTAACTATTGTACTTATGTCAGCTGAAGATCTTAGATGAGTTTTCCAGTCAATGAGGGCCAGGTCCTGCAAGAAAGCATTTTCATCGAAACCCTTCATTTGCCTGGTTTTGATAACTCTAAAAAATAAATACATGTTTTGTGGTCAAATACATTGTAAGGCACCGTCTGGACAAAATAGCCTGGAAGTTAGTGAATTGTTCAAGCAAGGCGGCTTTTAGTAGGCACATGGTATGTCACAAACATCCAAAACCTGAGGTCCCACCTTTAACACCAGAAGCAGCTGATGCAAAGGATGAGAGCATTGTAGAGGATGAAACTATGCCCGTATTCTAGAATATTTCTCTCATTTTAATATTTCATTTTGCCAAACAGTAGAGAATAAAAGGTACAATTGTTTTGAGATACAGTAATAGCCCGTATAAAAAAGCTTCATTTATTGAGAGCATACATCTTAATTTGATTAATTAATTTATTAAGAATCCAGACCAGTATTTCAACAGCATGGCTACACTCTTTTTTTATAAGAAACAGGTAATTTTTGCCGAGGCTCGATGTTCTTGATTTTTTCATAATTTGAGGCTCGAATACTCAAGTGTTCTTATTTTAGGAGCAATTGCTTTCCTAAAATTTATTGGCAACTACATGCAGTACAATATACAGTGTAGTACAGTATAGCTTAATGCATTTACATTTACATTTACATTACATACTACACATATACTCAGCTACTTTGCTTTGGCATAACACGTTGTCTCATGAATCACTTTTGTTTAGGAATTGCGTGGTTTTTTTTTTGTTGAAGTGGAAGAATTCAAAAATCACTTTGTTTTTTCTCTTTTCTTATTTAATTTCTCCTCCGAGGCTGAGCATGTTCTAAACTTGTTCTTATTTTCTTGGGAAATCGAGCCACGGTGTTCTTGTGTGTTCTTATAAAAAAGTGTGTATGAAATGTAAGGAAGCTGCATTACAAAACCCTCAAGGCTTGAGTTAGGTGCCACACCACAACTTGTGTCCGCGCGGACAGGGGGAGGGGGAGCAAAATGTGGGCATTTACGGACAGGCGGGGAGAGGGAGGCAAAAAGTTGGCAAATTTGTGCGGACGGCCTCTATCGCCACTTTAATCCTCGTTGTATTCAGGCTCGTCCCCTGGGGCAGGAAACAACAACGGGCTCTGGTGGAGAAATAGCGGCGCGGGGACAAGAGAAGCTTCAGCCCCCCTCCTAATATGTAGTTCAGCTCCCCTGTCTGAATCAATAAACGAATTAATTATGTTGCGGAAGCACTAATATAGTCAATTACAATAAAAGCTTGAAAAAGACTTCAACACTTCTCGCGGACCCTTCTGTTACGACACAGGGTACCCACCAATAGAGGACTTGCATGACGATTGCATCATACTGTATCACGTGTATTTATTTTTGTTTATGTCATAATTATTACTTTAGGTTTGAATGAAAAGTATATAAAGGGTTGTTTTGGAACTTTAAATGAGTCTAGCCGTACGCTTGCCGAGCTGGGTTTTGCTGTTAGTTTGTCGAACTAGGAGATCAGATTGTTAGCTGTTACTAAAATTATATATGCCGTGTGTCGTAAATTTATTGCCGTCAACTCAGGAGAATTTTGGAGTAAAATATTTGTAAAATATAAAGTTTTGTCATTTTTGTTGTCTTTTACTTTGAACGAACTCCTACCTGTAAAACCCAATTTCAAGAGCGGGTTTACACTTCTCTAGACACGCCGATAAGTTGAAAAATTTTTCAACACCATTTTTAGGGCTATTTCCTCTCAATGAGTCACACCTTGGTTTACGTTGTATAAGATCAAAGTGACATCAGCAAATTTTGCAGGTGAAGAACCTTTGTAAAGCAACAGAGGTTTTACATAGGCACAAGGCCTCTGCCGACGGGGCAATCCCCCCCCCCCCCTCCGCCTTTCAAATTCTGAAAGACAGCTCATTATGTTGGGCTGTCAAAAATTTCTACCATTGAAGTTCCCCCCCCCCCCTCCTCCCCTCCAAGAGTTAAACAGCTGATCTTTCAATCTTTTGCTTTTGTTGTCACATGTTATATTGTGCATTTTATTACTTTAGCAAATGTTGTCATTGTTGTTGCTGTTTCGGTTGTTGTTTACATTCAAAACCCGAACTTTCTCATACTTTTTCCTCAAATCACAGATAACTATGAGAGCAATTTTTCAAATAAACTGTGCTTAAATTTCATTTTTACGCGCAAATGATTTGGTCACCTCAGAATCAGAGCATAGTCATTTGAAAAGGATTATGGTCAGAGCAAAATGGATCACATCAGAGTGAAATGAAACACAATTAGTTAGCCTTATCTATTTTCATTTATCCAAGAATGCCACATCATTGCAGCAATATACTTGAAAAATATCGAGTTATCAGAAAAAATATCCTGTAGCGGCAGATTTTCTGAAAACACAGATGGGGGTGAATCAGTAACCATGCCCCTTAAGTGAAGCCCCTGCTTAAGATTTTCAGGGCTGAATTTTCTTACTTCAGTTACCAAACGACATTTTGCAAGGCATCGTTGAGTGAAATATTTCAATTTAATTTCGTAATGCCGAAATAGTTTTCGATTGAATGATTAAGTAGAGTAACCTTTTCACAATTTCATGAAGAATTCCGACTGTACATAGGCCACTTACAAATAAAATGAAAGTAGCAGTAGGCACACGTTATGCTTGGGGTCAATCACTCTTTTGCTGCACATTATTCTTGCATGTTTAATTCAATGTGAGTTTTGTGGAAATAGAGTTTTTCAAAATTAGTAAGCCCTTGATGGACTTGATGATATTTAAAAAGCTGTACATCCAAGCAACTTAGTAGTAAAAAGTAAAGTAGAGACAGTGGCGGTTTGAGACAGGACGCACAAAAAACGTGAAATATAGACATAATTCAGTCACAAAGCAAAGCTACTTCGTAAAATGCCGGTTAAAATTCTTCTTGTGTCTTTGGTTTTCATCCCACCGCCCAGTTCTCTTTTGGCGCCTCCTTTCCAAGTTGCTCCTCCCTAAGTTCAGGCTGATTCCGCCCCTGCGTGCTTGCTCATGTAAAGCAATCTTTTTCTAAGTCTCTCCCAGCACTTTTTTCTGGGTTGATATGTATCCAGTTATTTAATATTTCAATTTTATGCAGTATGAAGTTATGTATAAAAAATGATGAGGCAGACTGAAAAGAATTTATTAGGGTTAGGGTTAGGGTTTGCAGAAAATGACATTTAAATTTGAATTTTGTACTCAAAGGCGTCTTCAACACTAAAACTTATTTTCTACAAAATGGAACTAACAATACACAGTTCAAATACTTTTAGGCCCCAAAAATTCATCATCGAATTCTCTTCACATTTTGAGGAGCCCAAGGGAATACTCATCCTAAAATAGTACGTGGATGTGCACTCCTAGAAAAGCGTTTGACCCGGCTCTCATTATTTGCGAGTGAGTGAATTGAATCTCGATCAACGGTAGGATTACTACAGGCCCCTTCCGCGAATTCCCGCCTAACACTGACCTAACACTTTCGCACTTCGATAACACATCTAGCTAAAAGTATTAAATGGTTTTGAACTGCGGATATACAAGGCCTTCTTCAATTACGAATAATGATCATTGGTTATTGATTTCACTTGTGTGCATGTTCTTTTAAGGTTGGGCTAAAAAATGGAATATAAATGGAGAAATACTTACACTGTGTTGTGCAGCGTTGAAACTGCTATGGTCGTAGCTTTCAATCAATATGACAGGTAGATCCGAAACTATCGTGCATAAGGAATCCTAACACGTTGCATCAGTGCACAAATGTCCTGCCTGTAACCATGGATGCAAGATCGATCTGTTCAAGAATCTTGCGAATTTTGGTAATCTTTTTTTTCAAGTTAGTAAGTGCAATTTATTTGTATTATTATCATTGCAGTACGTCTCAAAAAGAAATTCCCTTCTCAAGGACCTTGACCTTCCTCAAAGATTCTCTTAAATTCACAAACCAAATTTGCTCGTCAGCTCAGAGAAATCTCCCTAGAAACATATTTAACTTCACAATAAGGCTCTTTTGCAGCTCGTAAAAACATGGCTCTTTGAGGCTTCAGTAAAAACATTTGATTGTTCTTTCTGCCTTCTACCTGAATCTCTACTTCATGCTGCAGAAGGACGTGAAAAAGAGGCTTCGTTGATAAATCGAGACCAGAATTCAATTTGATGCAACCAATTCGTTATCTGAAACGACCAGCGCTTTTACAGCGTATTATCAGCGTTTTAAATCGAATTTAATTCGCCGCGCTTATAATGCGCTGTATGAACTAGGCCTTAACTGTGATGTTGTAAAATAAACGATCATAATTGATGCATAGCAACCACCGCTCCTAGAGCTATGAACAAAGAGATTTGATGTTGTAACGCTGTACGCTATGGTCGTGCTATCTTTTACTAGTTATGTTTTGTTAACCGAATGTGTTTCTTTAAAATATAAAATATACGAATATTATCTACAGCAGCGTCGCTTCACATGGCGACACAACTCTGTATTACGTCAGGTACCGCGCAGCCTGGGTAAGACAATAAACTGCACCTTGGGGTTCCCTTGAGCAAGGATAGCACCCTATTAACTCCCCGTGCCAGGGTTACGGTGAAGCTGTCGGCAGCAGGGCAGTGGATGTCTGGTAAAAAAAAAAATTCGTTTCTGCTGATTACTGGTTTCACAGACAATATGTCTGGCGTATTGCAGCGCAACTTTTCCAAAGCGTCGGAGATAACCCCTCCTATTTAGCTGGAGACTGCGAGTTGAGAAGGAGCTTGGGGGATTCCACTCAAGTTTTCTTTTCTCCTGACAAACCTCGACACCAATGATTGAAGACAGAAATGATAGGATGGTGGAGAGGTTCACGGTCACTCAATTATGAGCCTACCGTTATTGATGATGATGACTGCGCAGCCATTGGGCTAGCAAGTGCTATAGCCCCTCCACTTTTTTCGAAGATAGTCATAAAAGCTATCATAAATATGGCATTTTCAACTGAAATATTTTCTGCACCGAACTGTTGTATACAAACAAGGACGTAAAGAAGCAAATTTTTTTTGAAAGGGGCGTTTTCCGACCTTCTAAAGGGCGTGGTCTAAATAAATTTTCCGAGGGTTCCTTCGGACCACCACTGCGACTCGATCAGAACCTCCACTTTAACACCGCTGCGCGGTCCCTGTATTACATTTCTTTGCAACTTCTTTTAAAGTAGTAGAAGTCCCTTCCCTCTAGATTTTTCGCTTGCATTCGTTAGCCATTCAAGCATTCTGAGTGTACAAAATCAAGCTTGCAAAAACGAGGTGAAAATTCGGCTCACCAACCATTTTTATCACCATGATTTCTAAAGATCGGCGTCGCACTTGCATGCTGCTGCTTGGCCTGAAGTTGTGGAATAGATGGAACAAAAAAATCTGAGAACAATTATGAGTTATTGAGTCGTCGCCAGTATCTGTTCATGATGCAGATTCAGAAAGGGGGTATATCCTGCAAGCAGTTCGATTTGAAAAATGCAATGTAAGTGCAAAATATAAAGATTGGAGATGAAGATCGAGGTAAGGTGGACAACGTATCGTAATTTCTGCTTACCTCGAGCGAAAAATGTATAAGAATAAACAAAAAGGTAATGATCGGAATGACATGGGATAAGCACCGTTTTTATGCATGATTTGAAGAACTTGAATAACTAAACAGTGCAGGTAACGACACTGTAGTGAAGCATGTTGCATGAATTGTAAACCAGTTTTTAGGAATTGAGATCTATGAGCAATGCGCATATTTTCTGAGTTTTCTCTGAGCCTTCTCTGCGAACCCAGAACGCTACTCTTTATATGGAAGTGAAACATTCTCTTTCAGATGTAGTCAAATTTGGAACAGCATAATGACTGAAATTAGAAATTTAAACAGTCTAGCAATCTACAAAAGGCAAATAAAACACATTAGGATTCCATGCACCTGCAAATTGCGCACCCAGTATGTACCAAATCTAGGATACATGGCATAAAAATATAGATTATATAGTTCATTTTAGTAATGTCTCTATCTTTTTTTTATGTTAGTTGGTATTAATAAGCTTATTGTAATTATATGTAATTAAGCAAGAATTTTTATCCAACTTTGCATAATGTATCAAAAAACCATTATACTGTAGTAATCTAGATCTGAATGCATAAGGAGCAACTCTATTTTGCAAATATTTTCTTAAGGGCCTTAGGCCACTATCGCCAAGGAGTAAAGCCTAATTATTTGAACAATGACATTGAAACCCACCCCCATCCCCTCTGCGTGACATGATTAGAACTAGAAAGAGGCCAAAGCATACAGTACTACTGTGAGGCCAGATAACTGCAATTAACTCAATTTGACACCTTCTTGAAATAAATATTGAAAGTTAAATAAACTCTACGCCTTGATGAAAAGTGAAAACAGTCTTACACCAAGTAGTCCACCTTGCATTGAGTCACTATCACAATTTTAAATATTTTGCCCTGGAAATCTTTCCCGTTAAGATAACGGTATCTATTTATTTTAAACAGGAAATCACAAGTTATCGCCAAAGCATTTAATTCAAATAGGGCAATTCAATTGATTTATATCAAGTAGAGGATATTTCCGTTCATGTTTTAATATCGGATGTTATTTTTACCATACATCCTGGTGGGTTGACGATTTCACACCTCAAAGACGGTAGCACCGTGGCAAGGCGACTGGTCACGAAAACAGCTTATTTCGATTTGCATGGAATAAACATCTACACATCAAGCAAAGAACAAGTTCATCATTCGTCCATATTTCTTTCTTCAAGATAGACTGTGTTTTTGTTTGGTCACGAGTATCTAGCGGCCTTGAGGTATGAACCTATAACATTTTTTTTTTTAGTTTTAATAATAGTTTTTTTAGTTTTAAACATTTTAGGGAATCGCCATGCTTCAAACTGATAAAGGATTGCAGGCAGGCAAGCAAGCAAGCAGATATTGGGCTGTGACGGTAAGGTCTGTTCCCTCAGGAATTATCTTAATCAAAGTGAATTATTGTTGCCGTTACTGGGTAATTTTAACATTTTATAGTACTCAAAAGGAAGTTTCTTTTACTCTGGTGCCAAAACATGGAATGAAATTCCAAGAAATATAAGAATAAGTGCCACACTTACCATGTTTAAAAGAAATTTGAAGGGATTCCTACAAAGTTAATAAATTCCCAAAAACAAAACACGATTCCTAGGTAGAAAAGCAACATCCTTATTTTATATTAAATAATAAATTTGTAGTAGAAGTAGTTTATTAATATTATAGTTGATAGGGAATTCGTGTATAAAGATTTTAAAAACAAAAAAATGAATAAATAAATAAATAAATAAATACTACCTAGCCTGATAACAACCAGCAATAACGGGCTGGTTATCAGGCTAAGCACTGCCAGGTTCTCCGGCCTCAGAAGAATCAGTATGTTGACAAAACTAAACCTTGGATGCCTGTTTTACTATCAAAGCATTAAAATGTTTGAACACTGCCGTTACAGCGGAATAAAGGGTAACTCCAACTGTGAAATATGGAAGTATATCTTTTAACTTTGGACCAGGGCCTCCCCCTAATTCCCCTCTACTTTCCTGGTATCATCGGCAGCCCTGGGAAACTCAGTACTGAACCGACCACTTTATCTTGATGAGGAGCTGATGACTACTTCCTTCTTTCTTATATTCTGACTTTTTTCCAACCACCAACCACTGTAAATATTATACATAATAGATTTAGAAGGTTGGGTTTCGGAATGAAGCTGTTCCCTGCCAAGACATATATTTAATTGTGTTTGAAATGCGAATCAATCAATGATGATGATCGGCTTTCAAAGCAGAATATCCATTAATGCAAAGATTGGAAACAACAAGATACAAGAATCTAGTGGAAAAACTTTCATAAATTGTAATTATTCTAATACAAAATATCCTGGACATTTCATGTGACCGAACATGCACATGCCTAGGCCCTGTAGATTGAAAGTATTTCAAAACGAGATCCCTTCAATAACCAGTTATAAGTTGAAAGTTTTATAAATAAATAATACGAAAATTTGTACAGGAAAAAACAATCATCGTTGTTATCAACGCGTGTCCTGTTATAATAATAGATCAAACTAGAACTTATAAATTTCCTATGTACAATTTTTCAATGAAATAAAAGAATAAAAATATTTACAATGGTTTCTGGAGCTGACTGAAGTGTTCTCGATTGACAGGGAAAGGAAAGGGGATGCTAATACCAGGGCCGCCGAGAGGCTTTCGAGGCCCAGGGGCAAAACTGCCAAATGACTGTGATCGAAGCGGGCAGAAGGGATAGAAAGCAGGGGAATCTAGTGGCTCTGAATTTGAATGCAGTCTTAGGACCTTGCAGACTGCTCCTATTGGGAGGTTCCTTGAATACACTAAAGAGGCCATAAAGGAAAATTTTTGATAGCAGGTGATGAGGCCCCCTGGACCTAGAGGCCCTGGGGCATACTGCCCCCTCTGTCCCTCCCTCTCGGCGGCCCTGGCTACCTATCACCACGCTTAGATTTGGCAAGTTTGTTATTTTCCATGTCAGGGTATGCGCAACAGGAAACACCAGAATGCAAAGTATGGTAATGGCGCACCCAAGATAATTGTTAAATGCCCAAGAAAGCACACCTGAGTGCCCCTCAGATTTTGAAGTTTTTATGTTTTTGCTACCCGTACCCATAGTGTAGGGGCGCACCTAACGATTTTTCTACGGTTTTAACGCACCCGTACCTGAGGCGCGAAACTGTTGGCGCACCCAAGATATTGTCAAGATCGGCCATACTCTGCATACTGGTGGGACCCATTCGCGTCTTCCGATGCAAGGGTCACCGTAAACAAGACATTTTTTGAAATATGACTCAGTAATGATGCTAGACCCTAAGCATTTTCTGAATCAACACTACTCAGTAGTGGATTAGAACTTTATGCGTCAGATTCTTATTTAGTTTTTTTTAATTAGCATCAATCTGATCCTAAATCAAAGATGCGTTGTCTGAAAAATTCTGCATAGATTTGTTAATCAACATTTAACGTTTCAAGTGGACAATCCAAAAGACAATCATGCATCAAAAATATTTACATTTCTTTGGGTGGGTGCCAAACACATATTTTCTATTGTCTGCAAGCATTTGTATCTTTATTATTTCATATTAACACCTTTTCTTTTCTATAATTTCCCGCTCTGTATCCCTGGGGAGCAGCTGGTTTCCAATACACGGAGAAGTTTGGGGTTTCTATTTGACAACTTGTTGCAAAAGGCTGCATTATCTTCAGAAATGCCGAACTTTTGCACCAAGATAGACAATTTTCCACCATGATGAGTAGCGAACATCCTATTAACAAACTTAGAGACTCGCTTAATGGTATTTTTTAATGCTGCATTAATCTGATTTAATTCAGTTTATTTTTTGAGGTAGCGTGTGGGGTGTCACAATCCAAGGGGCAGTTTTGTATTGACCCCGTCTCCACAGTTTCACAATTCTCCAGAGCCTGGGACATTTTCCTATGGACCTTAAAAAGACTGGAGTTATTGGTCCCCATAAATTGCAACTTATTGCATTGACCTTAATTGTAGAACAGGAATCGTCGAATTGTCAGAAAGGAAATGCGA
The DNA here is from genome assembly GCA_964019065.1 of Catostylus mosaicus. Classification (NCBI taxonomy): domain Eukaryota; kingdom Metazoa; phylum Cnidaria; class Scyphozoa; order Rhizostomeae; family Catostylidae; genus Catostylus; species Catostylus mosaicus. The sequence goes on along the minus strand of OZ025185.1, from coordinate 15,977,321 downwards.
TTAAATAGTGCCCCCTTTCGAAGAAATTTCATTTGCTCTTTATTTTTGCCACCTCTCCCCTGAACACAGCTCTGATGATTTCCCTGTCGGCAAATGTCTTTAAATTTGGTCCTTTTTAAAAAACATCAAGATTTGAAATATCGATGATAAGTTATCAGTATCTGACTTTCAACATAATGTTTTACGATATTTTTGTGCATCAAATATGGTATGAAATGGGTGGGGGAGGGAGGCATCTAACCTCCATAGTTCAAACAATGGCTGTGGCAACTACAAAGCGCTTAAAGGCTGTAAAGAAAACAGATTTAAGTTCATAAGGATAACAAATCTGTTTATTTGGGTTGTTTGGTTAGAAATGACGAAAAAATAAATATTTGGATTGATCCGCCCATTTTAAAAGCATTTTTGGGATTGTTTTGTAGATTGACTAAAGCAATTATTTGTCAACAAGATGCAGGGACGAACAAAAAGGGGTGTTGGTAGGGTGGAAAACTACAAGATGAACAAAACAGAACAATTTTGAATGTCGATCCAGTACAAACCAGTGCAAAATTGCACTTACTTGTTATTTCTACATGTTACACCCTGCTAGGACACCCCCCCCCCAAACCAAAACGTTGGATGCGCGTCCCTGATATGATTGAGTTGTGTCTTAAGAATGCCATTCAACAGGCTATTTGCACACCAGAAAACCAAGGGCCTTTTTGTATACAGCAGACATCAGATTCCTCTTTCTCAGTAATATTACGTTATTGTGGGGGTCAGCAAGAGTAGACTTTGAATGACGACAGATTGAGTCATATTTCCATGTTTGGAAAATGCAGAAGACTGCTTGGGTTTCGGATGCTGGCTGCTGCTTTCATGACAAAAATCTTACTTTAAAGTGCAGTATTTCAGCAGCACATGTAAATTAGGGAATTTCACCTTCTATGGGTAACGATGTAATGATAGGGTCAAAAATAGTTATAACATAGTTATTTGCATTGCGTCAAATATTTATACGGTGCAAATGACATTACTCCACATATCCAGATAAGACAAGATCTAGATCTAGATAAATATCATTTGAAAAGTCAAGATACTTGTCCAGCAACCCACCCTACTAAAGAGGTTTATGAGCGCGTACACCAATTTTCTATTTCATAGGAAGGAAATTTCATACAAAAGTAGTTAGTACTACAGCCCCGCCCCCGCTACGCAGACATCGCATCCTTGCATGTGTATTTCGGGTTTTGCTATCTGCAAAGCACGCCATGTAAGCGAGGCAAATGATTTGGACTTCAGAGACAATTAGAAGTTATTATTGCATTAAGAATAGATAAGATCAAATAAGCAGCGAAATGAAAAACCTATTTCACGGTAATGGCTTTTAACGCTCTGCATATTACTTTTATTATTAATACTTATCTTTAATATGAACCACAATCAAGCATTTACCAAATAGACATGAAATTCGTTTAAGAATTCGAATTGAGGAAAGCTCCGTTCATCTTTATCTTGTTCCGAGTACATTATGATAATTGACGGGGCGAAGCTCAGCTTCTAAAATAGACGAAGGAGGAGGTTTTGGGTATTAAAAGCATGCCCCTTCATAAGCATGCCCCTTCAAGACGAAAACGTTTGAGAAGCCGCTAGACATTTCATAAGAATAATTCTTTAACGTCTTGTCATGCATCGGTACTCGGTACTCGGTATTAAATTCACTACATTTTAGCGCACGAATTGCCGAAAAAAGTACAGAAAAAGTGGAGCAAAACTCAACCAAGTTTGAAATTTGTTAAGATTAAACCACATTGTTAAGATCACAGATGATGGAGCAACAACCGTACTTTGCTGCTTTATTGATTTATCTCAAACTAATTATTGAAGTTTAGAATTTGTGAAAAAAGCCCATCTATCTTTGCATATATGCTTTGATTTTTTACACCTAGATATATAAATTTCCTGAAATATAGACCAAGTGATACGACGTAATTTACAAAGCATAATGAAGTCGATCGTGGCTTTTTAAGAGCACAATTCCTTTTGAATTGCATTTAGAAGACTGAACAATGATGTTTAAAAGTTTTGCAACCAGAAGATAGCCTATTACATAATTTAGGCATTGGAGTTGCCAGAGTCATTTCTTTTTTGGGGGGGGAGGCAGAGAGTTTCAAGGGGCAAAGGTTTTAGGGCCTGGTAATCTTGTGAGACTATAGCTATAGCATTTGTAAGCTAACTTTGCAAAACAATTCACAATAATCTTTTATCAGCTTCTCATGACAGAATTAGTATTAAATCAAGGAGTAAGAATAAAATCTGCATTTAAACAATGCCAGGATTAGTTTTAAAGAAAAAAAATATATTAGCTTTTGATGCGATCCAGACGGGACTTGAACCTGAGATTTTTGCTGTTGAGCACAACCATTTTCTTCCCCGAAATGGATGGCAGCTAACTGTTACATAGTACATTTCGTATGATACCGCTTCCGTCGTAAAAAAACAGTCCACACTATTATTGATTACAACTGAGAAAATTGTTAAGGCCTGGCAATTTTGTGTATTACAGACACGATAGTTTTTTCCATTAGGGCGTCGGCCCAGTCCCTGCCCCTTTCTTTTGCTACTTACTGTATATTAGGCCCTGAGCATTGGATTAGCATTTGTTAGATCTTCAAAATCAGTTATCTAGCATTCATTTGCCGAGTAATTTAGCATTGCAACGTTAACTTGGAGATAGACTAAAGACTTTACTGAGGTAGCACCCATAGATGGCACAAGCGCAATTTATCAAGCATAGTTTGAAGTGGGCCCAAACATTGTAGTTCCACCCTAGCTAGCCCCCCTATCTGAAATCCTTCATCTATGGAAAAGACAAAGACAATCTTGTTCTCATGGATGCGATGAGCCCCAGAAATATTGGGTTGTTGTTGCATTGTTTTCAAGTGCTCTGTGTCAGTATTATTACGCCAAAGTAAATTGACCTTAGATATAATGGTTTACATCAATACAATCATTGAATCACATGAAACGTGTGTTTACATTCAACAAAAAGCCCTACTCATGCGAGTATCAATAAGCATTTGTTATCTTTGTTCAAATAACCCGACCTCACATTTATTCCTTCCACTTTGTTCGTAGTTGAACAACGCGTAGTGGCTAACGATCCCGGGTGGCATTGCATCAACGCCACTCTGACGAATAGTGAGTTACACGCAAGCATATGAAGATTAATGGAAAATTAGACCTGGGACTGCAACCGGTATTTGTCTGCGTTTGTATCTAGCTTAAAGAAAGCATTTGCCCTGCATTTCGAAAACTCAAACATGGTGCGTCTACCAGATCTGAAATTGAGAATCAATCCTCTTTCTAAGACAAAGCCAAGATTAAACCAAAGTTACATTGATTTGCATGACCTAAGCCGCAAAAACACGGTCTTTGACAAACTCAAACGACGTTTCTCCAACTCTGAGAAAGACCTTTCCAAGCTTGTTGCAGTGAATTTCTCTCGAGACTGTGTAACTTCAGCAGCTGATCGTCATGCAGATGGTGGTTTTGTAGTTTACAACGTAATGTCCTCTCACGACCATGATTCCCATACTAGCAGTGATGGCGATTTAGACCACGGTTCAACTGCAAGCCGCAAACCAGTACGTCGTCATTCCTCAACTTTCGATGGCTTTTCTGACATTATTGACATAATCCAAGGCAAGGTTTTACATTCGAACTCAAAAGCGCCGGAAAAAGGGGAAGTTGAGCAATATAAGATGTGCAACGAATGTGAGTGTGATGGTGGGATGATTTTAGTTAACAAGCCTCAAGTTGACGAGGATTTCGATGATGAGGCTTTCGAGGAATACAATCAAGAGATAAAGGATATCAGTTATGTTGATGAAAGTTTTGTATTGATAACGGGTAGCAATGAACAGACAGCAAGCAAAAGAGATTCTAAGAAGCTAAATGATTGTGCTACTGACTGCAGGGACTCTTTACACGAAGGAATGGGGGGCAGCAAAGAAGAAAAACTAAGAAGGTCCGCGGATTCATCAATAATAAATACAAAGATTAAAAACCATGGGGAAGATTATTTAAACTTTCCTGAAAGTTTACATATTAGGGACTGCCCAGATATGGACAACACACCAGATGAGGTCCATGAATTAGGAAGTAAAAAAGTGCAAACAAGTTTCAGGAGCGCGTGTTATGAAGAAGGGGGATCACTAGCTGTTCTTAAAACCACTGCTTCGAGCGAAGACGTTTATAATGAGAGCGAAGATGGTCTGCTTTTATCGCCTTATGCAAATTCTGAGAACAATATTGACCAAAAAGTTGATGGATCTTCAAATAGCCACTGTGATAAGATTGATCCCAAGACTAGCAGGTCCTGCGATGTGGACTTAGATCCTTATGGTAATCAGAGTTATGGTGTTAATGAAAAATTAACAGTAAGCAACTCTGGAGATCAGCATACTGATTACGACAAAAGAGCAGATGGTGGAATATCATTAAATAGATCTGATCAAGGTTGTGATTCATGCAGGTGCATTTCAAGTTCTTACAGCAGCAAGACTGCCTCCTACGTGCATGGATTACTAGAAACAAAAAACATTGTAGAGACTTCTGTGGACCACAGAGTCGAAGTGTATGCAAATTGCAACACAGATGATAATATAGAGTTCATGGAGAATTATAGCAAGTCTTTAAAGAACGCAATGAAGTTTACGTCAACAGCAAGATCGCTATCAGAGGAGAATATATTGGAAAAGGAGAGCGAACCAAAGAGGCGCACACGACGGTTACATTCTGCACCAAATCTTTACCAAATGAGCGCAGATGAAAAGGCAACGTTGGAGAGAACATATGAAAAAAATAATTTGAGGGAGAGATCCACTTCGTTGAAAAGTGCAATAAAGAAGAGATCAACTGATCATAATGGAAACGTGCTAAGAGTAAGGTTTGACATGAGCAAATCGGATGATGAATTGGAGAAATTGAGATGTGATCGAGCTGTTTTTGATTCACCAATTGAAAGAGCGAATGATAAGCATGCAATGATAACCGAGGCAAATTCTAATGATGAGCAGAAAAAGAGCATGAGATATGTTATAAAGAAGTTTCGAATAAAGCAAACATTGGTAGACTTGGGTGTTACAGATAAAACGCGTGTTGATAAAGATAAGAAACTTGCTGATGAAGAATTAAAAAGTTATGACAATAGAAAACTACCTAAAAATGCGAACGAAGCAGAAATATCGTTAGAGTCAATTAGAGAATTCAGTTTATTGCTGCCTGCAAAAGGGACGCAAAAGTCTTTCGATGGCAAGAAGAACCGGGCTGAAGATAAAGATGCTTACGATTCTGCATCAGGCACAAAAATCAGGTACGTGGATTGATCACATTTAAATTCAGCTTTGTCTAGGCCCAAAAGTGCTATTTTGCATGATTAGCTATCTCTTCCCTCATCTGAATAATTAATTGTATCTTTCGAGGACAGTAGGCCCATCGAGGACAGTGACGGGTCCAAGAGACCTCATAGCACCTGCTAAATACAGGTGCTCCACTCGAAGAGGGGTAAGTGGGTGGATTCTTGCAGGAGACAAAGCCACCATCATAAAAAACATCTGCTAAATCAACACTTTTTCAAGTTTTACCAGTTTAGAAAGTGATTTTTGCAGGTCAGGTCCACCACCCTCCCAACACAAATGATGAAGTGATGCCTAGGCTTGATGTGATTTTCAATTTAAAAGACACGTGTAGGCATTTTCTGAGCATTACTTGGTTTTTATTTCTGACCAAATTGCGAAAATGTTTATTCTCAAGGATACTAATTTAAAATTGCGAATAGCCCTTTCGCAATCAATTAAATTCTTTACGTTCCACCTCATCATTTCCATCCTATCCACTTTCATTAATATATTCTGGTTGATAACGTAATGAACAGAAACTTTTATGGAAAGTAACAAAAATTATATGATAACAAGAAAGCAAAATCATCTCGTAAAAATTGATATGATTTAATGTAATTACCTTGTGATCTGATGAAAGAAATCTGGATTTGTGGCGTGAGTTTGTGGCCTGGGTTTTTGGCCTTGGCTATGAAGTACTCTGTACTACCTTTGTTGGGTAAGATTCCGACCTTTACATAATGGATGTGAAGATATCATATTAAATGGTTATTAACTAATTATATACGGATCAAGGCAAAACCATCGCAAAAAGTAATCATCAAGTAAGTTTCCTTCGGCAATGCCCCCGTTGACCTTTGCTAAAGGAGTCCTTTTCACTGATGACAAAGCGAAGATGGATATGTTTCAGTAAGAGGGTTTATTTCTACCTATTTGGTTACATTGATATCAAAGTTGGTTGCCACAAGATTATGCATATATTTCAAGTTGTGTCGGGAAATGTTTTGCTTTAATTTTACTGGGGACATTCTAAACTGAAATGAAACAAGGCACACCCATATTAGGTGTGGTCACCGAATGTCTCAGAACAAGCAATAAAAAACTAGCTATAAGTAAAGGAACGCCTATTTTTTAAAAAGAACCGATCTTTAACCTTCTGACGAAAAACGCGATCCTTGTGACAAGATGGTGCTCGAGGGACCGATTCCCCTCAATTTCCTTTCTTAGCCCTCTAAAAAGCCTTTGACCAAAGTAATATCTTAAAAAAGCAAATGAATTGATTAGTTTTATACAACTAGGGACTCTAAGCCTTATTAGACTATTTTAGAGAGAAATAAATGTTTTTATAGGTACTAAAGCATTTATACATCAATGATATTGATAGACACCCTCATCATTCTTATAAGGTAGAGGAGGTCCCATACGTTAGAGAAACCGCAGTATTAAAGAAGCTTAAAGTATTTTGAACCATAGTCGAAAATAAACAGTTTGCTTTGGTACTCTGATTGGCCCTCATTCGTATTTCGATGTTCTCATATCATGTTTTTATTCGCAAATATATGCCACACATGGTGATAAAGCACAGGAAAAGATTATTGAAACTTTTTTACTCAAGCATGTTTTAAATTCTTAGTGATGGTGTCTTATAAAAACATGTTTCCAAACTTTGTAAACAAACAAAAAGGATCGATTGTGACCTGAAAGTCAATTTTCATGTTTATAGTTGTAATTTTTATAATTGGTTTGATTTATCTTCCTCTCTGCAATCTTTTATTTGACCCCCCCCCCCCCTCTGATGGTCTTCTTGTTTAATTTATGAAAAAGCCTTATCGCATACTTTTTCAAGTTTCCTCGAGTTTTCCAATGAATTGATTCCGTTCATTTAAGCTTAACTTGAATAACTTTCAATAGTTGATTTTGTATCTATATGAATTGTTACCACAACAAATGTTAGCTTTTCAAGTTTCAAAGACCATTTGCTTGGTAACTGCGCACCGTTTTTACTGCTTTTCCAAAGTGAATTCAAGTATTTGCGATGAAGAAATTGACTGTTCTAGGACATTCCTTCCTACTGAGCAAGGTCTGCGCGTAAGCCAACAGGTTGTCATGGACAAATGACGAAAGTTGTCTCGTTTAAACGCATATATTACCAGTACAGCCTGCAAACTGTTATGGTTCCGAGGCCTGCAGCATGAAAACGGGGTTGCTTAAACAAGAGACGCAGTGCACACGCTACTAGCTGCAAAGCGGGGCAAGACAACCTTCAAGGAACTCTTCAAAGAAGGGAAGTAAACCCAGGAATGCCAACTGCAGGTGGGCAGTTAGGGGCAATTGCCCCCACCTACCCTCAGAAAATATGCCTGATATTCTCGGTTGCCTTGCTCTTATTTTTCACCGTCTTATGTTGTTCTGTGGTTCCGATATAGATTCTTGAATATAAATTTCTGATAAAAAAATGAAAAATTTGTGACAAGATTGTGCGAGGGGTGCCTTTTTCCACGATATTTCCATTATTTTTATTTATTTCGATAAATATTCAGATCTAAACTCTTAGGCTGCTAGGCTGGAAGATCGTTGTGCGTTTCGGAGCTCAGCTTTGTGACATATTTCTTTGTTTATGTTTTAAAGCCGTGAGAATTTAAGCAGAAGTTCATGTGGGAACAATCATGGTTCATCTGTGCCATTTCTCCATGTCGCAGCTAGCTCTGGGAATATTGAGCTACTACAAACACTGATCAAAGCTGGTGTCGATTTGAACGAAAAGAATGAGGAAGGTTGGCCTGCCATTCATTATGCAATAGTTAATGGACATTTCCAATGTGCTGCAATTTTGATCGAGAATGGCGTTGACGTGAATTGCTACACAGATGATATCGTAAAAGACTATTGTAAAGCTATAAGAGAGGTACACATTCATAAACGTGTTTTAGAGAAAAAACAATCATAAACCCATATAATGTATGCAGAATTAAGGCTTGTAAGAACAGCCTTCACCCTCAACCCATGGGTGTCAGAGAAAGACACAGAAGGGCAGGAACCATTCTTACCCATTCAAGGGGTTAGAAACGGCTTTTTAATCGTGAGCGGCGATAGATTTGAGAACCATGAATTATAAAGGCATCTTAAAACCAATTAACAATGTCAATTTGCTTATCATTTTTTTATGCAATAAAATATTAATGCTAGACAACAACTACTTCATATTGTGTCATCCATAGAGGGAAAAGACACAAGGTCATCCAGTTCCCTCTATAAATGACACTTACAATATATTGAACAACTTTGTCACTCTAGCGAACAAAGAAACAAGGAACAAAACAAAAAAAAGAAAAGAGAAATACAATAACAAGGAAACAAATCCATTTCGTTGTGCTTTTGAAAGGCGTGGGTAAAATTCCTTCTAACTCCAATAATACCCCAATATTCCAAATATTTTTGTTTTTAATTCTCGTGTGCCCCTACTTTCATCAATTGTCCTTGGCCCCTATCGCTCCATGACTGTTGACGGCCCTATGGAGTAGAAGAGATAAATAGACTAGTGATATATTTTAGAAAGCAGGCATGGTACAGAAAATAATCCAAGTTTTTATTTAAGAAATTTATGGAAGATTTATTCATTGCCCTAAAATAAACGATTGATGCTTTTAGATTTATGTTATATATTTCCCATCATTGTTCGGGTTTTGGGGCTTTGATTCTTTGTTACAGTGCCATGACGCTCGCTGCTCGATTTTTTAGCCATTGCTACCGTATTTGACGATTAAAGGAATTTCTTTATTTGGCTTTTGCAATTAGTCAAGTGGGGTTCTCGCTTGATTGCTAATTTTTAATCTTCGCACTTAAACATGCTGATACACAGGGTAAATCTCTGTTGATATTTAGTTAATTGATCTCTGTTTAAAGAGTTGTAAACAGATCTTTAGTTTTATTTTCATTATTCGACATAGCCATTCCGTTAATGGCCAGTTCTGATAATTTGTTTTGATCTTTATACATTTAGACCTAGCACAAATTGTAGATCATAGGCTGAACTGCTGGAAATTTTTTATCGTTTGATTTCCAACAAGCAAAACAGAGACAAAAAAGAAGTAGCTGTCTTCTGTTTCCATACGGTGTTTTGATGTTGGCAGTATTCTTGCACTGTCCCTAAAATTTGCAACTTGCAACTTTACCAAATTTGATGGTCCTTTCCTACTTACTGGTATAAAAAATACCTAACACATATGGCCTTAGAAGAATTTCCACGAGTCATTTAGAGGGTTAATAATGTCCCCTGTCCCTAATAGGGCATAAAGCTACGTCAAGCCCTTGACAGTTCATCCGATACGTCTCTTTTTGCCTTGAGCTGCCAACTGGGCCAGCTTAAAGTGCAAATATGTATTATAGAATAGATCTTGTATAGTGGCTGATTATTGTTTATCTGCTCATAAGCTTAAAGGTGTTTGTTGAATTATAGTATATATTGCTGTCATTGATATGATGTTACTTTTTAATGTACCTCCCGTGAGGGCCATTGAGATGAGCCCGGCCCCAAGTGGTTGGACTTGTTAGGGATCACCCCCGCACTCTACTGATTCTTTATTAGAGCTCGAGATAACAAAACTCAATCTTTATTGCGACGTTTTTCATGATCATTCTTCACTCTAAACTCTATCGTGAACTGATCGATCTAACTGCTCATACAATATTGACAAGCATTATATTAAGCTAAAATTAACATCTCGTGAGTTAACAAAACAAATAAAGCTTAAAACGACTGGCCAAACTGAAACACGAAAGGAAAGGTAAAAATAAACTGCATCAAGGGTGGGCGAACGCATTCCCCGACACACCCCCCTCCTAGACTACCCGTAGTCTAGCATAAGCTGAGTTCGCACGCGCGCGTCTGCGGCTGCTGCTCTGCGCGGCGTAACCCTCCCAGGGTTCCCAGCTTCCTCGCCTCTTTCCTTTCTCTCTTTCTTTACTTCGTCTTTCTCCTTCACATTCTCTTTTACATTCATATTATTCGTCTCCGTTCCACTCGAACACGAAAGTTCTAGAGGATATAATTTCTGTAACGGTCTACTTACAAAATCTGGCTTACCCTTTCCGGCTTTCTTTACCTTAGCCCCACGCACGATTCCATCCTTCCCAACAACGAGCTCTTCTACTATTCCAATTTTCCAGAATCCACGTTTTACGTTCTCATCGCCGATCAAAACAACATCTCCCGGATTGATAACGACTTGCTTCCTGTTCTGCAACTTGTGCACTTCTCTCAAACCTGTAAGATATTCTGTCTTCCAACGTTTCCAAAAATGATTTAATTTCGTATGCAAGTATTTGAACCTCGTGGACAGCTTATTGTAATTCTCAAAATCGGGTTTCGCTTCTGCTCCTGAAAATAAATTGGAAAATCGCCTTCCGTGCAACAAATGAGATGGGGTTAATGGTTCCTCCCCCAAATCCTCATAACAATAGGTAAGAGGACGCGAATTTAAATTACTTTCAACTTCACATAAAACGACCTCTAGTTCTAAAAATGAAAGTTTTGCCTTCCCTATAACCTTCCTTAGACACCTTTTTACCAAACCAACTATTCGCTCGAAATGTCCTCCCCACCAGGAGGCTCGTTCTAAGTTGAAAATCCATTGAATCCGTTTATTTACAAGATAATCTTGGAGGCGTTCGTCACTGTAAACTTTCTTCAAGAATTTAGCTACAGTCTTAAAAGTTTTTGCGTTATCAGACACAATCAAGCTTGGTTTACCACGCCTGGCTGCAAATTTACGCAACGCATTAAGAAAATTAGGTGCAGTAAGATCGGTTACCAGTTCAATGTGTACTGCTCTTGTGACGCAACACGTGAATAACGCAACATAGCATTTGTTCATCTTACCATCACTCCCTTTTGAGTATAATGGTCCTGCAAAATCGACACCAATGCGGCTAAACGGTGGTGCCTCAGACACTCTATAATCTGGTAGTGGGGCTACTACTGGTGGCCTAAATGATTTTCCTTCGCACCTTTTACAAATAAAACACTTGTGTATAATCTTCTTGACCAACTGCCTACCTTTCGTAACCCAAAACCTACTTCTTAACTCAGTAAGAGTGGCACCTACTTTCAAATGCTCAACATTATCATGGCACATCCATATCACAAGCTCAGTAAATTTATGGTCTCTGGGCAAAATTATAGGGTACTTTGCCCTCTCTTCTAGTTCTGCATTCTCGAGTCTGCCCTTACATACTAAAAAGTCACCCTGCAAAACAACTCCTAAGCTTTCCTTTACTTTAGAGAACTCTGGTCTAGTTCTTAGACTATCCTGAACATCCAATATCCACAACTTTTCGGCTGCATCAATTTCTTCTGCACCAAGTGGTTCTTCATCCAAATACCTTGCTACCCTCTTTGCTCTGATATTCCTTACAAATCTGACAACTAATGCAGTAACTCTCAATAATCTGTTCAATGAGTTAAACCTTCCAATATCTGTAACATTTGAGATACCTGTCTGTATCTTGGTCTGTATGCTCAAAACTGTTTCTTTCTTCCTTTCTACATCTACACTAACTCTTTCTGACCTGTCTGTTTCATTAAATCTAGGCCAATCTTGCTTACATCCCTTTAGCCAAGATGGACCTTCCCACCATAATTTGCTACTCTTTAACTGACTGGCATTAACTCCTCTAGACCCAATATCTGCAGGATTTTCTGTTCCACTTACATGACCCCATTCCGTTTTAGATGACATTGACAGAATTTCATTTACTCGATTTTTCACAAATTGCTTCCACTCACCATTGTTGTTGACCCAATAGAGTGCTGTCTGACTATCCAACCAATACCTAGTTTCTTTAATACTGATTTGATTGGCTAAGGTTTTCTTCACTGATGCCATCAACGTAACAAGAATTTTTGCAGACAATAGCTCTAACCTGTTTATGCTCAACTTCTTCAAAGGCGCTACTCTAGTTTTAGAAGCTACAAGCTTTGTGTAAATACCTTGACTAGTTTGACAAGCTAAGTAAATGACTGCAGAGTATGCTTTACTAGATGCGTCTCCAAATCCATGTAGCGAATAACTCAAAACCTCTCCTTTTACTGCACTAGTATAACACCTAGGAACTTCTATTCTACCCACATCTTCTATGTCCTTAACCCACTCCTCCCACAAGCTTAACTTTTCCTGCGGAAGGGGGTCATCCCAATTTAGAGATTCAATGCACATTTCTTGGAACAAAACTTTAGGGCTGACAAGTACAGGACTTACCAATCCTAAAGGATCAAATATAGAAGCAAGTGTGCTCAAGATTATTCTTTTAGTTGGCAAACCAGGATTTAGGTCAAGATTACTCACCTTACTCAAGTTGATTTCCAGTGTATCACTCTGCATGTCCCATCCAATGCCTAAAACCTTGGTCTTGCTCTCATGTTTGTCTGCAGTAGTTCCCAATGTTTCCTTTGCAAAACTGTCTTGAATCTCAGGATTTTCCTTTTGCCCATTTTCCAATATGTTGGACTTTTCTGCATCATTAATTCTTTGCATCAGATCTTGGTTGTTTGATTTCCACTTTCTTAGTGTGAATCCTCCTTGTCTTAAGAAGTCTTTTGCTTCCTGGTAGAGCTGGTATGCACTCTCTGCAGAATCCGCACCTGTTACTAGATCATCTACAAAGAAGTTTTCTTTAACTTTAGGTGTTAATTCTGGGTCGGTATCATTAAACGATTCTAGGTGGTGTCTTAAAACTGCATTGAGAATAAATGGGGAAGAATTAACCCCAAAGACAACACGATTGTACCTAAAAATCTGAATTTCTGGGTTCTCAGAATGTATATCATCCACCCACAGAAATCTTAGACAGTCACGGTCTACCTCATCAATTTCAATATTCAAGAAGGCTTTTTCAATATCTGCTACTAATGAGACATTATTTGCCCTAAACCTCAATAATATTTCCAAGATCAAGGGTGTGAGTGGAGGTCCTACATGAAGACAATTGTTCAGTGATGTTCCACTGTTTTTCTTCTTGCAGGAAGCATCAAAGACCACCCTTACCTTGGTTGTCTCAGCATCTTCTCGCACCACAGCCCTATGTGGGAGATAATGAACCTTATCAGCTGGTTCCAAATTCGTGACTTTCTGAATAATACCAGCTTTCTCTTGCTCTCTGATCACTTCATCATATTTACTTAATATATCAGGGTCCTTCTTCAGTTTCTTGAGAAGGACTTGCAGCCTGTTTAACGTAATACCATAATTTGATGGCAACTCATCATGGCCTGATTTCCAAGGAAGAGCTACAGAGTATCTCTGTCCTGTGAATGAGATATTATCAATCAACTTTTCATGTACCTCATTATCTTGACGGATACCAAGGGAATCCAAATCCCAAAGTTTGCTTACCTTCTCATCCAAGTAATCTTTCTCCTGCTTTGTCGTGCTTTGTACAAAATGCACTTGGACTTCGTTTCCATCAATTTGTCCTCCTCTTAGTGGTCCAGATATGACCCAACCTAGTGTGGTTCGTACCGCAACTGGCTCATTAGGCCCCCCTCTGATTGTTTCCCCTTTCTGAAACTCCCAAATGTAGTTGGAACCTATCAGAATATGACATTCTAATTCTTCCTGGTTCTTAGCAACATCTGAAAAATAAAGCTGACGAAGATAAGGGTAATCATTCTTTGCCACTTCAATATGTGCATTAGCAATACTAGAGATTTCAGGCACAACATAGCATTCAACTTCTACACTCTCTCCACCATTCACACTCGACACTCTAAACCTCACAACTTCTCTCACTTCGTATTCCGCTTCATTCATACCAAACACTCTAATTCCTACCTTTTCTTTTCTCACTGCCTTCAGTCTTAACCCCTGTACAGTTTTGGCAGTAACGAAAGACTTCTGACTCCCTGAGTCGAACAATACTCTCACAGTCCTCTCTTTTTTGTCGTCGACTACTGCCAAGGCTGTCTGTAAGGCTACCTTGCTATCGGATTGTACGTTCCCAACCCAAGAAGCTGCAGTGGGGTCTAAGGGAATCGCGCGGTCTGCTGCTGCAGCAATGGACGCTTGCGATGCAGTTTGTTCCGAAACCTGTTGCACTGGCCTAGTTTGTTTATTACAAATTGACGTGTGGTGCTTTTGTTTACACTTCGTACAACAACTCTTACATCTACAATTAACTACCCTGTGTCCTGAGTTCAAACAATTAAAGCACTTGGCAAACCTCATCAATATTTTCTTTCGGTCTTCTTGGCTTCTGATCTTGTCACAATTTTCTGGTGCATGACTTTCGTCCATACAAAAGACGCATTTTTTGCCTTTCTTCAGAGCCACCGTTAGCGCGCTTGCACTGCCCTCTTCATAATGTTGTGGTGGTTGTCGTTGTCTTCTCGGAGTAACAGAAACGGCTGACACGTTCTGGCTTCTTATCGGCACGTGACACTCTCTAACCCTGATTTCCTTCTCAAAGGCCTCTGTGAAATCGGTGATCATCCACTCTAGGTGATTCCTCTCGTTGAAACGTATCATGTTCAGTCTTACCGACTCTGGAACCTTGTCCATCAAGATGGGAACTATGAATTTCGAATACGTTTCCATGTCCACGTACATCGACTCTAAACCTCTCCTGTGTATCTCGATTTCGTCTAAGAATTGTCTCATTCGTACAGCATTCTTTTCTGAAAACACTGGTGGCAAATTTATCAATTCGTTTATATGGGCTCGTTGAATGACATTTGGTCGATCAAATCTTTTCCTAAGTAACTCCACAGCGATATCGTACGATGCTCCAGTTGTAGGAATCCCTGCGATAACAGAACGGGCAGAACCCTCCAGATACCCTCTGAGATACTTCAACTTATCAACATCGGATAATTCGTCGTTGCTGTGAATTGAAGACGAAAACCCATCCCAAAACTCATTCCACTCGTGTATCTTCCCAGAAAATTTCCTGATTTCCAGCTTTGGCAATTTTACTCTTGCAGTACGCCCTGCACTTGAACCAATGCTTCCCGCTGAAAAACTTCTTTCGGGGTCCTCGATCGATTTCGAAGAAAACTTTTTCAATGCATCGTCGATTAAAAGTATGGCAGCTCGAATACGTCCTTTATAATCTGATGCCTCTTGAACCTCTTTATCAACAGCCTCATCTTCTTCTTTTTCATAAATGCACTCGTAAATTTCGGAATCCAGTTCCTTTAGTAAATTCAACTGTTCCTTAAGCTCTTCTCTGATAGCTTCTGCTTGGACCCTTTTACTCTCGTTCAAGTCTGAACCGCAAATTTCCTGACCTTTCGATACCAATCTCGTAGCGTTTCGTCGCAATGGACTACGTTTCTTCTTTAATTTATCTAAATCTCCACTCATTTTGTTATTTCGACTCTATCCGGCTCGGTGGACCATTTGTGTTAGGGATCACCCCCGCACTCTACTGATTCTTTATTAGAGCTCGAGATAACAAAACTCAATCTTTATTGCGACGTTTTTCATGATCATTCTTCACTCTAAACTCTATCGTGAACTGATCGATCTAACTGCTCATACAATATTGACAAGCATTATATTAAGCTAAAATTAACATCTCGTGAGTTAACAAAACAAATAAAGCTTAAAACGACTGGCCAAACTGAAACACGAAAGGAAAGGTAAAAATAAACTGCATCAAGGGTGGGCGAACGCATTCCCCGACAGGACTAACAATTATCTTATCGCAATACAATTAAACTGTAATGTAAGGTATACCTATTGAAATGAGGTCAGAACTGATTCTCGCGCTAAATTGTTTGTGATATTATGGGTTGGTGAACATTTTTGTGCCTTGGTCCTTTAAGGGCCCCCTTGAGGGCCGGGTCCCGGGGGTAGTTACCCCACCCCCCCCCCCCATCTCGACGGTACTGCCTTAGGTTCAATATAATATGAGCAGTCTTATCTCATATTTCATTTTATCCAAATGTAGAACAACGTTTGCCACATGAGGGCCTGGGCTTTCATTTTAATTCAGACAGATTTTTGAACAATTTACACATTTTTGATTTTTCAAAACTCTAAAGTTTTTAAAACGCTACTGACTATATCTATTGCATCTATAATCAAACTTTGTAAAGCAATTTACAATAATCATTTGTCAGCTTCTCATGATAAAATTAGTATCGAATCCAGGAGTGAATATAAAATCTGCTTTAGAATGGCAGGATTAGTTTACGGCTATAAAGAGAACTATGAGCTTTTGATAAAGCCTAGACAGGACTTGGACTTGGGATTTTTATTCTTGATCGCCACCGTTTCTATCGCCAAGTGGTTGTCAGCTAATCTCTACACGGAAAATTTCGTAAAATACTGATCCCTTCGTAAAAGACGGAACACACGTTTATTATCGCAACAGTGCCCAATAAGCCCCACAATCAGCCCCCCTCCCACTTTCAGGACAAACAGAGAATTGTGCATTTGCCTACATTAGAATTTTGAAAGCAACAACTCCTTAGCCTGCGCCCCAGACTCTCATCTGTGGCTGAAGCTACATCTCCTGGATTCTTTGTATCGGATAGCAATTCCCGGATAGAAATGTAAATACATACCATTTTCCATTTAAAACCCTCAATTGAAAACAATCAGCAACAAGGTTTTTTGGGAGGGGGCTCAAATTAGAATTTACAGTCAGGGGGTCGGAAGGACCTGCCTAGAGCTTATGGCCCCAGTTTTGACATCGCTTGCTTTATAAATATTTATAAAGTGTCCCTTTTTGAGGCATTAGGCTGCTCTTTGTCTGTGCCACCAAACAGGGACGTTGAATTGGAGATGCACCTGCGGTGAGAGGTACAATTTCTACAAAATAGGAACAGTGTACATCAAAAGGGGAGGAAATGCTACTTGCACTCATCTTGCTCCAATAAATCAGATCCACCCTTGAATTACACCAACTTTTTGTTAAAGTGTGGATACATCAGGGCAAAGGTCAGGTTGCGAAATAGATTTTCGTAATATAAGCTTATTACGTAACTAACTGAAATCATGTGACTGTAAGTAGCGAAGGAGCCTTGTAAGTGGTATTTATTGATTTCAATGCTGAGGGAAAGACGAGAAGTAATGGCAGATTGCGCCTAACTAAGCAAAGAAGTACATCATGGCAAAGGTCTTTTTCATGTTAATAGCTTTTGCCTTGATTCCATCGGCATATAACTCTGCAGAGGCAAAATTAGACGATCGTTTGATATCAAATGCATTTGAGCACCTTTCCAAAGACTACCTGGGCAAATTCCAGTCAATGTTAAAAGACCAAAACATCTCTACAGCTTGCAATGCAGAATTAATGAAGCTAACAACAACTCCAGCTGGTCTGAGGAACCTTTTTCCAAGTAAGTAGAATAGATTTGTGTTACATTTCCCAAGATCTCTTCGCTTTTCGCGGTTTTACAACATGATTTTCAAACAGATTGTCAGGCTGTATTTTAATTTATAACATATAAGTGTCAGTATGGCCTCTCGCATGAAGCTGTTCATTCGTTAATGCTGAATCTAAAGAGCACAAGATCAATGCGAAAGAACCAGAAGGTGAAACTAGGAATACAACGTTCAGAAAATGGAAGGCAGACATTCAAACCATGTTCAAACATTTTGCTGCTTTTATCTGGACTGCACTTTCAGAGGGGGTAAAATGTTCTCCAACTACAATTCATTTAAACTTGCTCTGAAAAAACAAAGTAATCTAGTAGGCAACATATCGTTCAGATCATCTTCAATGGTTACGAAGAAAGACGCTTCTCATTTTATTTACTTTTAACGTTTTTATAAACCTTTGTAAAAATCATTATTTCATAATAGTATACTTATTAGCTGAATTTATGACCTGCATTAACAACTAAATTATGTATGTAAGCGTGTATGTATATATGTATGCAGCCCATTGATGTCAAAACACCATCAAAACCATGAAAACAACAAAACTCCTGCTTTAGGAATTCTGGTTCTCAACCATCAACAATCCAGAGTCCACCCTAGATGTTGCAAAAAACATATTTCCTATTCTTTTGGTACAAATTGATCATTTGAAAATAGCTATACATTTTTGCTGAACCAAGCCAAATATTATGCGGCTTTTAAATCAAATCGTGTTGTATTATATGTATCCACTGGCATGGAGATATTTAAAAATTTGTTGCCTTCTATTCATATGCAACAAACGTGAATAAATTTTAAGTTAGGGTGTTCTGAGATAACCTACCTTAACCTGCAAAAAAGGATTGACCTTTCATAGATTTTCTAAAACAGTATCTTTGTGTTCAAAAAAGCATTTCCCAAAATTTGTAGGGCACAGCTTGACCCTTAATCATCATCTTACCCCCTAAGTAGCAGAGGATGGCACTGTAGCTGGGCACACCCCATCACAAAAAACGTAAATAGGTGAATGTACTCCTCCCCCATCCAGGCCTCCAGACATAGGAGCAGGCTAATTTGTGTTCTGGAGAATGCCTGTATCAATTTCTTGTGAGTCACTTAGAAATGCGTATGCCAAAGGGTACACTCCCTTGATTATTCTCTTTGAATTGAATTACAATTCATAGAACATGTCTTGTTTACACAACAGCATTGTGTTTTTTGGCTTGTCTTGGCTCAAATATGATTAATTGTGCCTAATTGTCAATTCCTTTATTTAACATAGTGTTGGATGCACTTGGAAAGCCAAGCAGTGGCTTATTTCAGGGCAACTATTTGTGGCCAGGTGCGTTCTCTGAATGCGCAGACATGAAGAACTTCAAATATTGCTTAGCTGGATTTAATCTCAAAATGTACGCCTTTACCAAACCAATTTTGAATGTAAGTCTTCTTTGTTTCTATTTTATATTGTGGCAAATTAATTTAGAAATGAGAACATGTTTCACTCTGCCAAATCAGCATTTTGTATTGCTCACTTGGCAAACTTAGTGGTCTGCTAATATTAGAAAATCAATAATATTTTGTGATCCCCCCCCCCCCCAAGAAAATTGCCTAGCATCCCCTTGTGCCCAAATCAACTCCTTTTACAAACTGGTATGGTTTATTCTGCTCCACAGCACAGATTCTTCTCCATTTAATAATTTATTGTTGGTTCTGATAAGTTTGATGAGATAGCCAAAACTTTCGAATGAGAAAGTAATTTCAAATTTCAAACATCTAATGTAGTATTGATAATTTCAATAGTTTTGTTTCCTTACTCAAAATCACGGTTAAGTTATCATTTGTTCAATACTTGAATTGATTAACACATCTGAAGTATGTGTAACTTACCCCACAGCAATATGGTGCTCTTGGAGCCTGTGCACCACAGAAATGCAATCCAAATGACATCAGACTGATTCTAAACAAACTTCCTCTAGCACTGAGTAAGTCCAATTTATTCATAGTTTATGATTGTATTATTAATAAATAGAATTTTTTTTCATAAATAGCATTTAATTTGATCAATATTTTCAAGTCATTAATTAACTGTCTAAAAATCAAACAAAAAACTTGTATTTAAACATTTTGCTTTAAGTAATAAATCAATTTTAATAGTATGTAAAGTGAGCAGGAGTGTGTTGTAGATGATTAAGGGATGTTAGCCTCATTATCATCGCATTAGCCTTGTTCTGATCTCTGGAGAGAAAATTAGCTTGGTACATATTGTACTTTTTCTTACTCAAAATCTTGGTTAAGTTATCATTTGTTCAATACTTGAATTGAATACCACATCTGAAACATGTGTAACTCACCGTTATACTGTGAAACAATGTGGTGTATGCTAATATATATACTTGATTAGGCAGGATTTGTCTTTTCTATTGCATATGTTTTAAGCTTTCCCTTGTGTTAATAAAGATTTTCCACCAACAGAAATGTTTTTGTTCCCAAATACTTTTTAGGAATTTTTGTCTTGGGATCATTTTCTCACTGTATTTTTTGTTTTCAGATGTCCCACCTTTTGTTACGGCAAACATAAGCTTTCCTGAACAAACTACATTATCAGTGTATGGAAACAGTGTTATGTGTGAGGAAAGAGACAAGAGTTACCCTCGCGGAACTGTGGCTACATTGTGAGTAAAGTTTTCCCTCATGGACTTGAGAAAAGATATAAATCCCTCCTAGTTTCTGTCGCATTTTACTGCTATTCTTCCATGCAGCAATGTCTATTTTTGTGTTTCTGTCTGTCATCTCACACTCAATTTTTTCTCATAATCACAATTTTCATTTTTATTCAAGGACAATCTGTGGAATCATTCTTACCCTTTGCTTGTTTGGAACTATTCTTGAGTTGTTGATTGATTGGTTGGAGTCTCCGTTGTCTTGCATCAAAGACCAAAGAATGCACACTCTGCCTGCAACCCATGCTACTGCTTATAAGGTGAATGGTGCTAACATTGTTGATGATACAAACTCATTGGGGTCTCAGAACAGTCTGAGTGATGACGTTGAACAACTTATACAATCTTCACCTACAAAAACCTCTGCTAAAGGTATTGTGTCATTTCTTATTTCACACTATGTTTTCAATTTTTTAATCAAACATAATAACTATCAGTGGAGTCCTACGCAAGGATATTTATGGTCGTATATGAAAAGCAATGCAAGCACAAAATTGCAAAGCGATTACAAAATTCTTGTTTTCTCAAATGTTCATTGGAGTCCTGTTGGAAACCGCGTAATTGATATCAGTATAAGATCAAAATATAAAGTCATTTTGGCATTTCCCCTCCAGCTTCGTCTGTAGCTAAATTTACATTATTAAATACCTGTAAAAAGTTGCCACACAATGAATGTTTTCCTTCAGAGTGTTCAAATTTGCCATGATTATTGCTTGCTACGATTGCAGAGAGTTTGCTCTGTATAAATTGCTTTCTGCCCCCTGCAATTCTGGCCAATAAATTGCTTTTTTGCTTTTTAGATATCGCAGTTATCAAGTTTTTGATCTGTTTTTCGCTGGTAAAGAACACGAAAGCAGTTTTAAGTACTGATGCACCAGACAGGGCAATTTTATCAATCAATGGTATTCGAACTATAAGTATGTGGTGGGTAATACTTGGTCATTGCTATGCCATAGGAGAGACTGCTGGAGGCGTGGGTAAGTTGTTCTAATGCTGAATTTCAATTCGATATTAACGGACGATTCCTGGAGCTTTTATAATGTACATTATATCCCCTAAGCGCTTGATCTAACAATTTACAAAACCTAGCATTCTCTGAATCGAAGAGTTTGTGCTTCAAATTTTGATATTACTATGCATTATAGTACATAAATATATATATATATATATATGTGTTAATGTTCTCTACACTGTTTAAATTTTGTTTGCAGAAGCAATATGCTACAAAATGCAGCAGTATCATTTGCTTAATGGAGAGCATCACTTATATTGTTAACTCCCACACAATGAGCACTTGTTATGAAACTTAGTTTATTAACCGCTATGTTGTTGCTTTTTTTTTCTGGCATGCCAAGGCTTGGATTAAACTTTTTCACTTAAACGCTGTTTTTGCAGATTTGCAACTATTTGATAAAAAATGTTTTTTTTATCTTTAGAGAATCTAACAGAAGTGGGTAAAGTTCTCAATCGCTTTACATTTCTTGCGTTGGACAACGCTTTTTTCTCAGTGGACAGTTTCTTTCTGCTAAGGTATTTTTATCTCAACACATTCATTCGTTTATATAGCTTTCTAAACATCATCAGTTTTTGTTGGAAATGTTAATCAAGTTACCATCTAAACAGCAAATATTAACATGCATACGCCAGACGTAGGACTTATACTGTTTCCCATACGATTTCTTCTGTTCTGTATCGTTGTTGTCAACCTTTATATTTATTGTAATGTTACATATACCCAACATAGCAAAAGAAAGGGAATTAATGCTTTGATTTTAGTTAAATGTAAATGTTGATTGATAAAGTTTTCCTTATATTTCAGTGGCTTGCTGGTTGCATATCTGGGCCTTAAGAGATTAGAAGCGAAAGGAAAGTTACCTGTCTGGCAGTTTTATCTACATCGCTATATAAGGTATGGGATTTAAATGCACCAGGGAATCCTCTTTTCGTGGTTTTGCGGGAAAATATGACACTTTGTCGGGAAAGCGTCCTGTCGCCTATAGTTTATCATATTGATTATATCCCTATAGGATGATCAAAACCTTCGCAGGAATAAAGCCAGAAAATGTTAAAACTGGCAGCTATAACGAGTTTTGATTGAGTCTGTTCAGTAGAATTTTTTAATGAGAAAAGAGTGCCAGGTCTAAGCTACTAGGCTAAGGAAAATTAATAGATTCTCAAAGTACGATGACCCCAGGGATGAACAGCAAAATTTTGTTTGTTTTTATCAAATATATAATGAAAAGGATTGAACGGTCCAACAGCAAATGCAAAACCTTGTGGCAGTTTGTTACTTGTTATCTTGAGGGCCTTGAGGATCTATAGGCTGTGAAAAACCTTGTATTACGATCAGTGTTTTAATAATAACAATAATAATAAAATCTTGGCAGCTTTGATTACAAAGAGTAAAATCTTGGCAGCTTTGATTACAAAGAGTAATATCACACAGCTAATAGTTTTTACACAAGATTTCATTGTTTTTCTACTAAATTGATCACTTGTGTTCTCCAGATTCCTTCAGCAAGTTACGTTTGCAACCATGAATATTTCAAAACGTCATAGTTGAAATGCCAAGTAAATTTATCCTGCATTTTTATCATCATTAAAACTCATTTTCTCTCTTTCAGATTGACGCCATCCTACGGTCTTGTGATTTTGTTCTATATGTATATTGTACCATTTATTGGAAAAGGCCCAGCTTTTTCAACCATAACAGCAAAAACCATGGCAAAACCATGTGAAGACTACTGGTGGACGAACATTCTTTACATAAACAATTTTCACCCCAAAAAACTTGGTAAAGAGGTAAAAAACATCATGCTAACAAACTACTTTTTATGCCTGATACCACCAGGCTGAAGGATTTCAATATCTTTATATCCTTATCTATTACCTGGCAACAGCTATTAGTGACGACTGTTGGCCCTGGTTTTGACACTAGGCCCAACTGTTATCCGATTTCAGGAAGAAAGTTTGTCGATAAAAACACAATTTAGATAACAATTTTCATTTAACGTACAACGCCTTGTTCCAGAAGTATTCTGCAGAATACGTTTATTGTTAAACTTAATTTTAATTTCACTTGACACGATATAATTACTTTTGCCTTGATTATTTCCCTGCATCCAGGACCCAAATGGCTGCATTTCATAATATTTGTGAATCGGGTAACATGTTTTAGGATTGGCAAACAGGATATTTGTTTTAAACCTCACTTTTTTGGGTATTTTTGCGTGGCACTTCTAATTGATGCATTTATAGCTTATTCTTCTCAAGGGGCTACCTCTTGTGTCACCAGATTGGGAAGTGTCTCAGATTTCGTCAGGAGAACACCACATTTGGACGAGTGTTGATGGGATAGTGCAATTAAGGGACTTGCTTTAAATTGCTCACTTCAAAATATTCTCTGTCCATGTGTATGGTAACAAACTTTCCTAGATCAACACGACCCGTCTGTTTGCCAACCGAGTTAACAGTTTAAAAGGTTCTGAAGATGATGGGCACAGATCGGGACTGTAGCTCCTTGAGTGAGAAATGTGATCCTGTTTAGAGTACAGTTGATTTACTGTTTAAATGAGATACAAGGCCCCTGTGAAAATATTCTAATGATGATTTTATCTCTTCATTATATTTTAGTGTCTTGGTTGGGGATGGTATTTAGCAAATGACATGCAATTCTATATCATCAGTCCGATCATTTTGTACATTATGTACAAGTGAGTGTTTCTTTGTGTCCTGCTAAAACTTTGTTTCTTTCTTCTTTGATAAACGACATTACTTTATTCACAGTTGAATTTTTAACACACTTTGAGTAACTAAAAGCTACTAGAACTGGAGTTTTTTAAA
The DNA here is from genome assembly GCA_964019065.1 of Catostylus mosaicus. Taxonomy (NCBI): domain Eukaryota; kingdom Metazoa; phylum Cnidaria; class Scyphozoa; order Rhizostomeae; family Catostylidae; genus Catostylus; species Catostylus mosaicus. Next base: position 15,953,009 of record OZ025185.1, on the reverse strand, counting down.
AGCATGAAACAATATGAAGTCTCAAAGCAGCTAATTGACCAAATTGCACTTTGTTCTGTATTCTAATTTATTAGTGTTTTGTAAAGTTCGTTGATCAGGATTTACAGCATTCATTATCTTCACAACTCTGAGACAAGAGGCACTAGATTTCACGAACAAGACCACTTTAAGTCTAGTAATTGAGGAATTACAATCTGTACAATATGCTTATTCATATCTAATTTGGCTTTACCAAACCCTTGAAATGGATCAAAGATGCAAGGTTCTTTTCCCTTTCAGACTTGGAATTATCGGAGCAATTGTTTCTAACGGATTCCTTATCGCAGCCAGCGCAATTGTAACTGGCTCCCTCGTTGGTCATTACAAGTTGCACGCTTTGGAGGTTGTTGCTGACGCCGGTGCAAGGCCGTATGTCGAAATTGCTTATGCTTAATTTCTATGCTAAATGCCTCTTTCTTGGCTTTGTCTGCTAGCACACTTTATTCAGAAAAAAAGTTATATTACATTGTATTATACTATATTATATTAAATTATATTATATTATATCATATGATATTAGATAATGTTACATTAAACTTTATATTATATTATATTATATTATATTATATTATATTATATTATATTATATTATATTATATTATATTATATTATATTATATTATATTTATTATATTATATTATATTATATTATATTATATTATATTATATTATATTATATTATATTATATTATATTATATTTATTATATTATATTATTTTATATTATATTATATGATATTATATTATATATTGAATATTAATTTCATATGATGTTATATTATAGCATAAATTTTTCATTTGGATTTCAGAAAACAAGGGGTATCCTTTGAGGATGTCATTTACACAAAACCATATTGTCGCATCCAGCCCTACCTTGTTGGTTTGGTTTTGGGTTTTTTCCTTTTCAAGAAGTACAGTTTTAGAGGACCATTTAAATGGGTAAGCTTTATCAAGTTTTAGATTTAGGTGAGAGTGCGGTTTTTATGCAACTCTGTTCTGGGCCTTAATGAATTTTAAGTTTTGAATGCATGCTTCATTTTGCAAACCTTGAATGGGAAAGCTGCAACATAGTTTTAAATGGTAATTCTTGCTCAACTGGCTATCTATTTCCATCTGCGTTTTGGACATTATTTCGAATGTTCACATTCTCTGGCTTTTTCTTTCATCCTCTGGGCTTTGTCAGACAAAAAAGCGCTTTCCAGTCTACTAAAACATTTTGGTTTCCGTTTTTCTGAGCAGTTTTAAGGATTGAGCTCTTGCTTCACAGGTTATGATATAATATGATAAAAAGACACTATCCATTTAAATGGCTCCTGAAAAGCAGAAAACATTTTGTTTGTTTGATTAACGTAAGCATTGCTGGAATCTTTATTATTATTCATTGCTATGTCGTCAAATGAAACACCTTCGTTTTCTAGTTCAGACTGGTGCAACAGCAGAATAGAAGTGTAACATTTCCTTTATGTGAAGAATTCGTATTATTCGCATGGAATATCTTGTGTCAAGCATGGAGTATATCAGAAACTTCTATGTAATTTGAAAGCTCATGAGCAAAATGCTTGAATAGGAGCCCTTGAAAAGGAAATTAGAGGTGCCGAGTCACAAAGATTTTAGTCATTAAGTGAAACATGCTGTGGGTGATTCAAATACGCCTCCGTTCAATGTGCGAACTTGATGGTTTCCGGTCTCTGAAATTTTTTTACCAATTCAATGCTCATTTTACAGCTCTTCTTTTTGATTGGTTGGATTGTTGCCATTGTTCTTGGGTTGACAGTTGTCTATGGCACGTGGGCAAGCTCCAAGAAAGGCGGCAAGCCTTTTAATGAGGCTGAGAATGTCATATACGCATCTCTCTCCAGATTTACATGGGCCGTTGCTGTAGCATGGGTTATATTTGCTTGTCACAATGGTTTCGGAGGTAACGTTTTTTGTGCTTTATTCAATATTCACCATTTAGGCTTCCATCAACTCGAACATTATGCATTTCGAGCGATTCTTCTTATCTCGCCATTTTAATGACATTGGTTAATTACAGGCAGCACATTTTATTAGATTTCATGTAATTCGATCTTTTGTTAGTTCCAGCGAAACTCTCCCGCCCCTTAATAATCTAAAAAGTTCATTTAATGATATAATCAGTACAAGATGAAAAATAGTAAGCCTTACAAACGTCCCGAAATCGAACCTCCGTGATTTCGATTTTCTCCAGAGAGTTTGAATTAGGCAGAATTAACTCTGTCTCAATATCTTTTTTGATTACTCTGTTTCAAAAACATCAATACTAATAATAATATGACATATTTAAAGTGGGTAATCTATAATGATTTGCTCTTCGATGCGTCCATTCCCTATTTCAAGTGCTTTTAAACCTTTCTCCTCCAAGCCTACTGCCTTTTATTGTTTCAATATTTTCTTTTAAGTTGACTTATAATAGCATTGCCATACATCCCTTTTCACTATGCTATAATGCCTGAGCTTCTATGCTCCAGATGGACGTTTTTGCAACAATCAAATGATGATGTTTCTCTTTTTTATGCGAGCTTTTGTAATTTGTTAGACATCAAAATTAGTACTATTGCATAATTTGAATCAATTTCTATTCCAAATTAATATCTTTATGAAGAATTAAGTTATTATTTGTCAGTGAATAAACTATTGAGATACTATTACTGCTTCTGTTTAGGTTAATCATGAATTATGGTAATGATGAACATAATGATCTCATGTTATTAAATTTCTTTCAATGTGGTATGTTTATTTCATATGCTAATAGGATTGATACAGAGTTTCTTGTCCTGGCGCGCATTTATGCCATTGAGCCGTCTCACATACGGTGCTTACCTTATTCATCCAATCACCATCACCGTTTTCTACCAAAGCAAATTGTCCACAAGAGCATACACTGATATGGATTTTGTAAGTAACTTTTATATATTTGACACTTTTAGTTTAGATTTTTAAATGTTTATGAGCTCATTAGATATTCGCGAGACGATTTAATGTACGTCCCACCTTAAACTTTTATATGACGTTATGCTTGCGATATTTATTTATTTATTTATTTATTTATTTATTTATTTATTTATTTATTTATTTATTTATTTATTTATTTATTTATTTATTTATTTATTTATTTATTTATTTATATTAATTAATTACCTTCATTCTTTTCAGGCGTTCCAATTTGTAAGCGTAACAGTCATGTCTTATGCTGCAGCTTTTATCCTGGCAGTCTCCTTTGAATATCCAATACTCAATTTGGACAAAATGATTTTCTCGCAAAATTAATGTATATGGTTATATCGCTTTATCTGACACTATCTTGGTATTGAGAGAGAAATACGATGCTTTCTTGGTGAGGATCACATGATCTTTCATTAGCCAGGGGGTAGTATGAATGCTGATTCGAAAGAGCTGGACAAAACCGGACCCTAGACCACGCTGACGTCACTTTTCACATTACAGACAAAGTTTTCTTTAAATGTAATTATTAAGCAAAATCAAATGGACTTTTTTTGAATGCGGAAAAAAAGCAGTAATATTTTCAACACTTCGAGACTTGGATCATTTCTCAGTCGAAGGTGCTAACTTCATTTTTATGTTTAGCCTCAGAATCCGTTTACTTTTTATCAAGGGACAAGCATTGATGACCTTTCTTGACCTCCCTGCTGCCACTGCGACGGCCTAGATATTTCTCTGAAGGTTCCTCGCTGAGTGTGTTTGAATTCAGTGTTGAATGTGGCGATGGTTGCTACTTACCTTCCTTTCCTTACAGACTCAATATCCTGCCAAAGATGGTTGCGAGGTTTTGTGAAAGGAGGTAAATTTTCCTATAAAATCAAAGCGCCTTTTAAGCAAGTAGTTCAAACTCATCAGATGTATGCATGTATCTGATCGTTGCACATTTCCTGAAATGATAGTATTTCTCTCTCAGTCATATTGATATCTTACAACCAGAACTTCCATATACACACGATCACATATGCTTGCTAGATTTTATTGATTTGCTTACAAAAGAAGTTTTTATTTTTAAATGATTTTTTATTCTTTCATGTATAATTTATGTTGGTAAAACTCAAATTTTTTAGTGTGATTCACTCGATGTGTAATGTAATTTGCATAGAATATGCTCCTTGATTTTGTACATATTAGATATCGACCGTTTATCCATAGTAACTGCAATGATTTTAACTATAACTTTGATCTATTGTGCGATATAGATTATATTATCAATAATTATGTAGCAAATAAAAACATTTTGTTTTTTTTAATTCGTGCCTTTTTATTTATGGGGACCATTCCACTTGTTTTCCAGTCAAAGGAACCTTACAGATGATTACAATTGGAATCCAAATTCCATTAGCATCCACCCGTCTATTGTTTTTATTTCGCAATCTGTCCAATGTACCTTGGAATATTTTGGCTGATTACAGCATTCTTTAAAAAAAAAGATGAACAATAGTTTTCAAGGCAGCAAGTGAAAACATTTTGCACGAATATTTCTCAAATCTCTGGAATGTATCTCATCGTAAGACTCTCTGAGCCGAAATTGGGTGTCGCCACAGCTGGTCCTCCCGTAAGTGCATGCGTGCAACGGATTTTAACTTATCAAAATGCTGTATCGTCGTCGTTGTCAAACGTCCGTAGCCCAAAGACACAAGACAAAAAATTAAAAAAATTTTTATAACCCACAAGAAAAGTTGAACTATTAAAAGGATTATCTCTATCGATCTAACATGCTATTTGACCAAACTGGTGACTAAATGTGTATTAGAATTGCATTGTCTTATTTAAGTTTTCCGGAGAAATGAAGGATTCTAAATCATGAAAAGTAACAGCATATTATGTTTGAGATTTTAAGAGCTATACTCTGATTTGAATGAAATTTTTTGCTACATTTTGATAGTGATATTATAGCTCCATAGGTTAAAACTTCAAATATCTTAATTTTTTACAACAATATCAGTTCTAACTTTGGTTAAACATTGAAACAATGAGAGCTAACCCGGTTCATATTGAGCGTTTAAGATTTGATGATAACCCGAAAATAAACCAATCCCATAGGATGGACGTTTCAACCAAAAGTCTTGCTCTCATAATTTTGTTGCTAATGGTTTTATTCCATTGAGAAGCTAATCAGAGACAGGCTGCTGAAACTTGATTTTTGTGGCTTAACGGTGACAGTTACATTTATAGCTTGCATTGCCCTTTCAGACAGTTTCCATATCGTCACAGGCCATTCTAGAATGTCACAGAAAATCTCACCATGACATTGTTCTGCGCATCGATTCCTCTTTTCCTTTTTTTAATGTGAATTCTCTATCGTAATTTTTTGCGAGTGGGCAAAACATTGCTCTTTGTAGAAACGAGGCCATAATCTTATCAATAAACAAGACGAACAGGCGAATCAATGTGAGGTAACTGAAAAGTTTGAAAACCTGACAAAGATGACAACACGTTACTCTGGCTTCTCCATTGAATTAAGGGAGACCCAGTTAACATTTCAATTCTTAAAAGGCGCCCACATCCAAATGAAACTAGCGTTTGATGACTGTCTCCGAAAGTCGCAGGAATGGCGGAAAACAATTTGAATAATAATTTGGTAATGGGTAGTTGGTTTTCTTACCGATTTCATAAATTTATGTCATCAAGAATTTCGGTCAGCTCCTTTAATTATCCTTTGCATGCATTTTGCTCCAATCTTAAATCAGTATATTTTTCAATGTTTGCTGTAATTCCACGAGATCTAGAGATACCATTAATAATTAGATGCTTTCTCGTTTATTAGAGTGGCTAGATTAGTATCAATGGCAACCTTTTTATCAAATACACACCACCTTGATTCATTTTTATCTACTTTTTCCCCGATATGAAATTCTCCCTTCTATGGCAAAAGCCATTCAAAACGAATTTATTTTTCATAGAAGAGTCCTTCATAAACCAATAAAAGACAGTCTCATATTATTTCAAGTCTTTGTTTAAATACTGATACTACACTGTCCGCTTTAGTCATCTCCCAAACGGCGTCCACCTCCTCCCCATTGATAGCCACCTTGCCTGTCATCACCTCGTCTCCTGCTGGCTGGCGCTTGTCCGAACCCAGCCACACCACCTTGACGATTCGGCAAGAGGCGGTACCTGTGAGATCAAGCATAATAGTTAGATAAACATTTAAGGAAAATACGAATGCAGGCTTACAACTAGATGCTTTGTTGTTATATTTGTGTTGTGCTGTATTTTGTTGAATTGTGTTGTGGTGTATTGTGTTGTATTGTGTTGTATTGTGGTGTGTTGTGTTGTATTGTGTTGTGATATGTTGTGTTGCGGTGTGTTGTGTTGTGTTGTGTTCCGTTATGTTGTGTTGCGTTCCGTTACGTTGTGTTGTGTTCCGCTATGTTGTGTTGCGTTCCGTTTCGTTACGCTTCGTTACATTATAAGGCATTCAGGGTAGACTTTTACACAATACGTTCACTGCACATAAAAAGGCTGCTTATATTGAATAATGTGCGAACAAAATGCTTGAAGAAAGCTAATGGAAAAATCGATAATCATACCAATACCTATGCAGGCTAACTTATTCACAAATATCTGAGTGGTTTCATCATAAAAGTAAAACCAAAGAAACTCGTAGCTACTTTTGCTTGTTTATAAAAGGAAAGGCATGCTTCAATGGATTCTTTCTGAAAAATGTCCATCTGAGAAAGATGTCAAAGAAATCATAGACTCAGCCTTTCCTGCATCGAATGCATAACGAAAATATTGATGGGAATTTGATCACCTATGTTTTGCAAACTCATCTACTTCTGTCAACACGTTAACTACTTAACAAGTAACGCAAAAAGGGAAGCATTTTAAGTGCAATAGGGAAGATCTTGGACACAACCATTATTTGGCCTCAAGCATGCATTTGTTTGTTGAAACTTTATTGCTTCGAAACTTTAAGTTATTTAAGAACAGATGTGGTTTCTTATAACTGGCTATAATATGAATTAGATTATATAGGAGATCCCCCACTTATTGATATAGCATGACTGCCAGCTCTCAAAATCTTTTGATTTTAAAATTTCCAGTACTAGCTGAATGTACTAGTTTCGCTTAGTAAAATACGTGTATGTTTCTGTGACGACGAACTCGGAAATAACAAGCCTTGAACATCAAAAAGCCAGTTTTCGAAGGACTGCTTGTTTGTATTGATATTTCAACAAAATTGCACTTTGTAATTTAATTTTGGATCTATTCAAACATTGTTAGTGAGAATGTTGTTGTTTTGCGTCTATATGAAATTGTTGTTTTATTTCTGTGATAGGAAAGCCATTATGTTTTGTAAACTTAGCTGTTAAAGACTGCTGTTTATTCCTATACTTTAATGATGACTTTTAAGAAAATAAAAATCGTCCACCTGACTTTACCAAGGAGAGCTATGTACCGCTTTTGCGTGCTAAAATGCTCACGGCTGGGGCCTGAAAATGGTCACAGAAAATCATAATCAACTTACAGAAAAGATGGTGTCTGAATCAACTGGTATCCACCAAAATCCTGTGGATATTTGAATGCAAGGAAGAAATACAAGTGACCAACAAATATTCCAATGATTTCCATTACACCACTGTAAGGAAGGTTATTTTAATAAATATCTGTTATGCAGTAAGATGCAATTTATATCTAGAATGGGTATGAAGCTTAAATTTGTGAACAGTCATATACTTTGAATATTCAAGTGACATTGATAATTTTAAAAATATGTACAGGGCATCATTGCATAAGCATGGGAGCAAATACAAACCCTTGTCCTAAGATCATGTTAAATGCTGCAAGAACCCAAGGAAGATACATTGCCTGAAAAATAGAACACAATTCATACATACAGTTCTTCTGCCACAACTCATAAGTCCAGTTGAACTATGATACACCATTAGGTATTAAATTAATAGTTCTGTTGGCTAGACATCTGACTATAACAAACATTTGACATGCTTCAATATGTCAAACAAAGGAAAGATTCTAATACTTTTAATGTCAAATGCTGTGCTTTGCAAAAATTTTTAAAAGTAATACAAAGTGTCCAAATATTGTTAATTCCCATGAAAAAATATTATTTGTATTGATTTACTCTGATACTCTGAAATGGTAACTAATGAGCGATACCCACTTTCTTTTACTTCTATTGCAGATCAATATATTTGTAAAATATTGCCTGAATTCACCTGGCAAAATTTGTCATATTATCAAATAAAATTGTTAGTATGAAATTTACTGCAAAATCTCAGCTTCAACACAATCATTTAACTTTTTTCACAGGTCCCCTGATATCAACTTTTACAGTAACATCTAGCATAATAAACATTAGTGGATAATAATTTCACAAGGCCTTTCCTAACATTTTGCTGTTGATCTATCTACAAAGTACTGTACAAAACCTAACAATTAGGTATAACGCACAAGTTGGGTTAAGGTTAGTACATTTACAAATAATGGTAATATTGAATAAAAAAAAGGATTAAAGATGTATACTTTAATCTTTGCTTAATCACCACAAGCAGACATAGTAGGCAAAGGGCCTTTTAGTCTAGGTTAGAAATTTTGCAACAGCTTGGGCAGTAAAGTAAAATCGAAGGTCTGCATGGATTTATGGACTGAAACACTGTTTGTAAATTGAGTAGATCATGAGCGGCTTCAAGAGGAATTTAGAATATAGAGGTATTGTATCCGCATCAATCACCCACTTACAGTTATTAGACAATGTGTTAGTGCTCCCAAATCCAAGATCATTAGCTGTAGCTAATTATTGTATTTGCTTAATGTGAACTGCTTGGGATGCATTTTACACACTTTATGCAAGTATTGCCTTGATTTTTACAATATCAATTCAACAATCGATCAAACGTTGAAAACAATCAAACCTTGAATTGGGTTCCAAACCAAAATTGTACAATTGTATCTCTGTTGATTTGACACCATATGTAAAGAACACTTAGAATAAGAGCATCCATCAAAAACTGAAATGTAAATTGAAAACTGCTAAGTATCTGCTAAGTAATCTGCTGGAAAAGTATGAGGGGCATTTTGGATAGGCTGTGGAAAGCTGCCAAGGATTTCCTTTCAGGATTTCTTCAAAACTATAATAATTTACAAGCAAAATGATCAACATTAATGGAATACTTACTGGAATAGTCACTAAAAAGCCAATTATCTTTATGTGTTGTCAAGAAAAAAGCAAAACAATAACACATTTGCACTCTGGATATATTTCAGATTTAAAATATTACTCTTTTTTATTTATTTTTGGTTCAAAAACACTATAAAACATCAAAACAATCATGGAGCTAGAACTAGAGACATTGCCTTGATGCAAGATATTAAGGCATAAATATTGCAAGAAAGCTGACAATCTAACCTCCATAGTTAATGACAAATGAAAATATAGGACTTAAAAACTCTACTCAATTTAAGGTAAACATGGCCTTGCACTGCAATGAAATAATTTAATCAAATAATGCCTTCTCTTTCAAGGTTCTGCATTGCATGCTGATTAGTAAAATGCTAGGTTTTTGTTTAATTTGCAAGGTAAACATGATAATAGGACAACCTTAAAAGCACCTACTCAGTACTGCAACAGGCCTTTAGCCTACATTACAGCAATATGTTATGTTATGTTTATGCTGAAAACTAGATTTCATTCAAGAAATTACAACAAAGGATACAATCAATGCTATTGAGTTAAATATAAGGAGGAAAAAATAATCTGCAGGTCTTCCATCAAAAAGTCCTAGAAAGAAAGTGAGAATATTTTCAGTTGGAACAAATGAAAGTTAGAAGATATAACATTTTAGCAGATTTGGAAATCCTGTAAGGAAAAAGCAAATCCAGCCATTCTATCTAAAATGTTACTATGTCCATGGTTTAAGAGTACTTGTTTAACAATGCTGGTGTAGCAGTAGCAGCATCTCTTTCTTGTTTGCCTCAAGTACCTGTCAATATTTGTTTAGGCAAATACATATCATATCAGAAATATGGATGCAAGCATGGGGAGGGGGGAATTAGCCATGTTCTCAAAGAACTGCTTTTCCTGCCTTATCCTACTCATGTCATGAAATGAATTTTTATTTCAAAGTTTTCTCTTCTACTTTCAAACAAGAAACTGATCATATCTGTTACATAATATATTTTAGTTTTGGGATTTCATAAAATTGACTTTGTATGATAGCCTTCCTTCCACAAATTTTGATCAATTTTTGGCACCCTTGTTGTCAATTGCAGATTCTTATGAATCAAGCTAATAAAACACTAACAATGTTTCAAAATTACCTGTTTCAAGTCTTGTTGAGTAATTATATAAGAAATACAAGTTAATGAGATAGTGAAATCCATTCATGGGGCTGAGTGGAAAGTATACAATGGAAGTAAACAATCTCCAGACCTAAGATGGAAAAAATTTATAATTTAATATACCAGGAAAAAGAGCCAGGGTGCTCTTACATGATGTGTTTCTGTTGTGACTACGAAAACATATTGTAGCAGCCTGATATGAACTCTCTCTTGAAGTTTGAATTTAATAACAAAAATGCAAGAAAGCAATATTGCAAATAATCAACAATGGTATAAAGGAAATGCAAAAAATGTAACTGAGTTGAATGGTCCCTCTCTCTATGTAAAGTAGCTTAGGTTGGCATGATACCCTGAAAAAAGAGCAGTTACTTAAGCAACTCTGCAATTTGCACACACAAAAGATCTCTTGGCCCAAATAGCAAGTGCTTAAAATGCACCCAATAGAGTTTGTCAGCAGCGTATGCCAAGTATCATTATGATGTAAATCTCCAGCTAAGTGTGCTCCTTCTTACAAGATTGCTCGCTATTAATTAGCAGCAAGAGTGAATAAAACTCATTTATATCATTTCATATTCCATAACAATGTAGTATTATATCATACCTACCTGAAATTTATAAGCAACTAGCTCCCAGCTCAAAAACATGTACAATGGATGGAACAGGCCTACTCTTCCTGCTAATGGAAAAGCAATTGACAATATAAACCACCACCTGCTCACAATTGGAATACTTCTAAACCAATCTCCAATATCGTTTTCAGGCATCTTGGCAAAGATATTTACCAATTCTTCTTGCGATTCAAAATAGGCCCAAATTCAAACAGCCTCGATCGAGTCCGGGTATCAAATCGCCTACTGCTATTTGAATATTTCTTTATATACGTCTGTATTATGTTTTGTATTGACTGCAGTATCTAAGTGTATGTTTCCACCTCTCACTGTCGTATTTTTAAAACAAATATATTCTCCCTTGGACACAAAATGCCCAGCTTTTCAACTTCTACGTGGATGCTTCTCGAAAACGATCACCACAACAACACAACAACACAAGATATGTCAGTACGAGGCTGACATATGTAAACCTCAACAAAATCGCAAATCATTGCATCAGTCCCTTGAAGCGGTGAAAATCCGGGGGAAGGGCAGTTTATAATTTTTTCAATGATTGCCTTTACCATCAAAAGGTTGCCTCAAAGTTTTTGCATATTTTATTGTATTGTTTCTCCCTCTATTACGCATCAAATGAGATTTTGACATTTCTTTGAAGTGGGTGCGAACGCAAAGTGCAGTTTCATATTATTTGTGGATGATTGTAGAAGTGACCAATATCCGGGTTGGAAAATATGCCTATTTTTGCCTACGCGTAGTTGCGACCAACAACAGTTTTTCCGCTGCGACGTGCGAGCAAAGCCTATTTCGCGCCGACATGCGACAAAATTCAAGGAGTTGCTAGCAAAACCAATGTGTTATTACCCCTTTCCCTTCTTATTAGTACTTCATTCAAGTTGAACCAGCACCCAATTGTTTGTCATCACAATGTTTGTTTTAAAAAAGGCGTGAAACGCCTATACTGTACCACTTCATGTAACAAAACAAGGTGCGACAAATGGTAGGGGGCTGTGCGACACATCGACTCAAAGGAAAGTGAAGCTGCGAGCCAATGCAAGTTTTCCAGCCAGGACCAATATGGCAGACTATTTAGAGCTGAGAAATTTTGAATATTGGACTTAAGATTCTCTGCTGCAGCACATCCGATATTCTAGTGCTAACTGTACTATACTCATGGACGGCAGCATTCACACATGACGAGGTACCCCAGCTATGGCACGTTTAAGTAAGGCTATTGGGGGCTTACCTTTAACACGGGCCTTATAAATATCTCTTACCCAAAAATATGGGATCACAATATCATTGTGAAGATGGGCTAGTATGTGTTAGTTGTTCCAGGAATAAGACTACTTTCTGCAACAACACCAACAGGGTAGATCAGTACCATGGCAAGGCTTAAAATTTGTTGCGGAAAAAATGAAAGTTCTAGCTGAAAATTCTATTTCCCAAATATTGGCTTCTATCAGGCAAAAATTCTAACCAAAAAAAGGCACACACTCTGCTCCCGTGTACAAATGTAGTCACTACCTCCTGAGACTACAGTCATCTCAAGAGGGGTATTTTTGATAGACCCACCTGATTGTTTCCTCAGATTATTCCCCTAGTTGTTAAATCTGCTAGTCTTCTAAAACATCTAAAAATCTCTCTTGCGAAATGATTAATTGCATTTATCTCCACCACCGAATATCAAAATGGTATCTTCCACTTTGTTTATTTTGAAATTTCTATCATCAGCCATCCTTCATCATTACCGGTTATTATGCTGCTGATGTCATAAAAAAGGCTATATGATGACATGACTATGATGATGACGAGGAGGAAGAGACAAAAGATCCTTGGGTTCTTTCCGACAATTCTGAGTCTGTTGATTACACGCAGTCGTGGATGGCTATAAAATAAAGGTCGGTGTGTTGCCTGTCCTCTTCTTGGAAGACTTTCAGTGAAGCGTGAACTGCCGACAAACTGTCATCTCGCTTTGTTTGAGAACAACAGGTTTATCTCTTCTTCAATCAAATCATACTATCAAGTAAGTAGGCATGAATTTTTCTCTCCACATTTACTGCATTTACAGTCTGCAGACGAGCCCAATAAGGTGCAAATACCTAAATACGATAAGGAAGGAAGTGATGTGAACAAGAACTTATATCAGACATCGTTTATTGGCTATGAGCTGTTATGAATGTCCCCCATACATATGTTTGTGATTTTTGTAAGCTTTGACGATGTTTTGATTTTTACAATCAATTGTTTGCTAGTCGCTAACAATTTTTAAGTTTGCGGGCTCCGCCCTGACGCTTTAAAACCACATGCTATCGATAAAAAGACTTTGCCTTTCCCAAACAAGCCTAAACGTAATAGGTATGCATTTTATCAACAATGGCCTAAACCCTGTGTGCACCATTGAATTTTTCAGCCGAACGAGAAAAAGGTTTTCAGTTAATCCCTATTATTACGCAACACTGCAGACGCCTTGTACAGTGTTTATTGCGATACATGATTGCTTGTCTTGCTTGCTTTCATGCATGCTTGCAAGATGCCTCATCCAGTTAGTTAGATGTTCAACCTATCCTCCGGTAGAGGTATAGGATGTTTTCACAGAGATGCCCAAACATAGCGGGCAAATTCATAGCTCCCAAGATACCTGCAATGTGTGACCCCTTGTCACTTGAATTTATGTAGCTAGCTACACAGGCCCCATGCAATGCAGCCTAGGGAAAAGACCCCCCTTCTCGGTAAGCCTCAGAAACTGGGTGAGGGGGAGGGGGCAAACAATCACGGCCAAAAGCCATGATGAAAGACGAAACCTAAATGTCGATGGCCCCATAAATATCTGCGGCTTTGATGGGGCATGGGTGCGGATGGGTGACTACTCAACTGCAGTCTGAAATTTGACACCCGTAGTTTAGTTTGCCTCACGTGAGTTTGCACTTTCATCGTCTTGTAACTCTACCTTTTTGAATGAAGAGATCAAAGTTAGGAATTAGAGGCAGATGTGAACGAAAAGCTCAAAACAAAAACGGGAATACCAGAGACGTAGAAGCATCTTTAAAGTGGGGGAAAATCAAAGTAGGGGCACATAACACCTGTTTTAAACTGGACATTTTTGGTTTTTAAAGGGACTTTTTTGCATGGATTGTCATGAACACTATACCAACTTCCTCCCCTTCTTCCGGTTAAAGGCCAAAACAATGTTTCTCAGGTCAGAAAGCTACTTTCTGCGGCAAAAAAACTCTCCGATCATTGTCAATAGAAGGTACCCCTTACTCCTTGGGCTTGCCACAGCTCGTTAGACTTAAATTTACCCTCGAGAATGTTTCTTCAGCTAGTGGATTATCTCCTATATCCAGAAAAAGATGGCACGTCTAGACACGTCCATTATAACCTGTTAGAAATGAAATGATTCTATTCTCGAAAATAACCGTATTTTTCTAGTAAGTTCGTCAAACTTTAGCATACCTAGCCTGCGTCAGTGCCTCTTGTATTTTTTTTTAATTTGAGGCACCTTCATAGCCCCTATTACCTTCCTTGGGATTTCGAGAGAGTGAATTTTATAATCAAATTTTTTGAAATTAAAGAATCACCTCAAAATGTTGAAAATTAAAGAATTTATTAAGGTTGAGGTACATTGATGGTCTGACCTTTAACCTGCTCGGGGTTTTTGGCAAAGAGAGAGGCTTGACTTTCACTTTTTCACTTTCATGCTAACTGACCAAGGTTTTATTGTGGCAGGATGTTTTGTTTCCTAAAATCAGGGCCTTAATTTTTTAGAAATAGAACTGCAATGATTATATTTTTTTATTGGAATTTTTTTTCACATCATGTGAACAATGCATTGATCTGGGATAGACATTTTTACAAATCCCGAAATTCAGTACTCCACGTTTTTGAATCAATACCGCACAAAGTCCGCAATACTGCACACTCAAATAGGCCCTTGTTATTCCTTTAATGCGCACAAAAAAATTAGCAGCTAAAACAGGCCCTGCCCAAAATGCAATTAACCGACTTAAAAAGAAAAAATTGCCGGACGGAGGTCGTATTTCAGATCTGGTCTTTCTATCACAGTCCTTATCAAATTTACAAGTTTTCTGGCTTAACAATAATATTTCAAGTGTAATTTTAGTTATAAGCTTTAATTATAGAATGCTTTTCAGATAAAATGATGTCTTCGTTAGTCCGGTTTGTGTTTTAATTGTTGGAAAAACATTTGCGAATTTGGATCGCTCAACACATTATTGTCATTTCTGCTTATTAAGCTTTTTTCTTTGCTCAGGCGGTTTTCTTGTTTGATCTGCAGTTTGACGTTTCCGGTCTGTGCTAACTAATAAGCGGACCATAGATACATAGCACGAGGCTTGCTCAAAAGCCAAATCATCTCCAACGAAAACATGGACCGAACAATTAGAATGATAGAATGAAACCCCAAATGGATTCATAGCCAGATAATTACCGATCTTCTGATAACACCCAACAAGAACTTTTTTCTTACACAATAATTGTTTAAAGAAATTTCATGCCTTGACATTTGAGAGATATCAGGTAATGCAGGCACCGGGGAGCAGGGGGTGGGGGGGCTGGGGGCTATGGTCCCCTACTTTTTCATAAGTAGGAAAAATTTCTTTATAGATCAGAAATTCTTTCTTCATTGATCAGTAGTGCCAATGCGCCTGTCGCTAAGGCAGCAGGAACCTAAATTTTGGAAGATTCGCTTAGAGCAGCCAAAAACTGGAAGCAAGCTTCATATCTTTCAAAATATATAATTTTTTCTTCAACATTTCTTATAATACTTCACATGGTCTGCTTCGTTTAAATTTGTACTCTGTTTTTTTAACTACTAATATTTGCGGGTAAGGCTTGCAAAATAGCCATTTTCTTGTTTCTAAAAGGGGCGTGACTTAAAAATGTTTTTGAGAAAAGCCCCGAAAAACCTATTTTTTCCGTTGTTTTCAGTTTATCCCTACTGTATGCACCATATAATAGATATCTTTATGGTTCAAATCCCATTTACTCTGATGTACCTGGGAATGTGCAGAGCTGTTCAGTCTAAATGAGCCTGCGAAGGGTTCTACAGTCCGAACATCCAGCAAGAAAATCTCATTCTCAAATTCTTGCCAAGGAATTTATGAAAGACAACTGCTAAACAGTTGTTCAAGCCTCTTACAATTGCTAGCCATGATCCTCATTAGAATCTCCCCAAGGACAACTTACAGATAAATCTGATGCATATTAATAGCCATTACCATGGGTCTAAATAAATATGATGTCTTTGAAGAGTATCAAAATGTACTCCAATTTCTGCCAAGGGTATCAATGGTGAAGTCTATCTGAAGCAGTTCTTTTCATTCCCTCATCATACGGAATTGACACGAGGAATAATTCGTGATTGCAATAAATGTGAAATATTAGAGCAGATAGTTACCCTGTTACTCTCGCCTGTTCTCGTTTTTGTTAACGATTCTCCCTTTGATTCCTCCATAGAAATCAAGATGATGATTCCAATCTGTGTTGGACACAATTCAAGCTGGGCATCAAGAGTGGGTAGAAGTGAGCATGCAAGCAACCTGGGGTGTTCCCATGACCATACCCTTTATGTAAGTGACGCCCAAGGTGAAGGGATGTTTCCATTCAGCGTTGGTCATGCTGGATCTGGAGAGGAATGGAGGCACAATGTTGTTGAGGTAAGTTGTTCCATTTGTACAGTAACAATATGCTTGTAAGATCCTGAATTTTTCAATTTAGCCTAAATACGTCGCTAGAGATATGGTTAGATTTAGGGTTAGATTGAGAGCAACCGTTAGAGGTATTGATAAAAGGCGTGGTAGTGGTCTCTCAAGTTCTCTTTTTGTGATTTAAATAGGATAGCAGAATGCTCTGAAAATGTATTTCTGTAATTTTTGCAGTCTGTGCACAGCTGAGACAGCAAACCAGTCGCCCTTCATGACCACCTTTACCCTTCCCCCCCCCCCCGATGAGTCTGTTTGCGGCTGACAAGAGGTTTCCATTAATTTTCAGGGCCCTACTGCTGGCATTAGTGGCTGGTGTCACGATTTCACGTTCTATGCTTTTAAAACGCAAATGCCAGGAACGATACCCTACGCTGTTGGCCATGCTGAGTATGCTCATGGCTGGAAGTACAGATTGTCAGAAAATCTAACTTTTGCTGGAGACCAAGGATGGACGCACGATTTTGTTTTTTATGCTTTCCCTATCAATCCTGAGAATCTCTTACCAGTGTCTGTTGGCTCAAATTCCAGACATTGGACCGCCAGAGTGGTTGCTGGAGTGACTGCTAAAAATCATCAGTTCCAGCATGTTTTCACATTCAAAGCACTTGAAAAGCAACACCCTGAAGCTGTGTGCTTCGCAGTCGGTGGAGCTGGTAAATACAGATTCATCCCATAATTAATAAGGCCCCTCTGCTCCAATTCCAGTAACACTTTCTAGGCTTTTGTTTGTTGTCAGTCCCGCCAGAAATACGATTACATTTCATTTGATTTCTCTTCATTTCATTTGGAATTCAAGTTCTTTTGGGAGGGTAGCCCCTCAACAGAGGACCGATTTTCAAGAGGCCCCCATCTACATTACCTACTAACATACTTGAATAATTCTTTAAGACAATATCTTTTAATTACAATAAAAGTAGTGTATAGTGAAAATAAAGTAGAGGATTGACTTTATGTAAGAAAATTTGTTTGTCAACAGTCATCTTTGAGGCTGTTCCAAATTGAGGCTTTTCTAGACTGAGGCTGTTCCAAATGTGCGTACCTCTGTACGAAAAACATATCTGATTCGTTGCGTTTTTGTTTTCTTTGGCAACCATAGGTCATTTGGGGGAATTTGGCAGACTTGGGGAATATGGCTTCAATTTTGATTTGAAAATGATTATGGTTATGGATAAGTATGAACATTTCTCTGTCAAACGCACCAAGATTTATTGAATAAGTTATTACATGCGACTCAACTCTTAACTTCCACATTCTGTTTACAGGTGGAGGTGAGCATGAGAGGCACAGTATAGTGAAAGGAACAAATGCAGGTTCCAGTGGATGGAGCCATAAAATGATGTTCTATGCTTTTGAGCAACAGAAGCCAGGCACTATACCCATTGCTGTTGGGCATGCAGAGTATTCTGGAGGCTGGAAGTATCGCATTTCTGAGAACTGCACATTTGCTGGAGACAACGGATGGACACATGACTTTGTTTTCTATGCCTTCCCAGCAAACACATCTCTTCTAATGCCGGTAAGTACAAGCATTAAGAATATAAGCATAAGCATCCACAAGAGTATGAAGTAGGCTACCGATCTCTAGCCTGGCTAACCAGGTACATACAGAGGGCATATAATACGTATTCCTAAAAGAAAAGTACATATTTGTATATTTACCAATATAATGTCATGATAGCCTTGTTTGCAACGATCATTGAATACATATGTTAACCCAAACATGTGTTTATTTTACCGGGCAAGGGAAACTATTGGTTTTAAATGGCGATGATAATTTCGGTAATATCAGCTGTTTGTATTGAAGGAGTTTTTCTGGGGTGGCATTTTTGCTAATGAATTTCTAGCCCCTTTTTGCACGAAACCTTTTTGAATAATAGTTTGGATGGTGCGAGTAAAACTTAGTAAATGCTAAAATTAAACCCGTAATGGGTGTGATTCTCTTGCCTATTGCTTTCTGGTGCAGGGGCGCCAGTTAGGTTATATACTCCTGCATATTCCAAATTAAACGAGGGTTGCCCTTTAACAATAAGATGGTTCTTAAGTGCCCCCCCCCCCCCGTCAGAAACGATTTGTTTCAATAATGCTAAATAAAAAATATTTATCAAATTAAACGATTACCCTTAATTATGATGTTTTAAAATCTATTTACAGGGAGGTTGCTTGCTTAGACTTAGCTGGTGGGCTATTCCATAGTGCCCCTTGGTAGGAGAAGCACTTCTGTTCATTAGTTGACTTTTACAACAGTAACCTCGGGTCCGTCCTTGTACCAAATTTAGGCTGTTCAAGCCCGAGGCCAGAGGGAGGCTAGGAGGGCTTAGCTGTATGGCCACGAGACTGACAACACAAAAAAACTGGTTTCATTATCATGAAAGGTACGAAGAAATCAGTTAGACAAGTTTTCGTAATTACTTTTGTTGGTTCTATTAGGTCTCTGTTGGCTTTGAATCTAACCATTGGTGTGCAAGAGTAAAAATGGGCGAACGTTTGGAAGAATTTTATTTCCAGCATTCATTTACATTCTACGGATTCAGGTCACCATACCCGGGTACCATACCAATTTCATTCGGCGAGGCTGGTGCGGATTACAACCAAACATTAAGAAGTCGCGTTGACAAAGGAACGCATGCTGGTGGTAATGGTTGGAACCATGTGTTTACAGTCTATGCTTTTCCAGACCGAAAACCAGGAACCGTCCCGATTGCAGTTGGGCATGCAGATTTTGCTCTCGGTGGCTGGAAATACCGGGTTGAGCAGAATTCTGAGAATGCTGGTACCCAAGGCTGGTGTCATGATTTCACTTTTTACGCCTACCCTCATCCACAGTAAAAAAAACACTCATTCAAGATTGTTACATTTAGTTTTTTCAGTTGCATTCTTTATTGATCAAATACAACAAATATATTTTGATTGGCGTTGAATTCAAACTATAAAGAACACCAACTTAGTGTCTCTTCCTGTGTTTTATTACCTGATTGTGTGTTTAATGGGAACTTGGTAGTTTTCTGAGAATCGCACTTCGGTTAAAGGTGCGTAATATTTAGTCTGTTGGGACCCATGAACCCAATTGTAATGTTTGGTTAAGTTTTCCCCTCTTTGGTCCCAAATCGAAATCGTTACCAACATGAGCTGCAATCCTCCTGCCACTAAACCTTTCTTGGGATTGTGACGTAACGCAAGGTAACATGCAACAAAATTTTGTTCCATACTGACAATTATGATAATAAACTTCTTATTTATAGTTGGCGATAACTTATAACAGCTCGTTCTCTTTAGAAAAGTGAGCTGATCAATCCAAATATTTAACCTACATACAACAAAACATAATTTTTTACAATAGACAGCCTAATTACAATTGCACCCCAATCTCAATGATTAATTCTTAAGTGACACCTATTGTCTGTCAACCAGTTTTTAAAGGTTTTTGCGGATTGGAAGATTAAATGTTGTTGTACCAGCAGTAGGTATTTCCATATTTACAATTCTTCATAATTTTTAATATTCGATCATGACAAACATTTGGCCAAGAGAATGATCCTGTCTGTGTAAATGGCAATGAAAAATCAGCGCAGCTACCACGCAGGGAGAGGAACACCGTCATAAAAAAATATCTTGTCCTTTTTACTCGTTACCTTCTCTATGATGAGTATCTCCTTCGTTCTTATCTTTGTTCCAAGATGGGGTAATCCCATCCATAGTAATGACAATGCTAATAGACAGGTATTGAAACGATAAAATAACATATTCTAGTCTTTCATCTTTCATAGTTTCAATTAAATTTTCGTGTTACCAGAAGTTTAGGTTATATGAAACCAGTCTTTAACGACGAGATAACTGTTGTCACATTTTGGATAAAAGTGCTTTCACTTCAGCCAAAAAGAGATGATAATACAAGGACTTTATTTCGATTGTCAAACTACGCAAGTGCGATTTACATGGAAAGTGTGACATCGTGGAACAACCACCTACATCGCAATACAGTAACCCAATTCAGGTAGGGTCTTCATTAAATGATCTTTTTTACTCAAATCAACTCAACAATTGCACGGATAAGCGGACGTAAATTGATATAGAGAATTAAATATTTATTACAAATATCTAAAAACTTAAATAAATTCTTAGAAGCCCTGTCATCATACACTTTTTATGCAGAAACTAAATAACTTCTTCAAAGATTTATGCCAAATTAAAAGATATTAAAACCCGAAATTTGACAGAAAAATTTTTTTATCAATTTCATAAAGTAAAAAAGTTGTATTCTTCAAATCAGTTTCTTGTCTCTGATGATTCGAAATAAGAATTCGAAAACATCTAATAAGCATTTTATCTCATCAAATAGTATTAGCTCATAGAGTTTTTATAGTAAGCTATTAAACAAATATTTAATAGAAAATAACCAATCTTAGCCAATTCGAAGTAAACTTGGCAAAGTAAATGAACTTTAGAAAAAATGATCGTGTTGTTGCATAATGACTTTCAAATCAAATTCATGAGCTACCCCAGTTCAAGCCTCCTCAAAGTCAACCAATTTTAATATGAATATCAAATTGGGCTTATTCAAAAGACATACCACAGCCAAAACATCAAATTCTAAAAAAGATTTTGATGACGTCATCATTTAGATGCTTTTGTTGATGGTTGATGATCCATGGCATACCTCAGAATAAGGTCAGGATCAGTTGATTGATCATGCAAATGTTTATGATCAATTGATCGACAATTAACAGCCTCAGTCCTCATCCGCCATAAGTGCGGTGTTTGAAGTTTTGTGATCAAAACAATCGTATCACAAAACTGGTTTGAAGTGATCAGTGATTTCTAGAACAACCATATCTTGAGCTTTCGCATAGATCATCAACCCTTTTTGATTGGGGGGGGGGGGGGAGGGGCTGCCAACAACAACAACCACAAATGCTGCCAATATTCCTTTTTCAGTGATGACAAAAACTAATGAGGATGTGGATAAGCATGAAAAGCAAAATCGTGAGTCCAGCTTTTTGTGCCAGCATTTTCATAGTTCCCACAAACTCTGTACTTCCAGCCTCCTAAAATGAATTCCGCATGTCCCACAGCAATAGGAATTGTGCCAGGCTTCTTATGGGGATACACATACACAGTAAACTCATGTTCCCATCCTCTATTGCCTGCATTAGCACCAGCTTCAACTCGATTCCGTAGAGTGCGGTTGTGTTCGGCACCTGCTTTACCAATAGAAACAGGTATTGTGCCAGGGTATGGAGATCTGAATCCAAAAAATGTGAACTCGTGTTCAAAGTAAGCGTCTGTGAGCTTGCAGAGGTCTGGCTTCAGTCTGTAACACCAATACTGAGATTCAAACCCAACTGCTACTTCCATTAAAAGTGATTCACTGAAAGGATATGCATAGAAGACAAAATCATGGTCCCAACATATACCATCGACACGTTTCTTGTTAATAGAAACTCGATACTTTCGGCCACCCCAAGGTTTGGGTTGATATCCTACGGCTATCGGGACTGTGCCAACATTCTGCTTTAAAAGGCCATAGTACTCAAAGTCTTTGTGCCAACCCCATCCTGGGAGACAACCTGTAGAGACAGCATACCGCCTGTCACTGCCCTCTCCTACGAAGAGATTGAGATATTAATAACATAATTGTAAACCACTAAAGTTGTTCATGACCCTTGTTTAGCGGGCGAGGGCTAGGGGCATATCATCTTTTGCTCAAGGATTTTCATTTTAATTTTATCCAAAAAAAGCCCGACCCAAAAATATCACACATATCACAGTAGGGTGCACGATAGGGGCTTGAACATGGGCCTCTCTTAACAAGCTGCTCCGCTAAAGACTTCCAAGGATATCGCTTTGGGCTTATAGTTGATCCAAAACTATCGCTCTGATCCACGCACATGTTAGTGTGCCAAGCGCCGAGAGGGGATCTTTCTGCGAAGCTAAAGCTTTATTACATTCATTGATGCAAGTCTCAAAATTTGTCGCACCGTGTGGCAATTTGTGGCACCTAATGATAAGTGTTTGAAACACAGTTCGCTATTTGGCGAGCATTTACCATTTACTGCAGGAGGTATTATATTATTGAGTAACAAAACTTTGTTTGTCAGAAGAACAAGAACAAGAAAAGGCATTGTTTGTCACAACAATGGATATTCATGACTTTCAGGGCCTGTGGAACAATATCAGCAACGAGCCTAACGAACAATTTTTAGCGTATTATTGAGCTACCAGACTCGTTAAGGTTAACCAAAAAACATCAAACACAAAATTACCCGCTGATCCTATAAAAATAGGTATAGTCGTTCCAGGGTGTTTTTCTTCAAATACTTTGAAGATTGCATCATGTTTAAACATATCGTCTTTTGCTGAAACACCAGCTACTACTTTGGATGTAAATCCCGCTTCTCCAACTGATGATCCAACTGATATGAGCATTGTGCCATGGGCTGTACCAGGAAATGCATAAAATACATAATCATGGTTCCACCCGTGGTCTCCTGCAAAAGTAGCATTTTCAACCAGTCGATACTTTACACCATCGGCGTATGTCTTATGACCAACTGCATATGGCACTGTCATGGGTCGTTCTGACTTGTAGGCATAAAATGTGAAGTCGTGCGTCCATTTGTTTACATTAGCATTTGTACCCTGTTCAACGTAAGGAAATGTATTAAATGTATCATGTAGGGAAGTTAGACAAAAGAGTTGACGTACTTACTATATTCTCCTGCCTTTAGGTGCTCATAAGATAATACTTTGTTAAAGCTGAAAATTTTCTGCGAAACTCTGCGCAACTCATTGTGCAAAAGTAGGTGTATTTCAAATTTTATTTTTACCATAAAATATCAACCTTATTTTTAACAAAAATTAATTAAATTTCTATGTATCTATACATTGCTTTTGTAAATTGCAAAAAAATGCAACATTTTGCTAAATAGTCGTCAATTTTTGCAATCCCTTTTCATTTTTACAGCTTTAACAAATCGTAAGTTAGCTTTTTATTTGACAATGTTTTTTTTGGATCGTGAAATGTATTTATCATTTATTCGAGCAACATAACACATTGTATGGGTTTAAATGTTGAAGTGAAACATATGATCATATTTTAATGCTCAAATCGGTTGAATGTAGCCATAAGGAAGGCTAGTAATTACCGTTTGAAAAAGTTGCAATTTTACTAATGCTCAATTTTGGCAGCCATTTTGTACAAGGCGTCACGGTACTTTTGTCCAGGTAATGTATGCTGTCTTATGCACAAACATTTTTAAACAATACTGTCTATTTTGATTCGATTTATTTGAAAATAGTTACTCTATTCCTTCGACACATGATTTCGAACCAACACTTTTATCGCATTCTTTATATGTTCCTAATTCTTAATTTTTGGAGAACTTCCTCGAACCTTTCCATATGTCACTCTTTACACATCCAAGCAAACGAAAACAAAGAACAACTATCTGCATTGACAATCCATTTACTTCCAGAAAATCACGTAACTCTTTATATCTTCTTTCAACATATGGCTAATACAGTTCTTTTGAACTTACACTGACTGTCACACCATGTTCCTTTGATAAAAGCCATTTACGAAATTAATATCAATGTTCAAGCTTCTTGTGTTGGACAAACTACAGAGATATGAGTTACAGGCCAAGAAACCATCATCAGTTAATTCACGTAACATAATTGGACACTTGTCATATAATATTCAAACACATTACAATGTCGATCCTCTCTAAACGGCCTCTCTGGACGTGAAACCCAGAGTTTTTCCTGAAGATAAATAGGGATGATCCTCGAGTCCCATAAAATCCCCCAAAAATCCTTTTTTACACTAACATACCTCAATAATACAATGTCTCCGTTGGTCATCCTCTCCTGTGTGGCCAATGCTGTAAGGAAAGCCTCCCTCTGTTTCAGTGTCCAAGGCATGCATCAAGTGTGTGTGTTTATTACTGAAATCTAAGCTTGAATTGTCTTCTTCTCTACGTACACGTAGGGTCCAATCAGGCCGATGGCCAAATGATATGGTGATAAACATTTTTGTATTTCTACAAACATATGTTATAAATATGTCAGTCTAATCTTCTGAGAAAAACGAGAGACGGAGAGGAGAGGAGAGGAGAGGAGAGGAGAGGAGAGGAGAGGAGAGGAGAGGAGAGGAGAGGAGAGGAGAGGAGAGGAGAGGAGAGGAGAGGAGAGGAGAGGAGAGGAGAGGAGAGGAGAGGAGAGGAGAGGAGAGGAGAGGAGAGGAGAGGAGAGGAGAGGAGAGGAGAGGAGAGGAGAGGAGAGGAGAGGAGAGGAGAGGAGAGGAGAGGATCGATGGAAGGAAGACAAGAACATTGAAACCATCACTTCTATTAACTTCAAACAATGTGATGAACATGTATCTTTATAGGGTGTTATCGTTATCTTTATAGCATCTCATTTTCAAATAGTGAAATGGAATTATGGCTCAATTTTTTCACAAAATGGTACCCCTTTAAGATACCCCCCTCTCCTAGGAAAGGACACTTCGTCATCGCTTTGCCTCGGCGTAAAATACTTTCTTCCTGGCAACAACAATTTCATCAGGGACGCCTGCTGAACTCTATGGTGAGGGGGGAAGGCAGTTGAAAATAGTTCAACACATTAGTAAAATAGATTAATTAGGTTGAATCCCAGAGTGCCCCCCCCCCCGCTGCAGGCATCCTTGATTTTGGTATTTACACAAAGCAACTGAATCCTATGTTTACAGTGTAGTGTCTAACTCACTCCTCCAGGCCTAGTAAAAGCGATGAGGATGGAGCGCGGCAACATAGCATACGTGGCAATCCATATCCAGAGGCAGACTCTACCCGGGTTCAAAGGACGAGTCAGTCAATGAATTCATAAAATTACGCAATTCTTTAGACTTAACGCCTTTGAGCTGACCTTGCACCTCTGACCTACCATATGATCCTACAGAGCCTCATCTGTCTTGAGAGAAAACCGGCCTGAGCTCGAGGTTGAAGAGAAATGATCCTCAAAACTTTGAATAAAGAATTGGAAAAATAATGCCAAGATCACTAGTGTTTACCTGATAGCACTTACCTCGATCTTGTAATTCTTATCCACCAAACAGCTCGATTTCACTGTCAGATTGTCCTGTCAGATTCGCTTGCAGCAAGCTGTGTATCTGCGTTCGTGAAGAAATCCTCCGATAAACATGACCTTTTGCATGACTGATCCTATTCTTGAGCTCGAACAATACAAAGCTTGATTATTTAGGTCAGACCAGAACAGGGGGCAAAGGAAACCGGAACGCAAGCAAGCAAAAGCAAGGTTTTACAATCAAAAGCAAAATGGAATAAAAAGTCCACCAGCATCTATAGCTCCTATCTATTGTTTACACTTTGCAATCGTCAAAATCTTAATCTACCATTGTCTGCAATTGCTAATTTACCACACAATAGATGAACAATAGATCGCCGCAAGACAGTATTGGAGAAAACTTTACACGAATGTTTCTGTAACAGAACGAGTCGAAAAAATCATAGTCAAGGACTACACTACACTACATGTACAAAATATAGGGCCATGATTATGTGGAAAAAAATTACCTGGAACGAAGCTTCTTTATGATCTATAAACATCAAATAAGTTTGGTCAGTGTTGCTAACAGATACAGATTTTGAAAGTTTAAGATTTTATTATCATAAATAATTATGGTCTGATAACATTGTTTTATGCAACCAGTTTAAATTAAACATCTTGTAAGTATTATGGCTGAACCCTCTTCCCTCCCTCAAATATGCGGGTGTCATGTCATGATGGTTTTGATGCATGTAGAGAAAGATGTCAATCATTGAAACAAGCCAAGAATCCTCATGACATAGACATAGTTTCAGCATGTGATACATTTAATTATATTTTTCATACTAAATATTTTGCATTTAGTCCAGCTAGCCTTCATCACATACACAGCCAATCGAAACCTAGCCGGGCCCAGGGGTTCGGGTAGACTTAGAACCCCCAGCATCTAAGGCATTGAAAACCTGTTTGATAGATACCTTATTTTTGTTGGCCCACAAGGCTTGAGCCTCCTGGTAACTAGTCTGACCAACAAAATCCTGCTGACCAGTGTTGTTTGTCTGTTTTTGATGTGACACATCGTAAGTTGTAGTTGGATCATTCAACTTGGATGACATTTACAAACTGGGAAATGGCTGGAAAATTGCCATTGACTTTGGTCTATTGTTTAAACTTAGGATGTGACCTGACAAGGAGGGATAAAAAATAAATTATGAGTATAAGGAAGAACGAAAAAGGCAGCAATACAAATTGAATACGACAAAATCATTATTTATTATTTGATAATTTGCACCAAACAAACAAGGTAACATAATTTAAATACTTTCGTTACCATATAAAGAACAGACAATTTTGTCACATGTAAGTCAAAAAGTATGAGAGTAGGCAAATCCCATATGACATTGGAAAAAATATCTTTGCCACTGAATCCAAAATATTTCCATTACTTTTTACTGGGCTTTGAATCTTTGGGGAAGCTAGTTGTTCTGGTCTTCCAGCTTGATCAACCATTTCTAGACTTTCAGTTTTGCCAAATATGGTGGTTGGTCTCTGAAATGGTAAATAGTAGCGGTGAAGTCAAAAAACCAACTCACTCAAAAAACCACAAAACACGACATGCATCAAAGTGTACCCCCCCCCCCCCCCCCCCCCCCGTATAATTTTTTAAGCTGACAGTAGTAAGAGAACGGAAATAAATGCCTTATAATCAATCATTAAAGTAGAAGAGATTGACATTTGAGGGTTGATTCTGCAACATCCCTCCCCCTCTTCCCCTCGTCTCTCTCAAAAAATGACGAAGTTTATGCATCTTTTAAGTTAACTTTGTTTCGTATTCTAGCTGCAAATGTATTATTTTAGATTTGAAACATCAAAATTCAACTTACCGGGAATTTCTTGTTCCTCAACGTCTTCAGCTTTAAAACTAAGATGTATTCAGCCATGACAAGAATGATGAAGACAATGTTTATCAATGAGTAGATCTCCATCGCAGTGATGTAAGGCTCCTTCGGAATCAATGAACTTGTACTGCCAAAGATGAGCATAGTCGACAGAAAATTTGTAACAATTAATGTTACTCTCGCTGGAACTGCAGTCGGTGGAATGAAAAACGTTGTGAATGACAGGAACACCAGCAAAGCACCAGGAATGTATACGTGGTACAAGTAGTATGGAAAAGATCGTTTCAGTTTAATGATTGCTTTGAGTTTTGGAAATGGATCTACGGTAAACAGAGATGAAATGATTTTTAAATTTGGTTAAAACTCAGGTAAGCAAGGCTGAATTTATATATATATATATATATTTATATATATTCATTTAAAAACACAATTACTAAAACAATAATCAATTTATTACGTGCCATCCATAGTGGGAAAGGAGTTGTAATCAGCGAGTTCCCACTATGTATGACACTTACAATTAAATGTAAAGTGGTAGTTAAAAGGATTATTAAAGGACGCTTAAAATCGCATGTAGTTATTCATTCTGGTGCAAAAGATTTTCAGTGTAGGTACTGCCCAAAAAAATTTGCACGTAGCTGTGCTCAAACTGCGCATCAAATCACGCACACAGGGCAGAGGCCCTTTAAGTGTGAAGTATGCGAGAGGAGATTTGCAGATCGTAGCACCCTAGCTGTTCACCAGAGGACACATACGGGTGAACGGTCGTATGCCTGTGATGACTGTTGTAAGCTGTTTAACAATCCTGGCCACCTTAAAAGGCACAAGAGAATACATAGCGGTGAGAAGCCTTTTAAATGTAAAGAGTGCTCTCGATGTTTTGGTCAGCAAATGAGTTTAAAGGTCCATTTACGTACCCACAGCGGAGCAAGGCCATTCGTATGTGACGTATGCGGCAAACAGTTTATTCATTCTAGCCATGTTAATAGACATAAAAAGCGTTATCATCATTAAATGCACAATGGCGTCGTGGGTTAGAGCCTATGGGACTATTTTCCCCTCTGTTTCCAGAAAAAGTAGCAATGTTTGCAGATTTTCGCAACTTTTTGGTCGCATTATCTGCCATATGCAATCTGTTTAGTTGAATCAAGAAGCTATATTAATTGCCTGCAACGCTTTTAAGGTGGGATATTTTCTAACTTTGTTATATATGACATTTTCCAGAAGAAAATACTGTGCATTGACGTTTATTTGCACAGAGAAGAGAGTCTAATTTGCTCATCTAAAACGTAACATGTCCAAAACGTCAACTAACCAAACCAAAATTAATGCAAACATTTGTCAAAATTATTTTGATATTGTTCCCCTCCTACGTTTGAGTTGTGACAACCCTGAAGTGTGCCTTGCATAAAAGTTGAAGAACGACTGAAATTTGAAGAGAAATTAATAACCAATTAGGGATAGGATTCATGTCCTCAGGGGCAAGGCTTGTGATCAGTGCTTTGCGTAGATTTTCCGTTAGAGTTGGTGGCTGGACTTGGTGTTGGGGTTGCTGTTAGAGCAGTTTGTAGGTCCAGAGGTAAAATCAGCTTCAAAGTTTGAGGAAAGGGTTACATGAAGGATGTGAGTAAAAAGCATTAGCATGAACAGTCAAAGTAGATCGTACTTTAACTGAAAGCCTTACACGCATTTATGCTAATGCTAGTCCTAGGGAAGTAATTCTTGTAATTCGACTCATGCTGTTTCAATCAGGCAATACTGTCACTTACTGTTAATATTGTATCTTAATCTTAATATATTGCAATAATAAGGTCGGATGAAGAGAAATGGTCCAAGACTGCAGCCTTGGAGAACACTAAATATGCTAAGTGGTAATCATATAACCAAGGGTGGCGCCAGGATTTGCCCGAAGGGGGCAAGGTTCCCCGACAAGGGGGCTATAAAACAGAATAGGGGTATCTTTCAGAGCATGAGAACACATTTTTTCGTTAAAAATTGCCTGAGAGGCGTAAAATTTTTCCCCGACGGGAAAGGTACAGACCTGAAATACTGAAATACTTAGAATTGCATTGTGTAAATAAATAAAATCTATGGTGAAAAAAGGATCGATAGTTCGATAATACCTTTAAGATAGTAAGTAACTTGTCGTATTCCTTTTATTGATTTGACTTCGTATCCTGCCGTAGAGAGATCTAATGCATCGATTGGTTTGTTTATGTCCTTCCAAAATAGGGACACTTCATTCCCATTGAATGCATCTAAAGATTAAGAAAGTGTATCATTTACGTTATCAATGTAGTGTAGTGCTCAGCAAGTAAGTATGTTTTTTAATCAAGATTTATCCCTTGGTTAGAGAATTGTTTAAAAAAGACCTTGCAAAATAATTGACACTTCACAGGAAATTGCATCACATCATTAAACATTTGCACGTGAATTTATTTTCATGTAACGGTTAAGACCCATGTAAATTTTCAGGGCTGGCATTGTCAGATTAATTAGCTGATAGCCCAAAGTATTGCAGAAAACAGCAAACATAACATTGCAAATATTTTCTATATTTACCTCCTGAAAAAGTACGTTTTACGGTGCTTGCGGCTGGGACATTTGGTTCTTTTGGAAAGGGCAAAAAATACCCTTAATCCAATACATAATTGGAATTATGGTGCGCGCTCTTGAAGATTCTTTCAAAATGCTTCACGGTTCATTTCCAAAATGTGTACCAGTTTGTTTCCAAATGTTGGCATCACGGTATCCGAATCATTTCTGCCCCCCCCCCCTGCTTAAATAAATGATGGAAACCTGATGTTGACTAAGCATCAGCAGATTTCTGTCAAACGATTCATGTCAAATTTCAGTCAAATGTATTCATTCCTTGAAGTATGGGAAAAATTTCGCTTAAGTTGATAAAAAAAGATGTCGATATAATTAGGCCTTGTGGTTTTACAGAGAGTCTTCATTCCTTTCTCGATTTTTGAGGAGCCTATTTCTATTTCTTGTAAAAATCCTGCAATTCATGTATGCACATTTATTAGCATTCCACTTAAGCAAGATGGTTTAAGCCTTCTAAGCATTTTACTTGCCTCAGTAACATATCAAAGTCTCTTGGCCTTTAGTATAATTAAATCTTCCCATGCTACTAATTAATGAATTTTTTCTTGACCTCTACTCACATGGTTCTAGATCAATTGAGCAATCTTGCTCGTCGTGTGGAAAATGCCTCAAATTCATTTTACAGTGGCAGTTAAGCGTGAATCTAGAACAAAATAAAAATTATGAGAAAAACTTGTTAAAGTTTTGTGCACATCAATCACGTGCACAAATTCCGCTGTTTTGTGAAAATTAATGTTTTAAATTAAAAAAGAGTTATTTTGGTTACATTTATTTTTGTTACATGGTATATGTTTTTAGTTAATTCTATCAACTTAGGTATCAGTACTGCTATTTCTATTCTTCTCCGTACCCTTCGGTGCGCCTCTTCTTCCTATTTTCCAGCTTTGATATCAAATCTTGGGCTTAGGCAAAGTTGCTTCATAAACTGCTTGTAACAAAAAGAGTGTAAACAAAACTGATTACCTCTTACTTGCATAAACAGAGGAATTTGGTCCAATTCTCGCCAAGGAACTATCAGTTAACGTTTTGTGACTCTCTGTTTTTCTTGAGTTTGATACAAAAGTATCAGGCACCCAGAAATATTCAGCTGGATCTATGTTGAAATAAAACATACTCGGACCAACATTAAGCCTTGGATCAACCCACCATTGTCTGAGGTAAATGTCACTTTTCATGCTCTGAAATCAAGGGTAAAAATCATATCTTTATCCATATTATCATAATCATAACCATCACAACACAGTGTTATCAAGTTTTGAAAAAATTTATCATCAAATTTATATTTCATATTTCAATCATTTAGGGAGGGTAGCCCTTCAACACAACACAACTAAACAACTCGCTGTTAGAAGTCCTCTATCCAAAGAAGGTTTGATACAACAAATAAGATTGAAAATTGTTATAAAGAAATAAATGAAGTGAATGTTCAGATAAAGGTCCTGTTTACTATAGAAGTATCATCGTGAAAACCCATGTTGGAAAATGTTAAAGGAGAGCCCAGAATTACTGTTATTTGTATGCTTTATGGTATGATGCAAATTTGAAATGCTATTGTTGATAACCTCAAATTTAATCAAGCACGCCTGCACGAGAAAAGGGCAGGTGGGGCCAGCTTGTGAAAAGGGTTGTGAAAATGGCCCTAATTAAAAATCATTTAGCGATCAATATACTGTTAGCTACATATGTTGTCTTGTGTTATTCAAATTATAAACGCTCTTAAAAAACCTTGATGAAAGGAGCTCCCTGCTGCAGAAGTATTCTGTAACACTTAAGGTAATGGAATAACAAAGCCCTTAAATCTAAGATATTTCTCAAGACAAGAGATATTTTTAAAGAACTGGTGGTGCTTCAAATTTGGAAAAAAGCGTCAACAGATTGTAGCGAGTTTTTTAGACATAAGAATTATGTCCAATCGCATTCTAGGATCCAGGTTCCTTTTTGCGTTTCCAATATGGAGCTAGTCAACGAATTGAAGTATTTCCATTCGTACCATAAATGCTGCATTTGCTAGCACTGTTCCCGTGCAACTTGCATTTTCAACGCCATCCATCTCTCCTTTATGAAAATTTGCAAAATTGCAAATAGGATTTTAATCCTCAATTCTCTCTAAAAATTAGCTTTAAATGTCGTAACCCATTCCGACAAACGCCCGTGCTATTCCATTTGACATTTTATTGAGTTACGTTAGATTATTGGCATATTCCAAAGATTAGCCTTGTCTGACTGGAACCTAAGAATTTTGAGTTTGGTACCTTAGTCTGAGAATTTTGATTTTTTTTTCAATACCAGATAGAAGTAAATGGTTCCCATGATTAAGGCTTACAGCATGGCCTTAAAAACTCCCTTGAAAATTTTGCATGCATACACAGAACCTATCCTTAATTTAATATTAGTAAGTACCATCTGTCAGGCACTGTGAGCAACAGTCCAACAATATGGTTGGTTATAGATACGCAGGTATCTGCATGCTGAACATCACTTGCCTAGTCCGATAATTTATTATCACTATTATTATTATTCTTCATACACAAAAAGTCCCTGCAGCACATTAAAATATCTTTATCATACAAAATCCAAAAATAATAGCCTATAGTCCTATCTTTTTTCAGCATTTCTGTTTTTCTAGGGAGTTGTGTTTTGAAAGTCTAGCTCTTTAGATGCGTTTTCAGTTGTTTTTTAAAACGATCTAATGTCGGTAGCTCGAATTTTAGCAGGTCAGGTGTGTCATTCCATGATGTCAGAGCTGCGCAATGAAAGCCTTTCTTGGCAAATTCAGTCCTATATCTAGGGATCCGGAGGTCTTTACAGTGCCTCGTGCTATAGGTCAAATCAGAAGATCTCGGATGATATTTATCCAATAGGCTTTCAGGGCATAGTCTGTTTACAATCTTGTAGATCATGTCGGTTGGATCGTAACGGAAAAAATTTTCTACGTTTAACCAGGAGGATGACCAGTTATCTGTTATTCTTGCATTAGATATTATTGACCAGGCCCGGTCTAAAAGTATGAAAAACGCAGAGAAATGACCAGGATGGTAAAGTCTTTGATTTTTCCTGACCGTCCTTTGCTCGGTAGACTAGCAAGCACAAAAAGAGCTGCCTTGTCTAAATAGTTCATCAATATAAAAGTTGCGCAAATATAAACATTTCATTCATGTTCCAAGAATAGTCGCCAGAGAACGTCTTGATGCAATGTTGTGTTCCCGCATTTCTTATGATTTAAAATATGGCATGTTTATGTAAAATTATTGATCAAATGTTCTTTTGAAACGCCATAATTATCACAAAACTGGTTGATATACCTGTTCTTTTTCACTGATTGGTCCTAATGCAATCATGACAATTTGAAGCGCCACCTCTGTTGCTTCACCTTATAAAAATCGATTTTATAGTGTAAAAATTCATTAAAAAATAATTTATACCTCTTCGTCTCAATGTCGATTGCAAAATACTGATAGCAAAGGGGTTTAATCTGGGGGGATTTTTGGGCTGTTTCACCCTCTCTAATATGAAAATATCTACCTCTTTCAGGGTGAAAATGGATGCTTCAAAACAGTTTTCTTGCGAAATCCATGCTTCTCTATGTTTTTGGATGTCAACAAATGATTTGTGCAGGGCAGCGAACCGTGACATCCTCAAAACAGGAGCATGAAGTGGCGCTCCTGAGCAGCAGCGTAGTCAGGGTCATTTATTTAAAAGGGGGAAAAAGAGCCAAAAAGGCATGATATGAAAAGCATCCTTTAAGTTGCCACCTAAAATTATTTGAGACCTCGCAGGTTTGTGCCAAGATCAGGCTTAGACAGATTAGATTAGATAAACTTTTAAACATTGGTTGCGCGAACGACACTTAACATACGTAAGACCCCCTTGTCGCAACCACTGATCCATTTATCAAGGTATTTTTAAATATATTTTCATACTTCACTTGTCTGAGCAAAAATAAAAAAATTTCAATATTGCGAACAATTGCATTTACAGTCTTAGCCCTGCAGACCAGATTGGCAATTTCGTGAGGATTAGTTTATCTGTAGAATGTTTATCAATGCATTAGATATTTTAACTGGGATTACTAACCTGTTTTTTCTATGGAAGACTTAATTATAGATACGATTTGAAATATGACAGGTTAAAGTTAAGACGC
The DNA here is from genome assembly GCA_964019065.1 of Catostylus mosaicus. Classification (NCBI taxonomy): domain Eukaryota; kingdom Metazoa; phylum Cnidaria; class Scyphozoa; order Rhizostomeae; family Catostylidae; genus Catostylus; species Catostylus mosaicus. Next base: position 15,918,621 of record OZ025185.1, on the reverse strand, counting down.
TTTTTTATTAATGCTGCCATAACATTGCCGAACACAGGTGCGCAAATATCTAGAAATATATTGACAATTGATAGAAAGGAATCGAATTGATGCTATTTGCATAAAGGAAGAGATTGACCAATCAATTGTCAAGATAATGAACAAAATTTTAATTTACCTTGCAAAGAAGGACGGGCTTTCTTATCGTAGTCATTTGTAAGATTTCTTAACATCTGCAATGACGCTGATCCAGCTGCAAATAATGAGAAAGCATTCGTAATACAGCTAAGCGCCTGTTTGATGATGATAAAAAATACTGTTCGTCTTTAGCGAAGCGTTGCATGCGCTCTGATCAGAGGTATGCTCGTAAGACACCTGCGGAGGAGTGAAAGCTAGACATCAAGCGCAATGATTTAACTATCTAACTACGGTAAGAGCATTGGATGATGGTCTTAATCTCATCTTACTATTGAACTACGGCTTTCGGAATTGTTACAGAGGAGGTGCATCATGCGCAGTAATTTTTCGGCACTAAACTATAAAACAAGCAAAGGCATCATTTTGTACCTATTAGCCTCTACAGCATAGCAAGGCAGCTTTTCATTTCATTTTCTTCATTTGATATATTTAAGTAGAGTAGATTATTATTTCTTAGCTTTGATTAATTCTTCTTTTCATTTGACTTGGTTCCTTGCCGTTCTCTGCCCTTTCAGGCGGATGCAGCGCACTGATAGCACCCCGTACTGAGTGGGATATTGCTATCTCATTTTATTAAAAACCATTAATCTTTGATCACTGTCAATATGTTATTGAATAGCTTACTAAAGATCAACAAGATTGGAAAGATCAGCCATTTCTATTTCATATTAATTCCAATTCAGCATTTTACAAAAGTGTAGCCCTGAATTTTAAAGGATGACAAGTGTACACCCTCAGCAAACTTTCTCTTAATATTTTCGATTCTGGCTGTTTCGATTCGTTACCCTGAAGGACAAAACCCAGCTCCATAGGTTGCGTGTCAATCGATTGCAGTTTATTCAATTACAAATTGTACAAATTGCGTTTCGGTCTTGTCTTTTTAACTTTCCTGCAATTCTCCTTGTTTTGTTGCGTTCTTTTGGTTCTCGTGTCAGAACCTAATTGGGTATGAGCTGGGCGGTCGCAAGCTATGGAAATATACGCATGTACTGTATGTTAGGTAAAAGGACCTTTTGTAAAGTCAATACAATGCTATAGGTTAAAAAAGGAGAAAGTGCCTTTTGAATTGCATGAAACAGATGTCTGTTTGCTTGATGCTTCTGTGGGTTCAGCCACATCTTCATTAAAAAATAATCATAACCATCTTCATTAATGCTCCAAACGGTATTTGATATGTTTCTGAAATCTATTCTGATTGACAGTCGCACTATATATTATTCCCAAGCGGGCTTTCATTTCTGTAAAATCCAAACAAACGTTGAAGATATTGCTTTCCTTACTCAAGGTTTGTAAGGCAGATGCAATTGATTCAAGCCAGCTTTTTTGCAAAATCAAAAGAAAAAAGAACATAATAAAGTAAATAAACGAAAAGAAGCCAATTAACAATTATAATCAATCGCTATGTGCATATTGTTTTGATCTACTTGAATGCAAATTGAAAGAAGAAGAGATCATAAGCTCGTTATTAAACTGATTATGGTCAAAGATGGTCTGCGAGCAATGAATTGTAATGCACTATACGAGTATGACCATTGTAGAAATTTGTAGGAACGGTTGAATTTGTTCGTATTTGTTCCCACCAAGCTGAGTTGGTCAACCCCTATGGACTATCCAGGCAATCGAGTTTCTTATTCAACGTGCAGAGAACACGGAGCCAGAGCGAGTGCGAGAGAGAGACGAGGTATCTGTTAGCTCTAGACTATTGTCTCTGGACTAAATTAAATGAACTAAAATACAGGCTTATATACATTTCTAGGAGTACTAAAATTAACATCGAATGACGCAGGTGAAACAAATAATAGAAAGGGCGAGTATAGGTGATGAGCGGATTGAATAGCGTGGCATTGATAAGGTAAATAATGCGGAGAAAGGATTAATGGCAATATAATAGTGTGAGTGATGTAATGGCTGGCTGTGGTATGTATCGAGATGGGAGAAAGTGGAATGAATGAATGATGATACAGAAAGTAAACAGGCCTAAGTGAAGTCACTACAAATTAAAGGATCTCCAATAGATATGCTTGCGCTATAAATTCTTTCTCGAAAACCTACAAACACAAAGCCACAACTGAATGCCGCAGCCTCGGGTCGAATGTAGCTTTTTCAAATGAGGTTATGACATAGCAATCATGCCGAATAAAGAAAAATAGCTCAAGGATGCACCCTTGTAGGCCAAGAGGGACATAATGCTGCATGCAAGGGCAGAGGAGGAAATTGAATTTTTTGAGTAGGGGGCAATTTCCATGAATTATCCTAGAAGTTAAGAGATAAGGCGTGGTCCCTCCTAAGATTTTATCGACCACACCCTTTTATGGCCACTCCTTTAAGTGGCCACACCCATTATGTGACCAGGAGCCTTTTGTGCTACATTTCAATGCTTTAACTCTGAGAAGGAATGGTTTACATTTATCCTACACCCAAAACTTAAATGCTAAGATAATTCTCAGAAATCAATTGGCCTAACCAATAGTTTTTTGTTCAATGTAGAAGAACCCATTTTCTTTGTTTGACGTCTTTGTTGAAAAACTTTACATAAATAGAAACCATATCAGAGAATGAATCAGATTTCTTTCTCCACTTCCCAGATCCAAATATCCGACTTTTATGAAAATTTTGGAAGTCACATTGAATTGGGGGGAAGCAGCTACCCCCACCCCACAAATTCCGCCTCTGTGTAAGCGGTGCTCATCGCGTCTATAACAATACCTATATTCCAATACAATTATCTCCGTGCGATGAGGTTATAAGAAGATCTCCCTGCTGCCCTTACATCTTTGGCACCAGCACTTCCGAATGCTTCATGTCATTTCATGAACGACGTTTTGGTAGATACCAGGAACTCTCAACCTTTTTCTTACCTTCCTCAATATCTGATCGCAGGGCCTTTTTTAATATACTTACGTGGTAGGCATTCGTGCCCTCAGCCCCGTCCCTAGTCTCAATACACCCATTGTCCCTTCTGACTAAATGAATTGCCCCAAGCCATAGTCCCGTAAAATTGCTCTTGTTTGGAGAGAGGTCTTAGATGCACTTTCCCTGTATAATGTTTTGGAATCAAAAGCTGAAGACCCATTTAAACCTTTAGGTGGAAATTTTAATTTAACGTACGGCGGCAACTTCTCTGATAAACCTATCCATTCAAACAATGAACCCCTGCCAAACATCATGTCCAACTACTCCTCTCTATAATCCCTGCCAGTAGAGCTAGCCATCTATTCCAGATGCAAAATTTTAAGGAAATTCTTTAGAACAAATCTCCGTAGGCAACAATCCAATGGATGAAAGAGCAAAAGGAATCGTTTAATTTTGATCTGATATGAACTTAAACGGATATTAGAAAGAGTAAAAGTATTTTGATAAAAGAAATTGACTCAAAACTGAAATTTTCTGAAAATTGTCAGAAGTTGAAAATTGACAGAAAATATCTGATCATCGAAAAGAAATACAAGTTACGAGGCTCAGTTCAGTTGATGCGCATCAATATTAAGATGCTGAGAAGGAGCTTACTGTGGCATATCCGAAAAAGTGCCTACCTTACTTTGGTTTTGGAAAGAAAAACTTTGGCATTAATGCCTCGTTTCTCCTCTGCCTTCTGCGGAATATACAAAACCAACGTTCTCTACTGCACGTTCCATGCTGCCCCCTTCCCCGCTTTTTATCCAGCGCCGAGTGCAAACACTACATGCGTCCTCTCAAATAATCGTTTTAATCGTGTTGCACTGATCTCATACTCGTTTTCATGGGACAAAGATTTCTTCATTAGTTCTTATAGGCAGCTCATCATGCTATGCTATGGTAAATATTTTGTAAAAGCCTTTGGCCCCCCTCACTCATTTACTTTCTGGATTCCTTCGAGGCCCTGCACAGAAACAAAATCCTGATGTTTTCATCGCAAAGCCTAGCCCTTCGTCTTTCTATTCAACTCAAAATGGAATCGAAAAAAAAGGCTCCGTATTTCTTTTCCTTCTCATTTGGTTCAATAATAGAGCAAATTAGAATATACTTCAAAGCGACCAAAAAAGTATCGTGCCAAGGGGTCTCAGCAAATGTAAATGGAGTCCTGTTTCAAGGGTATATAAATACTTAATCTTGCCAATACAATCAGCACCAAAATGGTAAGCATCTGTGCCAATAATCTCGTGCTTTTGGCGCCCCTAGATAAGGTTTAATATATTTCTGTTCATCAATATATGTTAAGTCGGTGCTTCATAAAAAATGCCAACATATCATGGCTAAAAATTTAATGTACCGTCGAAATGAATGTTAAAGCGATAGAGACAATTTCATTCAAATATCAAGTAAACTTACCAGTAGAAATAGTGAAGACCAGGAGAAAACACAAGAAGTACCTGCAACAGGAAATTGGCAAAATCATCCTCTTATCCCCTTCCCAGATATCCTTATTCTTAGCCCATCAAATGCGATCCAATCATGTCGAATGGGCGCTGCTTGCCAATGACAGCGTAGGCTATAGTAAGCGCAGATATTGCAGGCAGACGTGAGATTTCTTTACAATGCAAAACACACTAGCAAATGTGATGTAGAACAAAAGGGTCCTCTTGAATACCACCAGCACCTGCTATGTTTCTAAAGAGATAAACGATCATTGACATAAACTAAACTGTGGCTAACATTGCTTCATGGTCATTTTCAAACATTCCAAATCAGAGGTGAATTCACGTCAAAATGTTTTACGGATTATCATCTCATTAGTCATGAATTAATGATTTAGCAAATAGTTTAAAAGGATTATCTAATTTTTTGGATTTTCTGCGGTTTTCCAATTTATCAACCTTTGGTTGCCTGATATTTAACCTGCTGTAACAAATAATATATATGATATGATATGATATGATCCCTTGCTATGGATAATTGGCAACCGCTCACAATTCTACGTTTCTGGAAGCGCGCTTCTTTCTTTTTCTTTGGTGTCTAATCACATTCATCTACTAAGTCTTTTACGAAACATTTTTAGTAAATATCCATTTGAAGATTAACATCCGTCTTGTGCCTTTTCACTGGAGTAGTCGCATTCCATGTTTCTCCTATCGGTTTGAAAAGGCTGATCAAAGCATAAAATTGGTGAAAAATTACAACTGAGGGAAAGTTCTTGGCAAATTTAAAAAGGATGGGGCACTAATACTGTCCTCTAAAAGATGGGACACTAATGATGTTGCCACTAAAAGATGGGACACTAATCATGTTGCCTCTAAAAGATGGGACACTAATGATGTTGCCTCTAAAAGATGGGACACTAATGATGGTGCCTCTAAAAGATGGGACACTAATCATGTTGCCTCTAAAAGATGGGACACTAATCATGTTGCCTCTAAAAGATGGGACACTAATCATGTTGCCTCTAAAAAATGGGACACTAATCATGTTGCCTCTAAAAGATGGGACACTAATCATGTTGCCTCTAAAAGATGGGACACTAATCATGTTGCCTCTAAAAGATGGGACACTAATCATGTTGCCTCTAAAAGATAGGACACTAATCATGTTGCCTCTAAAAGATGGGACACTAATCATGTTGCCTCTAAAAGATGGGACACTAATCATGTTGCCTCTAAAAGATGGGACACTAATCATGTTGCCTCTAAAAGATGGGACACTAATCATGTTGCCTCTAAAAGATGTGGCACTAATCATGTTGCCTCTGAAAGATGGGACACTAATCATGTTGCCTCTGAAAGATGGGACACTAATCATGTTGCCTCTAAAAGATAGGACACTAATGATGTTGCCTCTAAAAGATGGGACACTAATCATGTTGCCTCTAAAAGATGGGACACTAATGATGTTGCCTCTAAAAGATGGGACACTAATCATGTTGCCTCTAAAAGATGGGACACTAATCATGTTGCCTCTAAAAGATAGGACACTAATGATGTTGCCTCTAAAAGATGGGACACTAATCATGTTGCCTCTAAAAGATGGGACACTAATCATGTTGCCTCTAAAAGATGGGACACTAATCATGTTGCCTCTAAAAGATGGGACACTAATCATGTTGCCTCTAAAAGATAGGACACTAATGATGTTGCCTCTAAAAGATGGGACACTAATCATGTTGCCTCTAAAAGATGGGACACTAATCATGTTGCCTCTTAAAGATGGGTCACTAATCATGTTGCCTCTTAAAGATGGGTCACTAATCATGTTGCCTCTAAAAGATGGGACACTAATCATGTTGCCTCTAAAAGATGGGACACTAATCATGTTGCCTCTAAAAGACGGGACACTAATCATGTTGCCTCTAAAAGATGGGACACTAATCATGTTGCCTATAAAAGATGGGACACTAATCATGATGCCTCTAAAAGATGGGACACTAATGATGTTGCCTCTAAAAGATGGGACACTAATCATGTTGCCTCTAAAAGATGTGGCACTAATGATGTTGCCTCTAAAAGATGGGACACTAATCATATTGCCTCTAAAAGATGGGACACTAATGATGTTGCCTCTAAAAGATGGGACACTAATCATGTTGCCTCTAAAATATGGGACACTAATCATGTTGCCTCTAAAAGATGTGGCACTAATCATGATGCCTCTAAAAGATGTGGCACTAATCATGATGCCTCTAAAATATGGGACACTAATCATGTTGCCTCTAAAAGATGGGACACTAATCATGTTGCCTCTAAAATATGGGACACTAATCATGTTGCCTCTAAAATATGGGACACTAATCATGTTGCCTCTAAAATATGGGACACTAATCATGTTGCCTCTAAAAGATGGGACACTAATCATGTTGCCTCTAAAAGATAGGACACTAATGATGTTGCCTCTAAAAGATGGGACACTAATCATGTTGCCTCTAAAAGATGGGACACTAATCATGTTGCCTCTAAAAGATGGGACACTAATCATGTTGCCTCTAAAAGATGGGACACTAATCATGTTGCCTCTAAAAGATAGGACACTAATGATGTTGCCTCTAAAAGATGGGACACTAATCATGTTGCCTCTAAAAGATGGGACACTAATCATGTTGCCTCTTAAAGATGGGTCACTAATCATGTTGCCTCTTAAAGATGGGTCACTAATCATGTTGCCTCTAAAAGATGGGACACTAATCATGTTGCCTCTAAAAGATGGGACACTAATCATGTTGCCTCTAAAAGACGGGACACTAATCATGTTGCCTCTAAAAGATGGGACACTAATCATGTTGCCTATAAAAGATGGGACACTAATCATGATGCCTCTAAAAGATGGGACACTAATGATGTTGCCTCTAAAAGATGGGACACTAATCATGTTGCCTCTAAAAGATGTGGCACTAATGATGTTGCCTCTAAAAGATGGGACACTAATCATATTGCCTCTAAAAGATGGGACACTAATGATGTTGCCTCTAAAAGATGGGACACTAATCATGTTGCCTCTAAAATATGGGACACTAATCATGTTGCCTCTAAAAGATGTGGCACTAATCATGATGCCTCTAAAAGATGTGGCACTAATCATGATGCCTCTAAAATATGGGACACTAATCATGTTGCCTCTAAAAGATGGGACACTAATCATGTTGCCTCTAAAATATGGGACACTAATCATGTTGCCTCTAAAATATGGGACACTAATCATGTTGCCTCTAAAATATGGGACACTAATCATGTTGCCTCTAAAATATGGGACACTAATCATGTTGCCTCTAAAATATGGGACACTAATCATGTTGCCTCTAAAATATGGGACACTAATCATGTTGCCTCTAAAAGATGGGACACTAATCATGTTGCCTCTAAAATATGGGACACTAATCATGTTGCCTCTAAAATATGGGACACTAATCATGTTGCCTCTAAAATATGGGACACTAATCATGTTGCCTCTAAAATATGGGACACTAATCATGTTGCCTCTAAAAGATGGGACACTAATCATGTTGCCTCTAAAATATGGGACACTAATCATGTTGCCTCTAAAATATGGGACACTAATCATGTTGCCTCTAAAATATGGGACACTAATCATGTTGCCTCTAAAATATGGGACACTAATCATGTTGCCTCTAAAATATGGGACACTAATCATGTTGCCTCTAAAATATGGGACACTAATCATGTTGCCTCTAAAATATGGGACACTAATCATGTTGCCTCTAAAAGATGTGGCACTAATCATGTTGCCTCTAAAAGATGTGGCACTAATCATGTTGCCTCTAAAATATGGGACACTAATCATGTTGCCTCTAAAAGATGGGACACTAATCATGATGCCTCTAAAAGATGTGGCACTAATGATGTTGCCTCTAAAAGATGGGACACTATTCATATTGCCTCTAAAAGATGGGACACTAATGATGTTGCCTCTAAAAGATGGGACACTAATCATGTTGCCTCTAAAATATGGGACACTAATCATGTTGCCTCTAAAAGATGTGGCACTAATCATGATGCCTCTAAAAGATGGGACACTAATCATGTTGCCTCTGAAAGATGGGACACTAATCATGTTGCATCTAAACGATGTTCCACTTTAAGACAATTACAGGTCAAAAATTTCCCGACAGACATGATATTTTTCCTTCTGGGAGGGTTACAGCCCCCCTACCAACCCTCTGGCTCCAACCTCTACATTTATTATTATGCAACTGCTCCCCCTTGGTTTTTGACAATAGGAATCAATGGCATTAAAATTAAATTACCTGGACAAATCTCTTGACAGATTAATATTTTCAATAGCAGTATTGACAAATTCAAATATTAGACGGAAGACAACTTTTTCCATGTATACAGAAAGAGGAACATGATATATATGACTTCCACTACGGTGTTTGAAATTTTTTCATTTTTGCAGACAAACCACCTTTTTTCGGAACATATTCCTTGTATGAAGTATACCTCAGGAGGGACCATCATGCCTCCTGAGAGGAAATCGAGGTGAATTACAAGGTTACTATGCTTGGATGAAATAGAAACCTAGATAAGATAGACATGACAAAATAAACTGAATTAACATTGGCGCTAAACCCTTCACAATGCTTTATAGTTTACCCCTACCTTAAAACTTCAGAGCGCTTCAAATAGATTTGGTTTCCCAATTTTTTCTTCGTAAACGATAACAAAATGGTTTGCACAGTTTCAATGTGAACATTGAGACAGCATTGTGTGAGAAAGATATATTTTAAGAATTAAGATTTGTAGTCGAAATCGACTCGGCATGTTATTTCTAAAAATTGAAAAGAAACAGCGGCCAACAGCTAAGTTGAGCATTTATATTCACCGAATGTTAGCCTTTTTTAAAGTAAGTACTTGAATGACTTTGCTAATCTACTTAAAAAATTGAACTTACACAGTTGACAACGATAACATATTCATTGTAAAGGTTCAGCCATCTACTTCAATTCTTTTCACTGTATGATTACCTGTAAATGAAAATACCAGCTCATATCGTACGTAACCCATGCCGTCTACAAAGGTAGAATTCTCGAGCAGCAGCAGATGGCTCACTTTCTTACTAAAATATCGTCTTTTGCGTGGCACAAATAGGCACTGCATGGAAAGTTTTTGCTACAAAATAGGCAATTATGCAGTTTTACAGGGCTAGAGCGATTTCTGCAGGGCAAAGAAGCATCAGCCTCCTCCATAGAGCATAAAATGGCACACCTTTTAAGCAGAGATGTCGTAACAGGGGTAGCAATAACAGATGCTAACCAATATTAACACAAAGCTACAAGATACACTTTTAAGTACAAGGGAATCCTTATTTGGAATGAAATATCAAACAATATTAAACAAGCAAATAGTAAACAGATCTTTAGGACAAAACTAAAAGAAGACAAGGACAAATTGAGAATGCTAAATTTTTCTAAAGGGACAGTTTGTGTAAAAAACAGATGTGAAGATTTTATATATTATTAATGTTTGAGCTTGTAATTTAAAATTTTAAGTTTTTCTTTTATTTACCAACGTTAATTTGCAGGTCCACATCAGCCATAACGAGGCTGCCATTTTTTTCAACCTGCGTTACAGAATAAATGATGTATGTATGTATGTAAATCTAAAATTCCCTTTTCTTGGAATTCCACCCCTAAGATTATTTCAAGAAACAATTTTTATTTGAGATGTTACCGCCAGATTGTTGATGTTCCTAAATCAAATCCGTGTCGAGAACTCTTTGAATTGCAAATGCCCGCTGCAAGAACACCAAATCTAGGGTTAAGTGTAGTTTCTAGAGTAATTGGGACTTTCGTTGGATCTCAAATACGTACATAAAACAGTTTCATAAAACAACTAAAAAGCTCATTTCATGGGCTAGACTCAAAATAAAAATGCAAATCCCTGGAAGAACAGTACCCATTAGAAGTCAGAGGCTAATTTAAGGATAAATGGTTTTAGTATTATTTTCTACTTAAATTGGGTTACTAAACATAGTTTCAATGTTAAAGCGCGTTCTTCTGCCTAGCTAATTGTTCGTAACAAGAATAGCTAATCTTCCTATAAGGAGTATTTTAAGATTAACCAGTTTTGTGGAATTAAGCCATGGTTACAATATTTCTGATTGGCTAATTTTCTTGGTCCTTCAATATTTTTCATTTGGAAATGAAGCATTCTTCTTCCGTTAAATACTGTTTGAGAGTATGGAAGATGTGTAGGATCCATTGTGCTCCAACTCTGCAATTTATCTCGAAAAAAAGTCTAAAACTACGATTAAGACCGAAAGTTATGGAAATAGGTATGGGGTGGTGGAAGTGGAAATATGCCAAGTTATAGAAAAACCCCTTCGAGGGCTACCATAATTGTTGATCTGTTTAAGCAGAATCCATAAATAGCAGGATTTTTAAAAGTTGATTAAAATCTGATTTCATATTTACCTTGAAGTCAAGTTTAATATTGTCAGGTAATTTCGCTTTGTTCAGAATTCAGATAGAAAGAAAGGCTTATTTATGGAAGCGTATAACTCAGATTTGAAAACAGTTTTCTTCATCCATGCAAGCAATGTCTATCTTTACGGTTGATTTTCACTCTAGACTATTCCCTGGCTTTTGTTCGACTCTAAGAGGATTATATTACATACTCATAGCAAATCCGGGTTGCACCTTGGTTTCATCATATTTAGATACAATGAAACCATTGTTCAACAACTCCTTCAATCGGGATTAGATTTGTGATGGTAATCATGCTCTTCACCGGCATATTCAACATAACTTTGGTTCATGCTGCTTCACTCCAACGATTTTATTTCAACATAAACAAATTAGAGTTTCTTTTACGTAGAAATTGGTTGTTTTTCACCAGCAACTCGCAACTTGCGGCAACGCAGTGGCGAAACGGGGGCCCAAGCGGCGCTGTCACCCTCTTTTCACCGCATGTTTGTCAGACACCCCTCGCATAGCATTTTGTAAGAAGCTGGATCATAAGAAATTAACAAGGGCTAAAACAGGCAAAAATAGCAATAAAAGACTCAAGTCTGGCTGACCTTTGCTGAACGGCCAAACCAATACTTTGTTGAAGGGCCACCCTCCCAGTAAATGAAATGAAATGAAAATGGGACCCAGCCCCCCCTGGATTCCATGCTCGCAGCCCTTTCAAAGACTCCTGGATCCGCCCCTGGCACCGTAACAAGGTGGTAGGTGCTCCTTACAATCTTCCTTCGTTGCGATCTACTGATCATAAAACTATGGAATACAATCTCACTTACTGTCCGGCTTTAGGAAAGGACACAGCACTCAGCATGCCTTGTGTCGTGATACTGGAACCTGGAAAAATGCCTTGATACCAAAGGCATTGCTGGTACTATTCTAATGGATTTGTCCAAATCATACGACTGCAATCCATATGATCTGCTCATAGTGAAGTTAGAGGCATACAGTTTTGAAAAAAACGCGTTGAAACTGGTATAGAGAGCGTCAAAGTAGGCTCTTCATTTAGTACTTTCTAAAATATTTGAACAGGCGTTCCGCAGGGATCTGTCCTTGGTCCTCTACTTTTCAAGATATTATTAACGATCTGTTCTACACAGATTTAGAGTCTGAAAATGCAATGCCTACTGATTGAAATTTATAAGACCATGAACCACATAATTCCCTCATATATTCGGAAGTTTTTTTTAAAAAGGATGTACCTTATAATCTCCGCACCAAAGAGCTCTGAAGGCCTCCATCAGCACAGTCAAATCGATATGGACTAAACTTGACAATTCCAAAATATGGATCGTAAAATAGGATGGCAAATGGTTTAATAATTTTTTTGTTGTATTTTTAAAAAGTTGGTTGTAATTCGTTTAATAACTATTTAAAAATTGTACCTACTTTAATTAATGTTATGATAGGATACCATAATATTCTAGGGTCCGTTTATGTCTCATGAAAATTCTTTCGAATTCAACTGCCTTAACTTTATGAGATGGTTTATGAGAAACAAGTGCTCGCATCCTAAAAACGTTAAAAAAAGTTCAGTACTGAGTTTCTTCAACCTAATGATCTTGATTGGATAATATTTATTGTGTTTCATGCATTGCCACCCAATTACCAACATCTGTTTTTAAAAACATTTGTAGCTTAACTTGTGAAACAATGCACGTAAGGCTCAATTTGTCGTAAATATGAACCTTCATCTTTCAGACCACCCAGAAATAGTAATTCTTGCGTCATCTTCAGTCCACAGGGAACATTATTTTCTACAATATATTAGTGTTAGCCAAGGCTTTTCTACCGAATATACGATCTCCCTCAGTCGGTATGCGTAATCGCATACAGATGGGTGTGACCACACATAGCGCTCCTAACTACGAACAAGGTACCCATCGCAACTCCTATGTACAGAGAGTCAAAATTTTGTGTTAACACAGTTGTTTTGAACAAGTTTAGATCGATAACCATAAACGTTGCTCGCAACTACGGAGGCCATCAACCCTAGACATCAAACATAAACCATGGTAAACTATCCTTAGATTCAGTTGTACTGCCTTCCCGAAGGCCGCGCCAACTTGACTTAGAACTATTCAACCAGCATGATTTATCCATTTACTTTTACTTTTTGATTAATGCTGAATCTTTACGTATATTTTTGATATGATTTTAAAATTGAAAAGAACCTAAGTGATTAATGATTTGGGAGTGGGGGGGGGGGGAGTAAACCTATCTTGATTGAATTAAACAAGTCAACTCTAAAAGGAATACCTTCAATATCAAGGAACCTTAGGGCTTTAGGAACAAGCTCTGAGCTAATAGTCAAATAAAATGCATTTTGATGTTGGAAATCCTTATACAACGTTATACAACGCATTGGTTACTGCATTAGCACGGTAAAGCTTACCTTAATGACTCTGCTTTCAAGATATTCCCCTTTCCTTGCAATTAAGGTGGTTACTGCTGGAAATATAAAGATTAAACTTAAGCTAGAAAACCTTTACCATATCATTCTTCTTTAGCCAAGCTTTTCAGTAGTCATTGACGCTGCCAAATCAACACTTGACTGCCTGGAACTTGACGTATTTGACGTTCTAAGTTTCAAATGTTTTGTTGTGACTTTTTATATAAAAGCTGCATACACCCATCTTGATAACTGCTTAAAGGCATGTACCTTTATCCCTTAAGTAGCACCGCCGTGTGAACAGCTGGTGCATAATCTATTCCAAAAATACATTTAATTGATGGATTCTAGATAACAAAGCCTCCTCACAATTATATCGCTATTTTCTCATTACACATCTAACATGATCAGTAGATATCCAAAGTAGATTATCCTTTGTACAGCCCGCTTGTTTGGTATTACAATGGTCAAATTAATTACTGTAAATGGGTTGATATTGTATCAACTTGGTGAAATTTGATATGGAAAAATGGGCCAGTAGAGTTTCTTTGCAAGTTTTTATGTAGTTCTTATAAAAATACAAATTGATCAGACCCAGGTTTAGCAATGGCATCTTTTGTTAAATTTGGACTTTAATCCCAAAGCAACTTCACTATCTTTTGAAAGGACCTGTTTCCATGGAAGCTGACCGCTCGTTCAAGTTGCCTGACTCGTTTAATTAAGCAAGACCCTCTGCATGCAATCATGGTACACATCGTTAGCAGTCACGGGCACCTCGATTATAGTCACGGGCACAGCGCTAGTCGTGCATACCGATCCAAGTTTTCAATTGGTTGAAAGCCAATCCGAGCTTAATCTAGAAAAGATGGTCATAGTGGCAGTGGAATAGAAATGGAAAGTGAGCTCTTAACCAGTGGGGTCGCAGCCCACTAGCAAAGTCTTAATGACTATCCACAAACGACACGGATGTTTTTGTTTTGTAATGATTCGCTTAGAAATGCGATGAAAATACAGCAAGAGACATATGTAACAAATATGTAAATCGATTGTTTCTGGTGTATTATGACCTTGCTGCTATTTCTAACCTCGAAATGACTTTTATATCGTAATAAGGTTTAGAATGAAGGTGAAACACGATGGACATCTAGGTTCTGACGTAAATGCTGGGGTACAGTCTTGGTGACTTCCGAATTCTTGTAAAGTTAATAAAAACCCCGTTTGGCTAGCCACATTGCTTCAGGCAGCAGACTGTATTCATGAAAACAGGTCCTTACATAAATCCTCTTAAAAGTTAATTTAATGTTACGAATTCGTCTTCTTTGTGAAAAGCATTGATGTTTAAACAGGGATCAAAAGTTACAATCTTTTCAGTTAGATGCACTTCCACCAAATGATACCAACTGCATGGCCTTTTTCAATACGTTATGTCATGCTGAAAAATACAAGATGAAAACCGTAAGACATTGTATCAAAAGAGTATGAACCACAAGAGAAACGCTGCAAAAGATTTTACAGAATAATCGTTCGACAACTTTCGAACGATAAGTTTCCACTTTAAGCAATTTGGCTTCACGTAAACGCACGACTTTGAGCGACAAAATGAAATAACTGAATAAAAATGGCACAGTTTTTCAACTAGTTTGATGGAAAGAAATTGGGGATATTAAAGCTCGATATTGGAAATACAGACATTCACATGGTTTCTAAATTCTAAATTCTAAATTTAAGAACTAGATTTTTTAACGTATAATATTATCAAAGTGTTAATACAACTAACTTGTATTGAAATTGCATGCAACAAAGTAAAATTTAAAAATCAATTAATTAATTTCGTCCAAATTCGCGAAATTTCAGGACTAAATGTGGCAAACGTTCAAAGTGTTTTAACAGTCTCAACGACTCCAATCGTAAGCGAATGTGAGAACTAGTGGTTCTGAGTCAATTCACGTATCAAAGTTAATATCAAATGTATAAACACTTCGATGAAATATTCATACACCACATCAATTCATTGCGTAAGTTTACATTAACATTAAATAAAACATATGGCAAAAATTTTACCAATTAAACTGCTTTTGAATTAATTTGTCTGGAATCCAAGGTTAAC